>CAWUFW010001702.1:2317500-2652599 GCA_963921515.1 Calotriton arnoldi | reverse complement strand
GCCTACCACTACTACACCTTAGCCAGGGGGCTGGATGCCTACCACTACTACCACCCCCACTCATAGGATGGACAATGCATGACACAACAAGCACACCACAACCTAGGGAATGCAAGATTAAGACATCCCCCCACCACCATGACAAGCGTGTGAGCAGGCTGTGTCAAATGCCTACAACACCGAACATGACTTTGAACATACAATGTGACCCCCTAGCACATGTGCACACATATATGTGTGTGCACCCATAGTACAAGCAGCCCATGACCATTGTGGCAATGGGGCCTAAACCCCCATCATCACAGTGACCAAAAGGCAAGTGTGGGGTCCATAGCTGAAGCACATTTTGACCATTGTGGCAATGGGGTCTAAACCCCCATCATCACAGTGACCAAAAAGGCAAGTGTGGGGTCCATAGCTGAAGCACATTTTGACCATTGTGGCAATGGGGTCTAAACCCCCATCATCACAGTGACCAAAAGGCAAGTGTGGGGTCCATAGCTGAAGCACATTTTGACCATTGTGGCAATGGGGTCTAAACCCCCATCATCACAGTGACCAAAAGGCAAGTGTGGGGTCCATAGCTGAAGCACATTTTGACCATTGTGGCAATGGGGTCTAAACCCCCATCATCACAGTGACCAAAAGGTAAGTGTGGGGTCCATAGCTGAAGCACATTTTGACCATTGTGGCAATGGGGTCTACACCCTCATCATCACAGTGACCAAAAGGTAATTGTTGACAAAGAAAGAGCTGCAACTGCCAAACTGCATGGATCATTCCTGGTCACAGAACCAAAAACTCATCTGTGGCAAAGTAGTGTATGTGTCCCATTGCAACATAAATTGGGGGAGCCAAATACTGCAGTGCAAATGAAACATTCCTTTGGCCATGTGCAGACAAACAACACCCATGGGAGCTGAGACCGTCAACAGTCATCAATGACACAATGACAGAAGTGACCATCAGAATGCAGAACCACATATTTGCACCAATGGGCACACAAATGCAGATACCCTGTGGAGACAGCAGATGTGAGGTGAACAGATACCATACCATGGCAGCAATGGGACACACAAACCATGATCACTGTGCTGACCGATGACCTAGGAGTCCCAGGGACAGCAGGGGAAACACACCAAACAACATACAGCCAATGGCACACCCAAGATATGCCAATGCAGTGGTGCAGATGCACAAACACAAACAGGCAGACCAACACTGTCATCATACACAGCAGGTGAGGGGTGGGGGTGCCAGTGTCCCCAGGCAACAACACAACACATGAGGAGAGCTGAATACCAATCATACAGATGTGCATACACTGCCACACTAAGGTAACTCATGGATCCAAATCCCCTATGTGGGCAAGCAGGCATTGACAGGTGAGAGGGAGCATCAAAACACACATGTCACACAGGCACGTAGGAACAACAACTGACACAGCAAGTCACAGACACACCACAGCACCACCCCAGGGCCCCCACAATGTGGTGACCCTGGGCTGAATAAAAATACCACTGTGATGACAAAGCTAAATGTCGTTCACACTGTGAACCACAGTCAGGTGTCCTGAGCAACTAACTACCATCACACCTACACAAGCACAAATCAATCAGCATGGCCAGTAAGCCAAGGCCAACATGGAGGCAGGGGACTGGCCGGGCAACAACTCTCATCTGCACACACTCAAGACCACACCCCTCGACCTCCAACAATGTGCAGCAGTGAAGTACACATGCACTGGTGACATTGCACATGCACCCATGACTATTCCAGGGTGGTGGGTGGGAACCAAGGTGTAGAAACACATCACACATGGACACTCAACAAGACTCCTGAATGTCTGACACACTGCACACTACGCTGTACATGGACATGACGGCAATACCACACCGACCAATGGGATCCCAGCCACAGTCACACACCAATGAAGAAGCCAAGGTCACCCACAAAGAACACACATAGACAACAACCAACATTGCAGCCCGGACCCTGAGGAGTGCCAGCAGTCACACACACAACGTGTCACAATCACTGAAAGATAACACAAACTGGAAATCACATGACAGGGGCAAACAACAAGTGCCAAAGGGAAACCTGACTGTGACCCATCTGCGTCAGCACACAAACTCTGCCCTGACAGCAAACACACCTATGGGTGACACCCTGATGACCAGTAATGTGCCATGCACCCACATCACAGAGAACACAGGGAGAAGACTTTGGGGAACATAGCTCAAGTCAGCAAGCATCACAAACAGGTACAACACTAGGGATCACAGCATGCGCAGATGAATGAAAGTGAACACACAGACATGCACATACAACACACACCTTGGGCGCAGGCAATGTCACACGTGTACACACTGCCATGAGGGGACTCCACTCCTGTGTGAGGAAAGCTGTGCCATATGTTGCCTCAGTAGGGCCCCATCATGTCAGCTGAGCACTTGGTCACACAATCAACAATTAGCACCAAATGAGGGCTCCCATCACATCAGCCTGGTCATGGATGTGCCAACGGAATCATCAGCACAGATCCAACACACTTGTATAGCAATGTTGCACTGACTACACGGATGAGTCCCTCCCCATTGATGCCCAAACCTGCATGTCCACTGGAGATGGCAACACGGTCAGGGAAGTAGACAAATGCAACGATGGCAGGCACAACAGATGTGCAGGGGTGGAAGCCACAGATATGAAATTGCCAATGTAAGTAGGAAACCCATTGCCAAATACTGAACACATGACACCCTCAGATGCTGCTATTGATGACATGGATACACCACATGATAGGACACATTCCCCCTGGACCACATGGGTTCCTGCACAGTAACACTTCATAATCATGAGACCAGATATCACCATCACTGCAGCAAGGGCATGGTTAGCTGCACCAACAACATGTACATCTGAAGCATGAGCACTAGAGAAAAGAAAGTTGCTTTATTCAGCATATGTGTTGTTTGATAACGACGTCCAGAAGAAATTAGAGCAAAGGCCAATGGCCAGTCCATTGTCAAAGTTCAAACAGGGTGACACTGGCAGATGTCACCCTACGCATGCCTGCACAATACCAGGGACAATCCACTAGGAGGGGCAACCGGGGGGCAGGCCAGGCACCGCAGGGACAGGATCAGGGCTCACCAGGGGGAGTCAGGGAAGGGGTGGTGGGTGCTGGAGAGCCACTGACAACTGCAGTGGAGGTGTCTGACATGGTGTGTGCCGGCACAACTGGGGGGCATGACACAGATGTCGTGGGTGCCGGCACAACTGCAGTGGACCCTGCAGATGGGGTGGACAGGTCCGCCACTGCAGTGCCCAAGTCAGACAGGGCGGTAGTGGACTCCACTGCAGTGCCTACCTCCAGGGGAGGAGAATGGGGAACAGGCAAGGTGGGTTGGACAGAGGGGGAGGACACCCTCACCACATCAGTGGCACAGACAAGCGCAGCGGGGGTGTGGTGCTGGGAGAGCAAGTGGCAGGGGGAGAAGGCCGGAGCATCTTGGGGATGGTATATCTGTGGGTGGGGGAACCTGGGGCAGGGTGTGGTGGGGGCACCTGTGCAGTGGGGGCCTGAGGGATGGAGGACCGGAGACCTTGTGCCTGAGCTGCAGGGCGGTGGCGGGGTCTTGCTCTTAGCACTCCGGGGGGACTTGCGGGTGGGGGCCTCAGTCCGTCTGCGCCTGGGGGAGGGTGTCCGGGGGCGAGGGGCACTCTGCTCCGTGTGGGTGGGCTTCCTCTTCCCCCGGGATGCTGGAGCAGCTTCATCGGTGGGGAAGAGGCCGAGGTCACAGAGGAAGAGCTGCTGTGACTTTGGGGTTGCAGGTGAGGCAAGGGAGGGTGCTTTGGAGGGAGAGGGAACTGAGGACTGCGCAGTGCATGTGGATGCGTGTGTGTGTTCCAGGGCCCCATCCCCTGTGAGTCTGGCTTCAGTCCCCTGAATGTGCGTGCGTGTGCGTTTTGTCATTGGCGTGTGTGTCAGTGTGCTGGATGTGTGTGTGCTGGTGTGTGCCTGTGCCAGTGTGTGTGTGCCTGGGATGGGTAAGGTGCTGGGGAGTGTGGATGGAGCAGAGGCAGGAGGGGTGAGGGACCGTTTGAGGAGGGACACTGCTGCCGTCAGGGAGGAGTCCATGGACCTATTGCCCCTCTGTAGGTCAGACATGCCCGATGAGATGCCCTCCATGAACGACACCAGCTGAGTCAACAGCGCGGTGTGCGCATGGAGGACACTCAGCATGGCTGTCTGCCCTACATGGAGCTGGCGAAGGAGGTACACAGACTCCTCACTCAGGGCAGCAGGGGACACAGGGGCAGGGGGTGCGGTGCCTGGCCCAAAGGAGACACGCTCCCGGACATGGGAGCCTCCACGGACCTGGGGAATGGGAGCCGATGGGAGGGCGGTGGTGGTGCTGGTGGTGGCGGGGACAGCAACACTAGCTGGGGTGTGGTGGCTGCTGACACCCGCCTCCACAAGGGAGTCATCCTCCGAGTTGCTCTGGTCCTCAGCTGAGGTGGATGCTGCTGAGGACTCCTCGGTGTGGCTCCCCTCGCCCTCCGTGCCACTGGGTCCCTCCGACCACTCCTCGGCTGCTGACCCAGTCTGGCTCTCCGGCTCCTCCTGGTCCGTGGAGCTGTCCCCTTCCGTGGCCGTGGATGTATCTGCAAACAATGGGGAAACAGACAGACATCAGTCACCTGCACATAACGCACACACCACTGTGAGCACAGCACATCACAGAGCAAGCCCTGGCATCATTAGTTGTACATTGCTAAAAGTGCACTAATTGAACAGGAGAAGTCAATTGTCAGTCTGATGCCAAGCATGGCACTCACATCCCACATGGCCTTGCACCCATCTGTCTGGTGTCTGTTGGATTGCAACACCCCAGTGTTGACACATGCACCAAGTACACAGTAGTTGGACAGTGCAGAGGACACGGTGTGGACACATCACAGCTCTTGCCACTGAGTCAGTACAGGTTTACGGATGTAAGGGATGCCCAGAGTCAAATAGGAAATGCATGTGATGCATACCAGCGACAGACACCATGATGCACCCATGTCCTGATAGCCAGCGCCACTATGGTGTGCATGTAGCACATGTCACTCCCCTGCAGGATCACCAATCAGTAGACACATGCCATGGCGGAGGCATGACTGCAAAGTCATACATCACTGTCTCAGTGATGTATGACTTTGCAGCCAGACAACAACACTCTGCACTGTGTCACAATAGTAGGTCATGGGGAATGCAAGTCCTGGAGCTGCACAAGTGCACATGTACATCCCCCCCACAACACATCCTCTTAACCCTCATCTGTCCAGGTCATACCTATTGGACATATGGGAGACCTGTGACACTACCCTCTGAACCTGAGCCCCTCACACTCTGCTGTGCATGGGGAACAGCTGCCTGAACTTCACATTTACATTCCCCAGTCTGCATGGGCAGCTGATCAGACACCTATGTGTCACACAAGTATCGTCTCCTATGGTCACATCTCCAGTGGCATGCTGAGCCCCTACCAAGAAACTCCACAGCAGTCCTGGCGACTAATCCACAGCACACTGACACAGAGGCAGACACCTGAGGGGTCAAATCACTGTGCACAATGTGTCCTCTGATACACGGGAGTGGGAGTACAGAGTGTATTGTATGGCCTGGAGTAGGCATGACTGTCCAGCCCCACATGAATGAGGGATGAGCCCTGGACTGTAGGCAGCTGGCTAAGTATGTGTGACACACGTCATATACATACTCCTGGGGCCCAAACATTGTTCCCACCACGCAGCATGGGTGTGTGCCAGGTACCCCAGCCACATGTGGTGGATCAGCTCAGCAATTGGACCACAGATCAAAGTAACACGCTGAATACATGTCAGAATACAGGCATTGTGTAAGCAATGGACCCACCCATGATGCCCACCACAGAGTCAGGGAAACAGATGCTGTCTCCCACCTTGAGTCAAGCAAACTGCAAGGACACAGTCCTAAGTGACAGAATTCCCTGCATGTAAGGGCCACACCTGGGTATCAGATGAGGAGTGGGCAGTGCACAATAGAGGGACATGGCTCCTGGACAACATGACTGCTGTACTGTGGCAGTTCAACCTGGCCCGAGGAGGGCACATAGCATGTTAGACAGAGTACACAGTGCAGTCTTTGACTCACCCCCTCCTTGCTGCTCTCTGGCCTTCAGCTGCCCATCCAGGTCTGGAAAGACCACCGCCAGGATCCTGAGCATGTGGGGGGTCAGGGTCCGTGTTCCGCCCCTCCTGCGAGGAGGCGACAGCTTCAGCTGGACCCGTGCAATCCTCCGGGTCCAGCCCCGAAGGTCCTGCCACCTCTTTTGGCAGTTGCGGATCCGGCGCTTGTAGACCCCCACGGACCGGACAGCCCGGACGATGTCCTTCCAGATCTCATGCTTCCGATGGGCAGAAGCCTGTCAGGATGACAAAGTGATAAGGCCATTACTACACATGCAACATATCCGTGCATGACACAGTTGCATATACATGTCGCAATCACAGGGGCACATGGTGTACCCAGGCAGTGCACGGCTGCCCATGGACAGTTTTCCAGAAGTCACTACATGGTATCATTGCATGGGGAGTAAAACCCTGTTCAGAAGCACTGTCACTGCACCATACCTGTCCAGTGCAAGTCACTACACACTATGGGGGGTGACAACTACTCAGTGAGCCTGCTAGCCAGTGGTGTGCTGACTCTCAGCCTTGCTAGTCAGACAAAATGCACATTCAGAAAGGCAGTGCACAGAACACTCACCTGCTCCCCTGGTGTCCCATACAGCTTGCTGTACTGTGGAAGTAGGCTGTCCAGCAGGGCCTGGTTCTCTTCAAGGCTGAAGGCTGGGGCTCTCTCCACAGTACGTGCCATTGCAGGGTCCAGAGGGGCAGAGACAGCAGCAGTGCAGTGGCAGATGTCGTCCTGGAGCATGTAGTGCAGGCAAGTGGGCTCTCAGGGGAACATGCAGCAATATATATATGTGCTGGAGAGGCAGATACTGTCCCTTGTGTCCAAAGTGATAGGTCCAAGTCGTTTGCATCTTCTGAATCTGGCCAATCCATGGAATAGCAGCACCAAAACACGCCCACAGCATCCTTCAAAATTTCAACTTCATGACATACATGATTTTGCAACATTGTTGTGGGTGACCAACTGATTTTCCAGCAACCGACTCGTTCGAATATTCGAAAACGCGTCCGTTGCCAGGCAAGCCCATTGTCAATGGGTGCGCACCGATCGGTCCATTGAGGTACAACGCGCACAGGGGTACAACGCGTACCCGCACACATTGAAAGCAATGGGCCGGCCGGAGGCACCGATCGGTCCATTGCTGTTCAACGCGCACAGGGGTACAACGCGTACCCGCACACATTGAAAGCAATGGGCCGGCCGGAGGCACCGATCGGTCCATTGCTGTTCAACGCGCACAGGGGTACAACGCGTACCCGCACACATTGAATGCAATGGGCCGGCCGGAGGCACCGATCGGTCCATTGCAGTTCAACGCGCACAGGGGTACAACGCGTACCCGCACACATTGAATGCAATGGGCCGGCCGGAGGCACCGATCGGTCCATTGCAGTACAACGCGCACAGGGGTACAACGCGTACCCGCACACATTGAATGCAATGGGCCGGCCGGAGGCACCGATCGGTCCATTGCAGTTCAACGCGCACAGGGGTACAACGCGTACCCGCACACATTGAATGCAATGGGCCGGCCGGAGGCACCGATCGGTCCATTGCAGTACAACGCGCACAGGGGTACAACGCGTACCCGCACACATTGAAAGCAATGGGCCGGCCGGAGGCACCGATCGGTCCATTGCTGTTCAACGCGCACAGGGGTACAACGCGTACCCGCACACATTGAATGCAATGGGCCGGCCGGAGGCACCGATCGGTCCATTGCTGTTCAACGCGCACAGGGGTACAACGCGTACCCGCACACATTGAATGCAATGGGCCGGCCGGAGGCACCGATCGGTCCATTGCAGTACAACGCGCACAGGGGTACAACGCGTACCCGCACACATTGAAAGCAATGGGCCGGCCGGAGACACCGATCGGTCCATTGCTGTTCAACGCATCACTGTACATGTGACTGGCATATGTCAGCATGCCTGTCTCAGATGGACATATGCCAGCCACAGATAGCTCCCAGGGAGTGAGGGGCACACCTACATCACGACAGCCTGTCCAAACCTTATCATAAGGCATGTAAGGCTGCATTTCCTATTGTGTGTATGTTGGTGTACATGTTGTCCTGTGGGTGTCACCTGTGGGCAGCCACCCCCAGGCTGTGCACGTGTTAATGGGGACAGGATCCTGGGTG
Source organism: Calotriton arnoldi (assembly GCA_963921515.1). Classification (NCBI taxonomy): domain Eukaryota; kingdom Metazoa; phylum Chordata; class Amphibia; order Caudata; family Salamandridae; genus Calotriton; species Calotriton arnoldi. The sequence goes on along the minus strand of CAWUFW010001702.1, from coordinate 2,644,227 downwards.
TTACGTGTACGTGACCACTGTGATGTGCAACTGTTCATATCTGTGCATGTGCCATGGTCACATTTCACAGTGGTGTTTGTGTATGTCATGTCACATACCCCGTGAGTCCCATGTGGGACGGTATGTTTGAGCCAGGGTGTCCCAGTGGCACAATAGTGATGGCCCTCCACAGTCTTTGTGCATGTAGTGTTTACAATGTCTCTGATTTCATGTGCACAATGGGAGACAGTCTCCACATCCACGTTGTGTGTGCATGGACTCTGATGTTGTGCGTGTGTGTCACAGACGTCCATGGCTCTCCTGCCATGGCAAGTGTAGCCACTACCTGTGGGGGTCATGTTTGTTTTGTTGTGGTGTACACATGATACTCCAGGTGATGCCAGTGTCCATGTGGCATTACAGGGTCCCTGGGAATGTGCCTGTCGTTGAGCTGTGGTGCCTGGGGCACATCTGTCCTCACATGTCACTGGGGGGTGACTGTGACACAGCATCATGATATCCAATGGGCCAACCTGGGACAAATTGATGCCACCTGTAGGACCGTGTTGACAGATGTTGGCCATGTATGTACCATACATGTCGTTCCGGTACTGCACACTTCATGTAGTTGTGCCTCATGATGATGTATGTTGGGATCTTGAGTGTGTTCAATGCCGCATATGTGGGGTGACTGACGATCTTGCTTACTTCTCCTCTGCACTGCAGGGCTCCTGCTGTCCATCGGCCATTCCCAGACCTGGCAACGATGGTGGAACGGGACAGCATCCGCTTCACCAGGCAGCTGATTGAGGATTTGGCAGTGCAGTTGTCCCCACATTTGCAGCCTGGCCGGCCGTATCCTACAGCGCTGACCCCCAAGGTGAAGGTGATGGCAGCCCTACACTTCTTTGCCACCGGTACCTTCCAACATACTGTGGCGTCTGCTGGTGGGATGTCACAGACCATGTTCAGCCGTGTGCTCCGCGATTTCTTGGCGGCAATGTTGCTCTTCCTGAACCGGTACATATATTTCCCTAGACTGCGACGACTCACTGACGTGAAGAGTGACTTTTATGCCCTGGGGAGGATGCCGCATGTCATTGGCTCCATTGATGGGACACATGTGGCTTTGGTACCACCACAGGCCCAGGAGCAGGCCTACAGGAACCGCAAGCACTACCACTCGGTCAATGCACTGGTGGTGTGTCTTGCAGACATGACCATCACACACGTGTGTGCCCGTTTCCCTGGTTCAGCACACGATGCCTTTGTGATGAGGAGTAGTCGCATCCCCAGGTTGATGGCACAGATGCAGAACCAGCGTGCCTGGCTTGTCGGTGTGTACTGACTTTGTGCCATTGTGTGTGATCTGATCTGTAGTATTCCGCCCACTTTTCCAAGTCAGCTGATGTGCACTTGTCTGTCCGTAGGTGACTCGGGATACCCCAACATGCCGTGGTTGCTGACACCCCTCAGGAACCCTGTGACACCAGCCCAGATGCGCTACAATGAGGCACATGGTCGGACCAGGAGAGTGATTGAGCGGACATTTGGTCTCCTGAAGAGCCGCTTCCGCTGCCTGGACAAGACCGGAGGGTCCCTCCCATATGCCCCTGCGAAAGTGTGCAAGATTATCATCGTCTGCTGCATGCTCCACAACCTGGCAGTGCGGAAGGAGTTGCCTCTCATCCAGGATGACGATGACCAACATCCGCCACCTGTGGAGGATCCTGGCCTGGACCACGATGCCAGTGACGATGATGATGATGATGGTGATGGTGATGTCCGCACACAGCTCATCACCAACTTCTTTAGCTGAATGTGAGTATCCTGAGGTGTCATGTGAATGATGTGAGTTGGCATGATGTGTGGGTGGTGCTCTGGTGCTGTTGGAGTGTGTCCATGGGCTACTTGACAGGATGTGTGTTGCGATGTGTGGTGACAGGTGGGCTGTACTCCCCAACAGTGTTGACATGCTAACTTGGTTCTGGGTGGGTATCTTGTAACATGTATTGTGCATGAGTTTTGCTGTTCTGTCCTGTACTGCATTGCTTTTGACTGTGTGTCATTTCTGTCCTTCACAGGGTACTTTCAGATTCGTTTGGTCAACTGTGTCCACCGACGACGTGATTGCACATCCAGGCTGGTAGCTGTTGTGTCCCTACAGGTGATGTGCGCCACACCCATGGACTTCCTTCTGTCTACAGTTGTTGACTGTGTGCCCGCTACCAGGTGGGGTTACCTTGCATCTGTAGTGGTTACGGCATGTTGCTACTGTGTAATAAACCTGTGCTTCACTTAGTGATGTGCGTTGTCTGTGGTCACACATTTGACTGCCATTTGCTTACTGCACCTGTGGGCTACTTGACTACAACTGGGAATGGGTGTGGTGTCTGTGCATTGCACCGTCTTCCCTGGCAACATCAGTGTAGGCAATGAGTCAGATGGCCTAGGTGTGTATGTGTTGTGTAGCCCTGGTGGTGTGTCTCCCTCATATGTGTCACGTTGCCTGTACTCACATGCCTGTGTTGTCCTTGCTGTTGCAGTTCGCATACACAGTGTAATTTTGCTGTTCATCATCCCCATAACAGCACCCACGTTGGAATCACGACAGAGGCAAGTATGGTGTATTATTGTGTTTATTGTGATACATCTGTGATAATAGTGCATAGGATGGATTGTGCTGTACATGAATCTTGCAATCCCAAGTTCCTAGATGAATAGAAAGTCCAGGTAGACAGGATCCCCAGTATCGGGGCCACAGTTGTCTGACACATTGTTCCAACTTGTACTCCCCATGCAATGTGTGGGAGTAGTGTTGCCATCAACAGGGTGAACAGTCTGTGCACAAAGGCGAAAATCCAGAACAGGTTCAGGCTTCCTGGGAGTTGCGCTTGGCCATCAGCCTCTCACTTTCCCCTCCTCGGACGACCCCTCTTCTTGGGGGGGGGCCCTCAAGTGCAGGCTGCTGCGGTGCAGGGGACTCTCCACTCCCCTCCCTGTGGCAGTTGCAGTTTGTTCGGTACCAGATGTTGTTGGCACACAGGGAGGTGTGGACTGGTTGCTGTTCATCTGGCGGAGGCATTGTAAAATGTCCCTGTGCACCGCCGTCATCTCATGTAGTACATCCCACTTGGACTCCACGCGGGACATGTGGGAGTCCACACGTGACATGTGTGACTCCACGTGGGACATGTGGGAGTCCAAGCGGGCATGATGGGCAGCCTGCTGCTGTTTGATGTCTCTGAGGAGCCCCACTACCTGGCTGAGCTCTCCGGTGCTGGACTGGTACGCATCAGCTATGCGTACCAGTTGTGGGTCTTCATGCACACCAGCAACGTCTGCAAGCAGCGACCTCTGTCTCCCACCCCTCCCACCACCCCTGCTGACATGTGCAGTGTGTGCAGTTGCACGCACAGATAACCCTGGTCCACCTTGGGGGTTGGTGGTGGTGGTGGTGTCCATGGCCCCAGGTTGGTCCAGGGTCACTGCGCTGGTGTTGTTCCTTATTCTGTCCATGTCGGCAGGGATGGTATTCGTGGTGACAGTCGTTGGAGGGGTGGGTGCAGGGGGTGCAGCTGGTGGACCTGCTGGTGCTGCAGCTGGTGGTCCTGCTGGTGCAGCATGTTGACTTGCACCGGATGTGCCAGGTTGTTCTTCATCGTCCGAGGAGGACAGAGGCTGTACGACGCCAGTGAGCTCGGCATCCTCTTGAGCCTGGGACTGGGACTCCTCAGCGTCTGCTGCTGTGTCCCTATCATCACCTGTTTTTGGGAGACACAAACAATGTATGTCATGTTTCTGCAGGCATCAGTGGTTGACACACCTGACAGTTGTGACTGTGCCTCGGGGTGCGGGCCTGTACATTGTATTGTCCTAAGTCGTCACAGTCAGGGGTTGATATTGGTGTGGCACATTGTCCTGCATTATTTGGGCATTTCTATGTATTCTCTGGGGTGTGAACATGGTCTGCATTGATTGTGTTTGGTTGACAGCCAGACCTCCTTCCCACCCACCCACCCACCCAGTCAGTTATCCCACCATGGAACGTGCTTGCATTGCAGGGAGTGGAAGTTGTCTCTCAGGATGTCAGTCAGTGGTGTCCTGCTGTTTGTTGGTGCACAGTTGGCAGCAGGGCCTTGTGCTCCCCACAGCAGTAGCCAGTGTCAGCCATCTTGTGAGTCCTTCTCCACTCCCTGTGATGTGAGTATGGTTCAGGGTGGTGTTGATGGGCCAGTTGTGAGGCTGAGCAATGTCTGTGACTACGACTCCCATCATGCTATTGCCTCCACCCCCCTTCCCAGCATGCCCATGCTTCCTTCCTTTTGACTCTGCTTCCCTGTGGGGTGGGCTGGCTGTGCTGACAGGATGGCTGGGAGTGTTGTCCTGGCAGTTGTTTGGCTAAGAGTCCCAAGAGTGTCCCTGTGCTTCACACAACATAACCCAGGGTGGTGGTGCTTTGTGGGATCTTGTGTTAGGATGGAGGGCATTGCATTCTACCAGGTGGGTACTGTGGAGTTTGTGTGGGGGGGGTGTGAGGGGAGGTGCTTGTGACTATGGTCAGTGCTGCAAGTCCCCCTTCCCACCCAGCTAGCCGGATATCCCACCATGGAACGTGCTTGCATTGCAGGGAGTGTAAGTTGTCTCTCAGGATGTCAGTCAGTGGTGTCCTGCTGTTTGTTGGTGCACAGTTGCCAGCAGGGCCTTGTGCTCCCCACAGCAGTAGCCAGTGTCAGCCATCTTGTGAGTCCTTCTCCACTCCCTGTGATGTGAGCATGGTTCAGGGTGGTGTTGATGGGCCAGTTGTGAGGCTGAGCAATGTCTGTGACTACGACTCCCATCATGCTATTGCCTCCACCCCCTTCCCAGCATGCCCATGCTTCCTTCCTTTTGACTCTGCTTCCCTGTGGGGTGGGCTGGCTGTGCTGACAGGATGGCTGGGAGTGTTGTCCTGGCAGTTGTTTGGCTAAGAGTCCCAAGAGTGTCCCTGTGCTTCACACAACATAACCCAGGGTGGTGGTGCTTTGTGGGATCTTGTGTTAGGATGGAGGGCATTGCATTCTACCAGGTGGGTACTGTGGAGTTTGTGTGGGGGGGGGTGTGAGGAGAGGTGCTTGTGACTATGGTCAGTGCTGCAAGTCCCCCTTCCCACCCAGCTAGCCGGATATCCCACCATGGAACGTGCTTGCATTGCAGGGAGTGTAAGTTGTCTCTCAGGATGTCAGTCAGTGGTGTCCTGCTGTTTGTTGGTGCACAGTTGGCAGCAGGGCCTTGTGCTCCCCACAGCAGTAGCCAGTGTCAGCCATCTTGTGAGTCCTTCTCCACTCCCTGTGATGTGAGCATGGTTCAGGGTGGTGTTGATGGGCCAGTTGTGAGGCTGAGCAATGTCTGTGACTACGACTCCCATCATGCTATTGCCTCCACCCCCCTTCCCAGCATGCCCATGCTTCCTTCCTTTTGACTCTGCTTCCCTGTGGGGTGGGCTGGCTGTGCTGACAGGATGGCTGGGAGTGTTGTCCTGGCAGTTGTTTGGCTAAGAGTCCCAAGAGTGTCCCTGTGCTTCACACAACATAACCCAGGGTGGTGGTGCTTTGTGGGATCTTGTGTTAGGATGGAGGGCATTGCATTCTACCAGGTGGGTACTGTGGAGTTTGTGTTGGGGGGGTGTGAGGGGAGGTGCTGGTGACTATGGTCAGTGCTGCAAGTCCCCCTTCCCACCCAGCCAGCCAGATATCCCACCATGGAACGTGCTTGCATTGCAGGGAGTGTAAGTTGTCTCTCAGGATGTCAGTCAGTGGTGTCCTGCTGTTTGTTGGTGCACAGTTGGCAGCAGGGCCTTGTGCTCCCCACAGCAGTAGCCAGTGTCAGCCATCTTGTGAGTCCTTCTCCACTCCCTGTGATGTGAGCATGGTTCAGGGTGGTGTTGATGGGCCAGTTGTGAGGCTGAGCAATGTCTGTGACTACGACTCCCATCATGCTATTGCCTCCACCCCCTTCCCAGCATGCCCATGCTTCCTTCCTTTTGACTCTGCTTCCCTGTGGGGTGGGCTGGCTGTGCTGACAGGATGGCTGGGAGTGTTGTCCTGGCAGTTGTTTGGCTAAGAGTCCCAAGAGTGTCCCTGTGCTTCACACAACATAACCCAGGGTGGTGGTGCTTTGTGGGATCTTGTGTTAGGATGGAGGGCATTGCATTCTACCAGGTGGGTACTGTGGAGTTTGTGTGGGGGGGGGTGTGAGGGGAGGTGCTTGTGACTATGGTCAGTGCTGCAAGTCCCCCTTCCCACCCAGCTAGCCGGATATCCCACCATGGAACGTGCTTGCATTGCAGGGAGTGTAAGTTGTCTCTCAGGATGTCAGTCAGTGGTGTCCTGCTGTTTGTTGGTGCACAGTTGCCAGCAGGGCCTTGTGCTCCCCACAGCAGTAGCCAGTGTCAGCCATCTTGTGAGTCCTTCTCCACTCCCTGTGATGTGAGCATGGTTCAGGGTGGTGTTGATGGGCCAGTTGTGAGGCTGAGCAATGTCTGTGACTACGACTCCCATCATGCTATTGCCTCCACCCCCTTCCCAGCATGCCCATGCTTCCTTCCTTTTGACTCTGCTTCCCTGTGGGGTGGGCTGGCTGTGCTGACAGGATGGCTGGGAGTGTTGTCCTGGCAGTTGTTTGGCTAAGAGTCCCAAGAGTGTCCCTGTGCTTCACACAACATAACCCAGGGTGGTGGTGCTTTGTGGGATCTTGTGTTAGGATGGAGGGCATTGCATTCTACCAGGTGGGTACTGTGGAGTTTGTGTGGGGGGGGTGTGAGGAGAGGTGCTTGTGACTATGGTCAGTGCTGCAAGTCCCCCTTCCCACCCAGCTAGCCGGATATCCCACCATGGAACGTGCTTGCATTGCAGGGAGTGTAAGTTGTCTCTCAGGATGTCAGTCAGTGGTGTCCTGCTGTTTGTTGGTGCACAGTTGCCAGCAGGGCCTTGTGCTCCCCACAGCAGTAGCCAGTGTCAGCCATCTTGTGAGTCCTTCTCCACTCCCTGTGATGTGAGCATGGTTCAGGGTGGTGTTGATGGGCCAGTTGTGAGGCTGAGCAATGTCTGTGACTACGACTCCCATCATGCTATTGCCTCCACCCCCTTCCCAGCATGCCCATGCTTCCTTCCTTTTGACTCTGCTTCCCTGTGGGGTGGGCTGGCTGTGCTGACAGGATGGCTGGGAGTGTTGTCCTGGCAGTTGTTTGGCTAAGAGTCCCAAGAGTGTCCCTGTGCTTCACACAACATAACCCAGGGTGGTGGTGCTTTGTGGGATCTTGTGTTAGGATGGAGGGCATTGCATTCTACCAGGTGGGTACTGTGGAGTTTGTGTGGGGGGGGGTGTGAGGAGAGGTGCTTGTGACTATGGTCAGTGCTGCAAGTCCCCCTTCCCACCCAGCTAGCCGGATATCCCACCATGGAACGTGCTTGCATTGCAGGGAGTGTAAGTTGTCTCTCAGGATGTCAGTCAGTGGTGTCCTGCTGTTTGTTGGTGCACAGTTGCCAGCAGGGCCTTGTGCTCCCCACAGCAGTAGCCAGTGTCAGCCATCTTGTGAGTCCTTCTCCACTCCCTGTGATGTGAGCATGGTTCAGGGTGGTGTTGATGGGCCAGTTGTGAGGCTGAGCAATGTCTGTGACTACGACTCCCATCATGCTATTGCCTCCACCCCCTTCCCAGCATGCCCATGCTTCCTTCCTTTTGACTCTGCTTCCCTGTGGGGTGGGCTGGCTGTGCTGACAGGATGGCTGGGAGTGTTGTCCTGGCAGTTGTTTGGCTAAGAGTCCCAAGAGTGTCCCTGTGCTTCACACAACATAACCCAGGGTGGTGGTGCTTTGTGGGATCTTGTGTTAGGATGGAGGGCATTGCATTCTACCAGGTGGGTACTGTGGAGTTTGTGTTGGGGGGGGTGTGAGGGGAGGTGCTGGTGACTATGGTCAGTGCTGCAAGTCCCCCTTCCCACCCAGCCAGCCAGATATCCCACCATGGAACGTGCTTGCATTGCAGGGAGTGTAAGTTGTCTCTCAGGATGTCAGTCAGTGGTGTCCTGCTGTTTGTTGGTGCACAGTTGGCAGCAGGGCCTTGTGCTCCCCACAGCAGTAGCCAGTGTCAGCCATCTTGTGAGTCCTTCTCCACTCCCTGTGATGTGAGCATGGTTCAGGGTGGTGTTGATGGGCCAGTTGTGAGGCTGAGCAATGTCTGTGACTACGACTCCCATCATGCTATTGCCTCCACCCCCTTCCCAGCATGCCCATGCTTCCTTCCTTTTGACTCTGCTTCCCTGTGGGGTGGGCTGGCTGTGCTGACAGGATGGCTGGGAGTGTTGTCCTGGCAGTTGTTTGGCTAAGAGTCCCAAGAGTGTCCCTGTGCTTCACACAACATAACCCAGGGTGGTGGTGCTTTGTGGGATCTTGTGTTAGGATGGAGGGCATTGCATTCTACCAGGTGGGTACTGTGGAGTTTGTGTGGGGGGGGGTGTGAGGGGAGGTGCTTGTGACTATGGTCAGTGCTGCAAGTCCCCCTTCCCACCCAGCTAGCCGGATATCCCACCATGGAACGTGCTTGCATTGCAGGGAGTGTAAGTTGTCTCTCAGGATGTCAGTCAGTGGTGTCCTGCTGTTTGTTGGTGCACAGTTGCCAGCAGGGCCTTGTGCTCCTCACAGCAGTAGCCAGTGTCAGCCATCTTGTGAGTCCTTCTCCACTCCCTGTGATGTGCGCATGGTTCATGGTGGTGTTGATGGGACAGTTGTGGTGGGGGGCAATATGTGTGACTGCGACTCCCATGATGCTATTGGCTACACTGACTTGGCCAGCATACACAGAATTCCTTCCTTTGAGTGGTCTTCACTGTGTGTTGGTGTTGTTGTGGTGGCTACATGTGTGGATGTGTTTGTTAGTTCTATTTGTGCCACTGCCTAGCTGTAGTTGTGGTTGTGTTTGTACATGTGTTGGCACGGTTGGATGTGACTTTTTTGATGGCATGTGTTGTGTTTCTCTGACTGACATACACATTTTGGGATGATTCTGTTCTGGTTGCTGTGTGATTGCTATGAGTGCATGGTTTGACTCTCCCTTGACAGTGATGTGTGTGTGTTTTGTGGCAGTATATTGTGTACATTTGTTGTGTACTCACCAGGCTCTGGGATGTCCTCTAGTCCATATATGCTCACTGGCGGTAGGATGGCCCGCACCTTCTCCTCCCAGGGCCTGAGGTATATTGGCTTGGCAGGAGGGCCACTGCCGGTGTGTTGGCTGTTGATGTAGTCTTGCTTCAGCAGTTTCCGTACCCTCCTGCGCACGTCATACCACCTGTTCTGGATGTCGGTCTTTGTGCGCCGACATGGTGATTGGGCGTTCACCCTGTTGATGATCCTCTCCCACATCTTGGTTTTCTGCGACATGGGGGTCTGTTGGACCAATGTGCCAAACAGCTGTGGCTCTACCCTGAGGATCTCGTCTACCAGGACTTCCAATTCACAATCTAGGAACTTGTGATTCTTCTTGGGGGGCATGGTGATGGGTGGTGATGGTGGGTGATGTGTGTGTTGGTGTGCAGGTGAGGGTGTGTGGGTGTGTGTTGTGCTGGGTGTATGTGAGGTAGGTATTTGTTGGTGTGCTGCTGGTGTGTGGCTTGTGTGAGGGATGAGCTGTGGGTGTGTGGTTGCTTTCTCTTGGGTGCTGGCAGTGGAATGGCATTTGCAAAGGCTCATGGTAGTGATTTGTGTCCTTTATATAGGTGGAGTTGTGGGTGTGTCTTTGTTCTCTGTCCCCACCCCCCCAGTATTTATTGGCTTGGTAATTGCTTGTTTGGCCTTTTTTTGGTTGATTTTTCCTTTGTGCTGTTTGTGTATGTTGGAAACGTTCTTGTGACCGAGTCGGACCCTGCATTGGTCTCGTACGGTGTTTTCCGTTTCGTTCACGCTGTGTTTGTGCAGTTTTGTATGCTGCGTACGCGTCGGTCGCGGTGTATTGTGTTGCTTCGGCTCGGTTTTGTATGCGTGTCGGTCGTACGGCTTGTCCTCCGTCCGACTCGGTCGTGTTTTCGCGCCTTGCATCGTACTTTGCGGGTTGGAGTTGGCGGGTACGATTCGGTCGGATTTGTTCCGGGTGCGTGTCGGTCGGTTGGATTCGCGTGTTTTTCCGGCCGGATTGCTATTTTCCGAGCGGCTCGGTCGGTCGGCTTGGTTTCCTGACGTGTCGGTCGGATTTATCGCGGCTTGCATCGTACTTGGCGTGTCGGGCGCCACTGGTACGTGTCGGTCGGTAATTTTTCCGGCTCCGAGTCGGTCGGTGCTTTTTCCGGCCCGAATCGGAATCGACCTCTTAGTGGAGGGCCGCCTGGCTGCCCTAATAACCTCTTATACTTCAGGAGGAAGGTCGAAAGCTATCAACTGTCGCTGCTCAGTCCCCACGCATGGAGGAGGAGAGTCCACAGGTTCGGGTACAGAACCCTCCCCTGCTGCTGAGACAGAAGGGGCAGCCTGATCAGAGGATCGATGCTCATTTTCAGAAGCTCTGGACACCAGACTCTCCCTGTCCATTCTGGAGCCACAAGAATAACTTGGGCGCAGTCGTTCCTGATCTTCTTGATAACCCTGGGCAGAAGTGGTATGGGCAGAAAGGCATACAGTAGGCCTGAGCTCCACTCACGACAAAAAGCGTTGCCGACTGTTAGCCACCTTGGAAACTCCATTGCATGTGCTTTTTCTGAGGCAAACAGATCTAACCAAGGCTCTCCCCACTGTTGAAAGAGGTCTTGTGCCACTTCCGACTGGAGACGCCATTCGTGATCTGCTAGGCATCGTTGGCTGACTACGTCTGCCCTGGCGTTCAGAGAACTTTCCAGGCGTTGAACCACCAGTGTTATGCCCTGCTGTTCCAGCCATGTCCAGAGACGCAAGGCCTCTTAACAAAGGGTCCACGGCCCCAACCCGCCCAGCTTGTTGCAGTACCACATAGCCGTGGTATTGTTGTCCATGAACACCTGCACTAACTTCCCCGTGACAGAGGAAAGAAATGCCTTAAATGCCAACCAGATCACCCGAAGCTCCAACAAATTGATGTGGGGCCCCAACTCCGCAGGAGACCAGTGTCCCCTGATCTCCACCACTCCCAGATGGTCGCCCCATCCCAGGAGTGACACATCTGTCACTACTGTGAGATCTGGTAAGGGAAGGGAGAAGGGTCTGCCCTGACCCAATCGCGGTTCGTCAACCCCCACTGCAGGCCTTTTGCAGTTCCCTCTGAAATCTGGATCATGTCAGAGAGACTCCCCTGATGCTGCGCTCACTGGAACTTCAGGTCCCACTGCAGAGCCCGCATATGCCATCTGGCGTGGTGTACCAACAGGATGCAGGAGGCCGTGAGGCTCACCAGCCTCAGAGTCAGTCTCACCGAAACCCAGGATAGAGGCTGAAACATCGGTATCATAACCTGAATATCCGGGACTCGCTGCTCGGGAGGATACGCCTGAAACTGCACTGTGTCCAGAACAGCTCGATAAAAGGGAGTGTCTGAGAAGGAGTCAGGTGTGATTTTGGCAAGTTTATAGAGAACCCCAACGAATGCAGGAGGTTCACCATAGTCTGAAGGTGGAAGACGACAACCTGGGGCAAAGACACCTTCAACAGCCAATCATGGAGGTAGGGGAAGACTGAAATCCCTAACCTACGCATATGAGCTGCGAACACCACCATTACCTTGGTGAGCACCCGAGGGGCACAGGTAAACGGAAACTGCTCATGGCCTACCTTGAACAGCAGGTAATGCCTGTGGCCCGGCAGGATGGGGATGTGAAAATATGCATCCTGCAAGTCCGACGCTACCAGCCAGTCTCCTTGGTATAGGGCAGATAAGACCTGAGCCAACGTGAGCATCTTTATCTTCTCCTTTTTGAGAAAGAGATTAAGGGTTCGAAGATCTAAAATGGGCTGCAACCCTTTATTCTTTTTCAAGATTCAGAAAGGAGCAGGAATAACAACCACTGGCAATGTCTGAAATCGGAACCCTCTCTTTGGCCCCCAAGGGAGCTGTAACTTCCTCTTTGAGTAAAGTTAGATGATCCGGTAGGAGGAGAAGAAAGGAAAGGCAGAGAATAGCCTTCCTGAATGATCTGCAAGACGCACTTGTCTGATGTTATGGACCTCCTGTGGAGGAGATGGTGATGAATTCTCCTTCCAACTGGAGTAGAATGGTCTTGCAGACTCAAACTAGGAGTTCTTGGAGGCCCTCGGCTGTCGAGGGCTGGGTGTCAGACGACATCTGTGTTCCATTCCTAGGCTGGAATGAGCCCCGCCCTCGCACAACTTGGGGAGTCTGCACAGGACGGTGGCTGGGATACGGTTGACGCGGCTGGAAACTCCTTCCACTGCCATGAAAGGGGCGAAAGCTAGACTGGCCACGGGGTGTTACAGAGAGGCCCAAGGATCTGGCCGTAGCACAAGACTCCTTGAAGCGCTTCTAGGCCTAGTCCGCTTTCTCTACAAAGAGACGAGATCTGTCAAAGGGCATTTCCCTTTAACAGATATCTGGACATCACCCGAGAAGCCAGTTGTACTTAGCCAGGCATGGTTTGCTGCATCGCTCCCATCCTTCACTGCCTGAGAGAGTACAGCCCGGGCCTCCTCCGGGACCTGTGGCAGCACTTGCACAACTGTCTCCCAAAGGGAGTAGGAGAAACGGCCCAATAAGCTTTCAGGATTCACTGACTGCAATGCCAGGCTGGTGGAAGAAAACATCTTCTACCCTTGTGTGTTCAGCCTCTTTGATTCCCTATCCGGGGGCAGAAAGGAACGTAAAATGGGATGTCAAAGCCTGCACCACCAAGCTCTCAGGGGTGGGGTGTTAAATGAGGACCTTGGGTCGCCCGATCTTCCCTCCCATCCTGGATAGTAGATTTTGGTTACATGTTAGGCCACAAGCACTCTCATGCATTTTGAGAATGTCACTGGGGCTGACATAAGGCCGAATGGTAAATGTTTGCACTGGTAATGAACTTTGCTGACAAGGAATCAGAGAGATTTCTATGTTTTGCTGGTATTGAGACATAGAAATAATAGATCCACAGAGCACATCCAGTCTCCTTTCATGAGCTGTGGATAGATCTGATGCAATGCTAAATTCCTAATTGTTTCCCTTTTGATGTACTTATGGGCTTGTCTCACGCCTAATATGGGTCTAAATTCTCATTTGGGGCCTTTCTTGGGTACCAAACATATCTGTGGTGGGTGCATTTTCCCTCTTTATGATAGACGAACAAGTTATATTGCTTGTTTTTGGAGTTGTGATGTTATTTCCATTCGAAGATGGTGCAGCAAGTGTGGTGTTCCTTTTGGTGGAATGGCGGGCAATGGACTTTTGAACTGGATGGTGTAGTCAGTCTGAATAATTTGTAAGACCCATTTATCCATTGCAATTTTTTCCACTCTTCCTGGTGTTTTGTTACATGTTTGCCCATTGGAGTAGCGAACAGAAAAAATGGAGTGATCAATCAATCAGGGGTTTATAAAGCGCGCTACTCACCCGTGAGGGTCTCAAGGCGCTGGGGGTAGTGGGTGCAGCTCCGGGTCAGTCGAAGAGCCAGGTCTTGAGGCTCTTCCTGAAGGTGTTCAGAGTGGGGGAGCGTCTGATGTTGACTGGGAGCTCGTTCCAGGTCTTTGCTGCAACGTAGGAGAAGGCTCTTACTCCTGCTCTGGTTCTGCAGATGCGTGGGGTCTCTGCCAGGGCGAGGTCGGCGGAGCGGAGGTTCCTTTTGGGTACGTGGAAGGAGACTCTTTCGTTAAAGTATTGGGTCCGATGTTGTGGAGGGATTTGTAGGTGTGGGTGAGTAGCTTGAAGGTTACTCTCTTCTCGATGGAGAGCCAGTGGAGGTCTCGTAGGTGCGGGGTCATGTGCTCGTGTCGTGGGGTTCCGAGGACGAGTCTGGCAGCGGTGTTCTGGATGGTTTGGAGCTTGTGTAGCAGGGTTTTGTTGATTCCGGCGTAGAGGGCGTTACCGTAGTCCAGTCTGCTTGTTACGAGTGCGTGGGTGACGGTCTTTCTGCATTCGTGGGGAATCCACTTGAAGGTCTTTCGGAGGGAGTTGAAGCAGGTCGAGGCAACGGCGTTGATCTGGCGGGTCATGGTGAGGGAGGAGTCTAGGATGATGCCGAGGTTCCGGGTGTGGTCCGTCGGCGTGGGTGGGTTTCCGAGAGCAGGGGGCCACCAGGAGCTGCCCCACGCCGTGGGGGAGGGTCCAAGGACGAGGACCTCGGTCTTCTCTGAGTTCAGTTTTAGGCAGCTGTCGCTGATCCAGGCTGTGACGTCTTTTATTCCTTCTTGGAAGCGGAGTCTGGTGTCTTCGGGGTTTTTTGTGAGAGAGAGCATGAGCTGGGTGTAGTCGGCGTAAGATACTATGCTGTGCCCATGCTGTCTGACGATGGTGGCGAGAGGGGCCATGTAGATGTTGAAAAGCGTGGGGCTGAGCGAGGATCCTTGGGGTACTCCACAGTTGATCTCTGTAGGTTCGGAGAGGAAGGGAGTGAGTCTGATCCTTTGGGTTCTGCCGGAGAGAAAGGAGCAGATCCAGTCCAGGGCGGTTCCTCGTATACCGGCGTTGTGGAGACTGGCTGCGAGAGTGCGGTGTGAGATGGTGTCGAAGGCCGGGGAGAGGTCTAGTAGGATGAGGGCCGGAGTGTGGCCCTAGTCGAGTAGGATGCAGATTTCATCAGTGGCGGCGAGGAGGGCGGTCTCCGTGCTGTGGTTGCTGCGAAATCCGGACTGGGAGGAGTCGAGGATGGCATTCTCTTCGATGAAGGTGGTCAGCTGGGCGTTGATGAATCTCTCGGTGACTTTGGCTGCGAAGGGAAGGAGAGAGATGGGTCGGTAGTTTTTCAGGTCCGTCGAGTCGGCCGAGGGTTTCTTGAGGAGGGGCTGGACTTCTGCCCGCTTCCAGTCATCGGGGAAGATGCCTTATTCGAGGGAGGCGTTGATGATCCGGCCTGGTTCGGGAGCTATGGCGGTGGCGGCTCTGTGGTAGATGTGCGGTGGGCAGGGGTTCGTGGGAGCTCCTGAGTGGGTGTTCTTCATGGTCTTGGTGGTGTCTTCAGTGGTAGCAGGTTTCCAGGTGGTGATGATCGGCCGGTTGTCGGTGGTGGAGAGGGTGGTGGTGTCAGGAGTCTGTTCGCTGAAGTTGTCGTAGAGGGCCTGGATTTTCAGGTGGAAGTAGGAGCTGAGCTTGTTGCAGAGGTCCTGGGATGGAGGGACGTCCGTGGCTTCGCTGGGGGGTTTGGTGGACTGCTGTATGACGTTGAAGAGTTCTTTTGCGTTACTTGCGTTGGAGTGGATTTTGTTCTTGATAAAGGTCTTCTTGGTGGCTCTTATGCGCTGGTGGTATTCATTCATGGCGTTCCTGTAGTTGTTCTGGTCTTCTGTGGTTTTCTTGTTCCGCCAGAGTTTCTCGAGGCGTCTGCAAGAGCGCCTGGCTTCTTGGAGGTCGGTGGTGAACCAGGCTGCCTTCAGGGGGCGTTGATTGACAGGGTGGCGGAGGGGTGCGAGCTTGTCAGCGCAGCTGGAGATCCAGTGGTGTAGTTCTTCTGCTGCAGAGTTGGCATCGGTCGTGCCGGAGGGGGGGGCGTGGAGGAGGGTGGCATTGAGGTGTTCCTCTGTGATTTTGCTCCAGTTCCTTCGGGGCAGGCGCGGGGCGGGTTTGGGTGCGGTGGTGGTGTTGAAGGTGAAGTGTACGCAGTGGTGGTCTGTCCAGAGGGGCTGCGTGGTGTGGCTGAAGTGGATGTTAGTCCCTCCTGCGAAGATTGGGTCGTGGGTGTGTCCGGCTTTGTGGGTGGGGGTGGTGACGAGCTGCTTCAGTCCGAGGTTGGCAAGGTTGTCAAGGAGGGTGGTGGAGTCGGGCCGCTGCGGTTGTCGAGGTGGAAGTTCAGGTCTCCGATGAGGATGTAGTCTGTGGAGGCGATGGCGTGGGGTGCGACGAGGTCGGCAATGGTGGTGGCGGAGGAGGCGCGAGGTCCGGGGGGCCTGTAGACGAGGGTCCGCGTAGCGTGGTTCTGGGGCTGGTCTGGATCTGGAAGTGGAGGTGCTCTGTGCTGGAGAGGGGGTCGCTCGAGCTGGCGGTGGAGAGTCGGAGGGAGCTCTTGTGTGCGATGGAGAGTCCTCCTGCTGGGCGGTGGGGGCAGTCCTTTTTTCGGATCTTGTATCCGTTGGGATGGCGGTGGCGATGGCGGGGGTGGCGTTGGTTCATGTTTCCGTGAAGAAGGTGACGTCTGGCGAGAGGGTGTCGAGCAGGTCCCAGATCTCCGTGGCGTGTCTGTGGAGGGAGCGCACGTTGAGGAGGATGCACGTCAGGGCTTCGGTGGTGCGGGCGTCCTTCGTGGGTTCGGTGGTCGTGGGGGGGCTGTTGATGGTGAAGGATTGTGGGCAGTGTCGGCAGGAGAACTGGCCGTGGGTGGTGTTCGGCGTCGATCTCTGGCAGTTGTTTCTTCCGGGGTTGAGTGCGAGGAGGTCAGCTGAGTTGTAGCGGTGGATGGCCGGAGAGCCAGGGTCCCTGGCGCTGGCCGTGGTCGGGTCACGGACGGGCGCAGACAGGCTAGCCTTTGGCGCGCCTTCAGCGCGCCAGCGGCCGCCATTGAGAAGGGGAGGGATGCGCAGCTGAGAGATGGGAAACCGGCAGGGGGGGGAGGGACTGCGGGGGCAGCAGAGGCGGAAGGGCACAGGGCAGTGACTGGCACCAGCAAAATAGGGAGGGAGAACAGGAGAGACCAGCAAAGAAATAGAAAATATAAGAAGAGAGGATGCAGAAAAACAGAGAGAGCAGGCAGAAAAAGGAAGAAAAGGCACACGGGCACCGGAGAGAACAGAAAACCGAAGGGTGGCACAGAGACAGAGCAGACAGCAGCGGCCAGCAGAAGAGCAAGGCTCTCCCACTGGACCACCAGGGATGAGGAGCAGGCAGGAGCCTGCGGGTGGAGGAGGGCCTCAACACCTACCAGAAAGGCACTTAGGAGCAGAGCTCCGGGGGGAGAGCAGGTCTCTGACCAGGAGGTGATCAACTCATTATTTATGGTTGAGAGAGTTTGATTTATCAAGAGTGCAGTCATTGTATTATTCGTGGTGCTGTTATTGTCTGCCACAACTTGTTCTTCATGAGTGCTGGGGCAGATGATGTTGAGACTGTAGCCCCTGCGATTGTGGGAGGTAAGGCTGCTGATGTGGTTCACTGAGAAAATATCGATGACAAAAACATTGATGTTAAAAATATCGAAGTAAAAATATAGAATACAAAAATATCGACTCCCATACCTACACAGGTAAGTACAAAAATATCAAACCAAAAATATTGATGTAAAAAATATAGATGTAAAAAAATATCGATTTAAATATATATATATAAAATAATATATATTAAATATTAATATTAATGTTAACAAAATAAATTAAATTTAATATACATTTTAACAAAATATAAGAAATAAACTTAATTAAATAAAAAAATAAACATAATAATTTATACATATATATATATTTATATATATATATATTTACTTTAAAATAAGTAATAAACTTATCTTCAGTTTATTTAAAAACTTTAAAATTATTTATAAATAATATATATATATATCAATAACTTAAAATAAAAAAAATATTCTATAATAATGTAAAACATTAAACTATTAAAACATATTTAAACTTACATTTCCCAATACAATCAGTGCAACAGTAGGGAAAGTGTTGGATAGAAAAATTATAAAATGTACTATTCCAACTCCGGTGAGTGCAACAGTAGGGAAAGTGTTGGACAGCGGAGGGGAAAAAATGACTATTCCCACTCCAGTGAGAGCAACAGTAGGGAAAGTGTTGGATAGCGGAGGGGTATAAATTACTATTCCCACTCCACTGTATGCAACAGTAGAATAACTGTTGGATAGCAGAGGGGTAAAACTTTTTATTCCCACTCCAGTGAATGCAACAGTAGGGAAAGTGTTGGATAGCGGAGAGGTAAAAATTACTATTCCCACTCCAAAGAATGCAATAGTAGGGAAAGTGTTGGATAGCGGAGGGGTACAAATTACTATTCCCACTCCAAAAAGTGCAACAGTAGGGAAAGTGTTGGATAGCGGAGGGGTAAGAATTACTATTCCCACTCCACTGAATGTAACAGTAGAATAACTGTTGGCTAGCAGAGGGGTAAAAATTACTATTCCCACTTCAGTGAGTGCAACAGTAGGGAAAGTGTTGGATAGCGAAGAGACAAAAATTACTATTCACACTCGAACAGTTAAAACAAAAATAAAAAAACATTACAAATTATAAAACAAATCATAAAAATAAATAAAGAATATCTAGAAATGAAAAATCTAATATATTAAATATATACATTTTTAAAATATAATATTAATTACATATAAAGAAAACCTACAAATTATATAATATAAAATAATAAATACATTTATAAAATAAAATTCTTTTAAACTAGAAAATATTTACAAACAAATAAATTAATTAGTACATAAATGTATTTATTGTATTTCCTACCCTATAACACCACACCAATAACAAAACACTTCAACATTTTTAATTACATTTTTTCCCAAAATTAACAATCAATTAAAAAAATATTAATTAAAAAAAACTAACAATAATTGACTACACACACTTTAACACTATGATATCCACAACACACACCTAAATTAAACTCTAAAATAATAAAACACAATTAAAACTTATTTATAAATTTAAAACTATTACTATGAACAAATAATAATAAAATAATTAAAATGTATTTAATACCCACCCTTTACCCCTTTAAAAGTAAAAACAGACAAAAAATTAAACAATTACCCAAAAAACATATCAAATAATTAACATTAACAACTATATATGAATTAAATACAAATTGCTTCCCATCCTTTACTCCTATAAACACCAAAACACACACCTAAAATTAATTACACAATTACCATGATTAATTACCAATTAATTAAAATTAACATCCAATTATTAATTCATCATTTAAAAATAAATTACTTCCCACCCTTAACACCTATAAACACAACACACCTAAAATTAATTACACAATTACTATAATTAATTCATTACAATTAATTAACCTGCCAATTAATAATTCATTATTATTATTAATTATTATTAAATTAAATTTATATGGCGCACAGCTACCCGGAGGTTTCCCGGCGCCTACGGACCCGCGCTAAAGAAAAGAACAAGCTCTAGTGGTTGAATAACCACGTTTTTAAATCCTTACGAAATTTATGATAGATAGTTTCCTGGCGTAATTGAAATGGAAGAGAGTTCCATAAAGATGGAGCTAAGTAAGCAAAAGACCGTCCGCCCATGCGTACTCGTTTGATCTTAGGAACTTGAAATTTAAATTGGTTAGCGGATCGCAGAAGTCGAGAGGGAAGGTAAGGATGCACCAAAGCACTGAGATAATGTGGTGCTAAATTCATTTTGATCCTATGCATATAGCAGAGGGCTTTGAATTTTACTATCAATTAAAATTAAATTGCGTCCTTCCCTTAACACCTATAAACACCACAACACACACCTAAAATTAATTACACAATTAATATAATTAATAACCAAATAATTAATTTAAATTAACAACCAATTATTAATTAATTAATAATACATTACTTTACACATTTAACACTATAACATCTCAATTAAACAAATATTAAACAAATGAAAAATAATCAATACATTTAATATAATTAAACTACTTCCCACCCTATTCCCCTATAAACCCACAACCCGCTACGGAACTAAAAACGCAAATTCAAATAAAAAAAGAATTTATAACTACTAAAAATTTTACATATATTAAAAATAAAAAATTCTTATACAAAAAAACATACAACACATACATATAAAATATATACTAAAATACATAACATTAATAAACAAACGATATTTTTAACTATATTTTTGCAAACAATATTAAACACTTCGATATTTTTAACATCAATATTACTTACCTAAAATTGATATTCTTGACCACGAGAATCTGTATGTCGATATTTCTGACCCACGATATTTGCAACTCGATATTTGTGCAACTCGATATTTTTGAATCGATATTCTGTCTCTGCACCGCTGATGTTACTTAGTGACCCTGCGGCAAATCGACACCCAATGCTTTAAGAGTGTCTGACTTCTTTTGCATTTTCTCTCGTTCTTTCACTGTGTGCGAGCTAAATAGGATTGGGTCTGAAAATGGCAGATTCATGTTTAATAGTGTGTCAAGTTTTAATGACAAAGCCATGATGCAAGTTGCACTGCTATGTTTTGACAAAACGTAGTAGATGCTAAGTCTGCTGCATAGATAATCGCACTTATCAGCTGGTTGGAGACAACTTGTCCCTCATTTAAGATTTCTAGGAAATCTTGTTTTCTGTCTTTCGGCAGATCCTCTTTGTAAGAAATAGGTTTATTGGTTGAGGGGGTGAGAAACTTTCTCAAGAAACAACCACAATCCATCTCGTGGTGAACCACAAAAGTCACAAAATTAACTATGCTTAAACCTCTGGTAGCCTGGCACAAAAGCAGTCTGGCTTAAAGTAGAAGCAAAGTGTAAGGTATTTACACAGAACACCAAAAGTAATAAAGTGAAAATGCAACACAAGGAAAATCCCAAACCAATTTAGAAAAATGGAGTGCATTTTAATAAATAAAATGATGCCAAAGCAAATTAAATCTAATCAGTAGAACAGGAGTTATGAATGTTAATTTGTTTGTGAACAATAGCACCTAAAAGATCAAAGCGCTAACAGCAGGTATCTGGTCGCGCACAACTGGGGCAAAGTCAAAAGTTGAGGTTGACCACGATGGTGCGCAGGTTGGATACATGAGGTGGATTGGACCCGCTCCCGGCTTACCTTTGGGCTTAGAAGAAATTTTTAAGAAAAGTTCCTAACAAGGGAAAATTCAGTCAGGCAAGGCAGCTAGTAGAGTCCAAGGAGAAGGCGTCAGAGTTGTGGTGAAGATTTCTACCTTCGAACTTTATCACTTTTTTAGAAGTTGAAAACCTCTCGTGGGGTGAAGATACCTCTGCCCCACTGGATACCCCTGCCTAGAGGTCCAGCTGAACAGGATATGCTGCAGCAGAGAAGAACGTAGCGGGAGCTACCACAGAGTCAGGCCAACCGGCAATGCACCTTGGGCGGATCGATGAGGAGATAGGTCCCGGACTTCTGTCTGTTCTCTGGCTACTTTTTGGTGGAAATAGCCCTGCTTTTAGGCAGCAGAAGCACCTTAAACACTACAACCAAGGGTCAAGGACTTAGGGGGCACCAATTAGGCATTTAGGACTCACTCCAGCAAAGGCAGGGTTCAAGGCCTCTGGAGCTTGTTACATTCGCTGATTTTCTTGCAGGTAGATCTCTGTTTCCAGCTGGTTCTCAGAGCAGTTTATTGTGGGAAAAATGTTAAGTCACAGATTTTGGTAGGTGGAGTACAACCTAGCACCAAACCAAGGGGCACCTGTTTTGGGGCTATGACTCTCTCCACCAAGGACCAGCAGCAACAGGTAGGTATGTTGCAGAGTATATAGAGCTTGTTGTGTCCCTTAAGCTCACATAGGAAGCCAGGCAACTAACACTTGGAGCCCCTCTAGTAGAACGGAGTTCAAGCAACAAGGCAGGCCTCAAGCAGCAGGGCAGTCCTTTGGGGGGGCAAGGCAACCCTCAAGTAGCAGGGTAGTCCTTTTGTCGTGTGACCCCTATGTGATTTCCCCTTATGTTGGCCTAACCATGCACACTACACACGTTGTAGGCTGCCATTCGCTTTGCTCTGTTATTCTCTGAAGTCAGACACGAAAACCTAGGTACAATAGAGGAGACCCAGCTTCTGTTTACGAGTAGGGCACTTATTATCATATAAGCCGAGACTAGCCATTTTGACAACAGAGATGAGATATTCCAGCAGCAGAGAGGTCCCAGGCCCAGAATGCAAGCCTTGCGCAATCTGAGATGCAGACCAGTTAACAGCAAAAGCCAGGTATGGGGCCCGTCACCATCCCAGAGATCGTTAGTATAATGCTGCAAGGCTAGGCTCAGGCAGATGTACCAATAATTATGATAGAGCTTTTCATTGTGTACGGTTTATTAGTGAAGCTAATCATATTACTGAGCTTTGTATGCTTTCCAATCGCAGCGCAGTTGCTTCATAATAGAGCATGATAGTTTCAATAAATATTGTAATATTGCAAATTGGTTCCGTGTCTCGTTTCTGTTTATTATGGACATGCATGTGTGAGAGAATGAGAGAACGAAAGGTGATGACCTGCTACTGTGGTTCCATGAGGGGACTAAAGTGTTGTGTTCTGGGGTGCCAACTTACCTGATACCCTGGGAAGGTTAGGAGTACAGATGAGGCACTATGAGCCAGTCTGGATTGGGGTGCAGAGGACTGATGGGGTATGGTGACTTAGTCCCTACATACTGACGTTCTGTGATCCCAGGCATAGTTCTGTTCCAAAACAGAATCCCTGCAACACTTTGGTAGCAGCAGGGCAGTCCTCTAGATGCAAGGCAGGCCTCAAGCAGCAGAGCAGTCCTATAGAGGAACAAGTCTTCCACAGGTTAAAGCGTGTACTGAAGAGTTGTTCTGAGGGTCCAATATCAATACCTGGTGCCAGCCTTTGAAGTGGGGGAATCTTCTAGGCTACCACCACATTTGGTTCTTGAAAGTTATTCCCTTTCCCTGCCAAGGCGTCAAGACGTCTGTGGGTGACAAAAGACTTATATCAGGTTCCTTGGTGTGCGCTGGAGTCAAGCCCTTTGAAATATAGATCGGACAGTGAACAGCTCAGTGCCCAGTAATCCAGGCAGGGTAGGCCAGTTCCCCTTTGTCTCAACGTCTGGGAGTAATACACAAGCTCAACAGTTAAGTTATTCACAGTCATGTGACCCAGCACACTGGCAGCATGCACCAAATGGCTAAGGCAAAAAAGGCCAACTTTCTATAGGTGGCATTTTCAGAATTGTGATTTAAAATCCGACATATCCTATAAAGAGGATTTTAAATTGCATTTCATTTGAATCCAAACATAACATTCCTATCTGCTCCCAATCAAACGTGAGCATGTATTAAATGTAATAAGATAACCTAATGTTATCCTATGGGAGAGGTAGCCCTTCAATAGTGA
This sequence comes from Calotriton arnoldi, assembly GCA_963921515.1. Lineage (NCBI taxonomy): Eukaryota > Metazoa > Chordata > Amphibia > Caudata > Salamandridae > Calotriton > Calotriton arnoldi. The sequence goes on along the minus strand of CAWUFW010001702.1, from coordinate 2,621,079 downwards.
AAAACACATTTCGGAGTTTTTCACCACTAGGACATGTAGAACTTTAAAAAAATCCTACTTTTTAAGTTCAGTGTACCGTGCCCTATGGGGTTTTCAAGGCCTACCTAATGGGTGACTTGTATGTGTTAAAAAGGAAGATTTAGGCCTGGCAAAGGTTTATTTTGACAGGTCAAAATGGCAGTTTAAAACTGCACTGCAGGTTGCAGTGGCAGACCTGACACAACATTTAGAGTGCTACTTTAGTCGGTGGCACAAAGACTGCTGCAAGCCCACTAGTAGCATTTAATTTACGAGCCCTGGGTGCTATCTAGTATCATATACATAAATTAAATGAACTAATCCAGTGTAGGCCAATTTTACCATATTTTAGGGAGAGAGCACCAGCACTTTAGCACTAGTTAGCAGTGGTAAAGTGCCCAGAGTCCTAATGCCAACAAAAACAAATTCTGAAAGCAGGAGGGACGAAGGCAAAATGTTTGGAGTGACCCTGCAGAGAGGGCAGAGTCCAATATGCTGCAAATGTAAGCAAGGATTCCCAAAGTATTCTGCTAAACCGGCACACTCATTGGATGATGTCATAAGTGATATCATCAGTGATGTAATTTGAGATGTCATGAGTGATGTCATAAATGATGTCATAGAAAATGTCATGAGTGGCGTCATATGTGAGGTCATAAGCAGTGCATGGGGAGACGCAAATTATAGTTAGCGCTGCTAACTATAACTGGCGAATTTCTGTGTTTTTTTTTAGATCAAAACGTTAATGTTGACACTGACAAATTCACCTAACTATAACATTACTTTAACTTTTGATTTTTTCAGTGAATTTTTAAGGTTTTCTTTAAATCGAAAGCATATATTTTTTATTATACCTAACTATAATGTTACTTTAACCTTTGTTTTTTTCAGTGAATTTGAAGGGTTTTAAAAAAAATATATTTAAAAATACATAGAAACTAACTACGCCAACAATGTTTGCGGTGAGAATTTTCCACTTCTTACTTTTTGTAACTCACATATACGGAAATAATCCAAGCATAGGGGGTCATTATGATGTCGGGCGGATCGCCACCGCCCGACCGGCCGTGGCGATCCGCCCGATATCTTTCCCCGCCCGCCCTCCATTTACCCCCGCCATATTACAATGGCGGGGGGACAGCGGCGGACGGAAAGACCGTCCACCGCATTTCCGCAGGCAGGCAATCGTTCCGATTGCCTGCGGGGCGGAACTCGGGCCTAATATGGTGGCGGTGTCTGGAAGACACCGCCATCCATATTAGGATGCCTGGCGGTGAAGGCCTTTTCCTGGGCGGCATCGCCGCCATGGAAAGGCATGTGGGAATTGCTTTGGGGGCCCGTTGCGGGCCCCCGCGGGGGTTGGGGGGTGGGTGGCTGCACCCCCTACATTGGCATGCACAAGGTGGCAGGCACCGCGCGGTGCCTGTCACGTTGTGCATGCCAATGCACTGCATGCATTTTTAGGTCTCGCCTACGCAGCGCGCACGCGCTGCTTAGGCAAAAAGACCTTTTGGAATCACTTCGGCTTTTCAGCCAAAAACGTGCACGCGTTCCATTGCCTTCAATGGCAACGTGTGCACGTTTGGCGATTCACTTGCAGGAGCGAGCGGCGCCATATGGTAGCAATTATCGCTCCTGGCACCGCTCGCTCCCGCAAGGGAATCGCGCAGGCCCCCTCCTCTCCCCCTGCTGCCGTGCGAGGCGCGCGCGCTTGTTGGTTCTTGGGACCGGTTTTCCCTGCTCACCAGTTTCACTAACCGAACCACAAGTTCAAGGGATATTCTCAGTGCCTGCCTTTTCGGTGGTGGCAGCTCTGGCAGGCAGTAAGGTTTTTTTGCAGCTACATGGGGCGTGGGGACTTCAAAAGCTGCGAGGGTAGCAACAAAGATCCTCTTAATCCAACGAGGGAGCAAATGTGGCCGGTGAAGGGGGGAGAGTGCTTTCATTTACTACGAAGGTAGTCCATCGCCACTGGTTGTTGTGACCTCCAAATTGTTGAAGAAGAGTACGCCCTGGCCTTCCAGGGATGGCGTCCTGGCATCCCCTCGCATCCTCTGTCACCTGACAAGCATGCGCTTATTCTGCGCCAGAAGGTTCTCGCCTCTGTTGAGCACAGGAGCCGTCGAATTAGTTCCGGAGAATGGGACCGGACGGGAATGCAACTTCTGTTATTGCCAAGCAAAACTGACACGAACCTGCTCTAGCTCCTGCAGATCCGTCCGGCTTTAAGGTGCCCCCACCTTCAAGCCATGGACAGGCAGTTCAGGTCCCTCCATGTGGTAGGCCTACAAGCAGCGTGCATTTGACCCTAGCCTCGTTTGCCTTGAAGCACTGAAACTGTGTCTTCGGCCCAGGCTCACGGTTTCTGGCCTGATCGTGACATGAACCATCTGGTGGGATTGCTAAAGTTGCGGGCTGACGATCTCCAATGCTGGATGACGATGTTGTTATTTTCAACTCATTTTTGAAAGAGTCAGGCTGTTTGTAATGAGTTACTGTTTTATGGATTTTAAACATCTCATATTTTAGGCAGAACTGTGATCGCGATCATGTTTGGTGTTCAGAATGACTACCATTTTTTTTAAAGTAAAATCAAAGCAATGTCCCCTCAAAATATGAGTTTTGGGAGTCTGCTTTCTGCAAAGTGCGTCTGTTTTAGGACATTTCTGATTTCCTTCTAAGAGCAGGTCATCGCAAAGAGCGTCGAGCTCGGAGAGAAGGTTTCAGCACAGCAAACTCCTGTTAGCAAGCAGACTGTTCCAGTTTGTTTACTTTGGTTCTCATAGCAACATTGCTTTTTCTATGGCGAGGCAACGGTAGAGGACGACTGAAATAAAAACACGGATGTAAATATTTGCCCCTAAGATTACCGAAAGTGTTAATGTCTTTTGGATGACGCGGTAATAAAGCATCATAGCCCGATTAAACAAGGCGCGTACATTCAGTTGTTTGACTTTCTGACAGTGAAGTTGCTGCTTCGATCTTTGTTAGTCGTCTCATAAGTACACTTACCTTAAAACATGTCTGTCTTTTTTTTCACGCCTCGCATGCTTCTCACAGTTGTTGTTGTGGCGATCTAATTGCGTGATTTGTTTTACTTAGCAGAGCCCAAAGGAAGAAATTATTAGGTGGGAAGAAAGTAAGAAGTGGCAAACCAAGTTTGAAGGATTGCGGAATAAACTGAAGGAAAAGGAGAAAGAATTTGACTCCCTATCAAAGCAATTCAGCACCTTGAAGGAACTTTATACCAGGTGAGGGTGTTTTTCTTCAGCAAAGGTAGTCGTCCACGTTGGTCGTTCGTATGAGAAGTAAGGCTTTTTTTGTTTTTAAAATATATGCTTTCATACACATTTGCATCCGTGCATATTGGTAATAACGCTGTAAATTGTGTGTTTTTTTTTAGTACTTCTCCTTATCCTCGAAAGGATGAAAAGCTTACTTCTGATTTAAACCTGTGCCATACCTGTTACAAAGTTTTTGCTTGCGTTGCACACTGTTTGTGGAATTGGAAAACAAATTACTTTTGGGAGCAGGGGGGGCAAAGTGTGGCTGAGGAAAGGGGTGGGGTCACGAATGGCGTAGTTTGAAAAGCAGAGTCTCAGTCTATATAATATTTATTTATTTGTATTCGTTTAATAAAAACCATTACAATAATTTACGAATGCTTACATAATACATAAAATTCAAGACATAGACACACAGGAATAAAACGTCATTATAAAAATACATTATAAAACACACATAACTGGTGGGAGAATTGGCCCAAGTCATCTGCGGGCTTGTGTCTCTTAGGCCAATGTCACTATATACAACGTACCACAGGCATAAAAAAGTGCTGCTTGTCTCGACCCTTATGATTCTATATCAAATATGCCAAAATAAGGCAAAGTGCTGGTGCAAAACCAAATAGCTGCAATATCGCAAGTAGCAGAGCTATGCAGTAGAAATAAGTAAGCAACGTGATGTACTAAAACAACCATGATTGTGTAAATACATTGCAAACAAAAAGACAATCATTGGATGAAAAGGTGACAAGTGAAAAGAAGACACCTGGGTGTGCAGTAAAGTGCTAGTGCAAAACCAAATGATAGCAGCAATTCGTCATATTAATAACGTGCAATCTAACGTGTTTAGCTAACACAAGAGTTATTGCCACATAGTGGAGAACCCACAAGATTCAATGGTTGATAACAAGTCTTCGAATGCAAGAATCCATCTCGCACCATTCGACAGCATGGGGGTCGGTTCCTTATGTTGATAAAAATAGACAAATGCTACCAACAAGGCAAAGAGGAAGGTTGTTCTCACGCTGATCTAAGCGCTGGGGCATACATTCATGTTAGTGAATATACCAAACAAGCATTGGCATAGCCAATAGGTCTCGCCTTTGGGACCTGCTGCATAACTAAATACTTATAAAGGTCCCAAAGGCGAGACCTATTGGCTATGCCAATGCTTGTTTACATTGCGACGGGTGCTGCTGACAGCACCACCCGCCGCAATGTAAACAATGCGGGATGCGACCGCCACGGTGGCGGTCGCATCCTAATGGGCACAGCGGGACCGCCGCACCTCTGGCGGTCGGTCCCATTTACCGTTACGGTAAAGTCCGCCCGCCATCGTAACGGGCCCCAAAGTTTTTATAGTCTTTGTATGTATCTTTACATAAATGTCATTTATATTTCCAAAAGACACTGATCAGTTTTTCCTGAACTGTAAACTATGTGTTTTCACCATGTACATCCATTTTTACGGTGTGAGTATTCTCGCAGAAGGCTTGCGAGATCGTAGAGTTATAAATTTCATTATAATCTATAGTATAGAGATGTTTTTCATGTGGTCACTTATTAAATGCTAATCTTTAATAATAAAGTCAGTACAGTATGAATATTGTATTAATTATTCAGTTCATGAGATGATCGCTGGAGTTGAACACACAATCCCCTGCGTGGATTACGAGGGGGCTGTACTTCTTATCCAGCTATTGCGATATGCTCTCGAGATCGTACATTTGGAATTAAGTTCATAACAGTGTATTTTTGTCATTTTCAAGAAAGTAAGACATGAGAGTGTTGTTCAAAGTTGAAAAACAGTTGATGTATTGTCGCATTTGAGATATTAAGAAAGCTTTCTATTTTTACAATCTTGCTGGCCTCTCGCGAGACACCCAAGAGATGCCCAGGAGTGGAAAGACACCCCAAGGAAGGATAGTGGTTGGTTCATATGTATGTCTCTATTTATCAAAGAAAGATTCCTTCCTTGTTGCTTCATTTTGCTATTGGGTTTTGCTGTGGTTAGACCTTTTTGGCTAGCTCTCTGACATTCCTGATTTTCTGTCACCAGAATGTCATCTTCAGATTCAGATTCAGACGAGAATCCTACGGATGTTCCTGCAACTCATGCACCTCAGTCACTCAAGGAATCCTTGATTTAGCAATTTTTTTATATGAGGCTTGGTGGGAAAAAGTATCTACCAAATATGTGAATTGTTAAAATATGCAAAAAAAAATTCAGTAGGTGCAGCCGGAACATGCAATACAGCATGAGTACCACTGGGATATGGCTACGTTTGAGGGCTATACATCCTTAATGCCTTCCCGGGCTGAGTTAGCCCGTGCTGAAGAGCTTGATAACACGTTAGGGGTGTCCACATCTTTTTAACCTGGGGACACTGTGCCTGTCCCGGTACCCACTGCTCAAGCAGAAAATAACCCCGATTATCTGAACAAAGCCCTTTTTTGCTGCTTATGCAAGGAGATTCTTTTTTCTTCTGAGACAACCAGGGCTGCACAGGACAGGTTAGTCTAGGATCATAAATGCCCACCTAGGTAGTAGTTTTTTTAAACATGTTTTTCTTAAGTTTTTTTTTCTTTTTTTTGATGTTTTTTTCTTTTTTTTTAAAACTATGAAAAACTTAAAAAGGTTAAAGACACAAAATAATGCAGTCGTTCTCAGAGCTACCCTATACTTTCATTATGTGTGTTGTTTCTTCTTGATGAATCTCGCAAGACACTCGAGAGAGCCATAATGCCCTCATACATAGCGTGGTTAACTCTCGCGGGCCTCTGGCAAGAGCCGAGCGCACAGTCCTTTCCACAACACCACCAATTTTTTTACAGTAAACAGTAATGGTAGCCATTTTATTTCTAACATTCCACCAGCCAGTCAGAGTGCTCGCTCTAGCGGGACTTGTGGGAGCCTCTCAATCCTGTGAGAGCGTTAAGGCTCACGGGAAAAAAGGGCCTCTCGACCAATCACAGAGCTCCATTTTTGATTTTGCACTCTTGCGCCCGCTGGACTCTCGCGATCCCAACTGCCAAAATATACAATTATTTTTTACCCTTAATATCTCAAAAACTACTGAAATGATTCACACCAAAAGTACAATCTGCAGACCAAGATCTACCTTCCTGCCGAATTTGGTGCAATTCCAGTCAGCAGGTTTTGCTGTATCCTTGTTTATAGAAGTCTATAGAAAATGCATGGGGATTTTGCATTTTGGGACCACTTTTTGTCTCAACCCCTGCGGAGCGGATCACCCTGAAACGTTCCAGGATGGAACTGGGGTGGCTGAATGTTTTTTGGGAAAGTTTTGTGAAGATTCATCAAACGGGGCTAAAGTAATTAACAAACCAAAAAAAGCTCAGTCTATTGAAAAGAAGACCTAACTATAGCTATATAGTCGCCAGTAGGAAGTTATAGTTAGGACCTATTTTCCATAGGAAAAGCGTTTTTTCTTTTCCCAATAACTTTGGCGCCGGTTGACGAATCTTGGCGAAATTTTCAAAACTAGTGGGGCGCTCCGGTCAGCTCCTATCTTGAAAGTTTCGGGGTGATTGGGCAAGCGGGAGCCGAGAAAAAAGGGGGGCCCAAAACGTGTTTTCTCCATGTTATTTCCCATAGGAAACTTTAGACACGGCTACAGCCCGAACTGCTGAACGGAATTACACCAAATTTGGCAAAAAGGTAGTGCTTGGTTCAGAAAGCGCCCTTTTTTAAAAATGGTGTAAATCCGTTCAGTACTTGCGGAGAAATTTAAAAAAAAGAGGGCGAAAAATGAATTTCCCATAGGAAACTTTAGACACGGCTACAGCTTGAACTGCTGAACGGAATTACACCAAATTTGTCAAAAAGGTAGTGCTTGGTTCAGAAAGCGCCCTTTTTTTAAATGGTGTAAATCCGTTCAGTAGTTGCTGAGAAAATCAAAAAATAAAAGTTTCGATATATAGAGGCACGGAGGATCCACGCACCCTCCCGACCACAAGCTTTATTCTAATTGGCTGTCAACACTCCAAACCAGGAAGTGTTGGCAGCCATCTTGTGACTCGGTAGAACCGAGTCACAAGAAAAGAGAAAAACAAACGCAAAAAACAAGAAACGGGGGCAGGGTAGAAACACCCTGACCCCCTAGGCCTGCTCAGGGCCGAAAAAAGCATTCTTATTTTTTTTAAACGGCGAAATTCGCGTAGGATCCGCGAATCCCGCCGTGAGAAAAACCCAAAGCGCGGACTCCCGCGCTTCGTTAATATTTAGCCCCCGGGTGGGCCAGGTCCCGGGGGCATGTTCAACATAATTGCGGGGGCCCACGGGGGCCCCCGCAGCCCTGGGGATCGCCACACCCCGGGGCTTTTCTGAAATATTTGCGGGGGCACACAGCCCCCAGCAGCCCCGGGGACCGCCACCCCCCGGGCTTGGTTTTTTTAATGTTGGGGGGGCCTCCAAGGCCCACCACCCCCCGGGGCTTTTGTCAAATATTTGCGGGGGCACACAGCCCCCCCGCAGCCCCGGGGACCGCCACCCCCCGGGGCTTGTTTTTTAAAAAATAATTTACCTGTGTGGGGGGGCTCAAACCCCCCCACACGCCCCGGGGACCGCCACCTCCCTGGGGCACTAAATATTTAAATATGGGGGTCCGTAAGCCCTGGGGACCACCACCTCCCCGGGGCTTTGAAAATGTTGGGAGGGGGGACGCGCGGCCACCCTCCTGGAGCCTGTGATGGCCCTGGGGACCGCCACCCCCCAGGGCCGGCTCTTGCAGTGTCCCAGGGTGCCCACCCCCGGGACACAGCTGTTTGCTATGGCAGGGCGGGAGCCTCGTGGCTCCCGCCCTGCCATAGCAAACCTGTTTGGGTTTTGAAAGCGAGAGCAGGGAAACCTGCTCTCGCTTTCAAAATCCAAACCAAATTGCTTTTCCATATGGGGAGCTGCATGTTAGCAGCTCCCCGTGTGGAAAAGCAATGCCGGCTCCCACAGGAGGCAGGGAGCCGGCGGGACCGTGGGGGCATTGGGGCTCCCCCCACGGTCCCCAACGAATAGGGCCAGCCCCGGGGGATGGGGTCCCTGGGGCTGGAAGTGGCCCGGGAGGGGGGCCACGCGGCCCCCTCCCCCAAATAAAATAATTTAAAAAACACTGCAAAGGCCGGCCCCGGGGGATGGGGAATAAATGGCCTGAGGAGGGGGGCCACGCAGCCCCACTCCATAAAAACAAATTTAAAAAGTTGGCATGCCCCGGGGGATGGGGTCCCCAGGGCCGGAATTGGCCATGGGAGGGGGGGCCCACGCGGCCCCCTTCCCGTTTAGATTTTTTTTTTTTATTAAAAAAAAGTGGTCAGGCCCTGGGTTTTTTTAAAGACCGGAGGCCCTGCCCCCTCCAGCAACACTGTGCAAACGCGCCCTGTGGCACGTTTTAAGTTGGGGAATTAAGTGCCCTTCAATCCTGAGGGCCCCTGGGGGCCAACTAGCCTACCAGGTATCTCCAGTATACGCCACAGGCCTGCGTTGCAGAGAGGTGGTCCAGGCCATGCCCCTTTTTACACCTCTCTGCAACGCAGCTCTGTGGCGCTTACTGGAGGTACCTGGTGGGCTAGTTGGACCCCAGGGACCCTCAGGATTCAAGGGGACTTAATTTGCCAACTTAAAACGGCCACAGGGCGTGTTTGCACACGTCACCTCAGGCCCCCCCCCTCCCTTCACCACTGTGCAAATGCGCCCCGTGGCGCGTTTTAAGAGGTAGTTTTAATCCCCCTGCCCTATTATGTACTAGGGCCTTACAGAGGAGGTCATGCTAATCACAGTGGTACCCCAACGCATAGTGTTCCCTAGTGTATGTAGGTGTTTTCACTGTATTCTAAGTGTCTTTTAGCATAGCACTGGCTCTAGGCCTAGTTACTCAGAGTCAGTTACCACCAGTACCCGTCTGAAAAAGTTGTGGGCACAGGATGATTTTGCAACAAGGCCTCTTTCTGCTCCTCTGTTGGTTCTTTCTGCACATGTCTTTCTTGTTCCTGCACTTTTCTTCGTCTTTGTGGACTTCTGTTGCTTCTTTCTGCATTTCTTTTGCTTCATTCTGTGCGTTTTTTCTTCTTTCTTCACATGTCCTACCTCTGTAGGCATAGTTAGAAACTAGCATTTAAAGAACCTTTGAAATTCACTGAAAAAACCATAGGTTTCAGGCACATTATAGTTAGAAATTAGCATTTAAAAAACCTTAGAAATTCACTGAAAAAACCATAGGTTTTAGGGAAAGTTATAGTTAGTTGGACATTTCACTCGTACAAAACCAGAGAAATTCCCCCGTTATAGTTAGTTCACCTAACTAGAACTCGTGCCCCGCAATGCACTGCTGATGACGTCACATATTACATCACTCATGACATGGTCAGTGACATCACTGATGACATCACAGATGACATCTCAAATGACATCACTGATGACATCATCCATGTGATAATTTGATGCATCTTCTCACACCCTAATATAACCTTTGATACACCCACTCTAAATTACAGACTGCCATTCTCAAAACCATAGACACTCCAACACCAATAACTACATACCCACTCACTGATTCTTAGGTTTACACACACATCCACTCACTCATCCGTACAGTCACTCATACTTATGGTCACTCAGTACAGGACTATCATATGCACTCATACACCTATATAGACACTCACACACCGCCACTCATCCATAGAGGTACTCACACACCTAGTCAGTCATGCAAATAATTAATCACACTGCCATTTACTCACCTATACAGTCATACACACACCAGCTCACTTACTCATACAAATACTAGCACATTCTTACGCTCTTATACAATCACTGATACAAGCACACACTCATCCATACAGTCACTCTCACAATCACACACTCTCACTTATAGCCATTTATATACTCCAACACACATATATACTGCCTTTCACATATGTAGTTGCTCACACATGTACCACTGAGATATACATTCACTCACTAACACACCCATACACACACTCACCCACCCATACAGTCCATCACAGATGCACTCTTGAAACCATGCACCCAGTGAATCACCCACTCACACATTTATGCACAGAGTCACACACACCCCACCCACACAAACACTCAGGCACCCATACAGATACTCAAACAACCAATCAATAACCCATATAGACACTCATGTAGCTATTCACAAACCCATGCAGCCGCTTACACACCAACAGACAGACGGATACAGACATTCACACAGTTTAGTCACTAACCCATGCATTCAGTAAGATACGTTTAATCACTCACTTATAGAGTCAGTCACGCACCTACTAAATCATCCATTCAGACACTTATACACCCACTCATTCTTCAATACGCCTTTCCCTATATATATTAAACATATTTAAACTTTACAGAAACACACAGTCACTGGATGATGTCATCAGTGATGTCATCAGGGATGTCATTTGAGATGTCATCAGTGATGTCACTGACCATGTCATGAGTGATATAATATGTGACGTCATCAGCAGTGCATTGCGAGGGCGCGAGTTCTAGTTAGGTGAACTAACTATAACGGGGGAATTTCTCTGGTTTTGTACGAGTGAAATGTTCAACTAACTATAACTTTCCCTAAAACCTATGTTTTTTTCAGTGAAAATAAATAAATATATATATATATATATTTTTTTTTTTTTACCAATCCTGGCAACGATGAAAGACAGGCACCGACTCCGTGAGATGATGGCAAAGAGAAGTTTATTCCAACAACGATCTAGAAGCGTTTCGATGGCGAACCGCCTTGATCACTACATCAGGTACATTTTGATATTCTGTATTTATGCTAACCACTCACTGTTGGTTGTCACAGCAACCTGTGGCTGGGCAATAGACATAGAAGTCTCTTATGTCTGCACTTGCATGACAGTGCAATTGTACTTGTATACAATGAAAATTAATGATAAATGGAAAATAAAATATCGTTGTTAATAGATCATTCCTAAATTAGCACAACAATACGTAAAACAATATTTAGGTTTTAAACACATCATAAAATTAAAATGTGAAAAATTTCCCTGTGACATAGATAGACATAGAAGTAGTGATTTTGCGGGTGTAAGCATATTCATGTACAAATGCACGAGCCGGTTTATTTGTATCATTCAACTCTAATAGTTAAGTCTGTGTTCCTGGTAGGTATTAAGGCCAAACGAATGTGTGGCGCAGCGCATGCATAATTAAACTAAAGGAAGTCCTCTAGTGTAGAGCGCAAGTGAGTCACAACTCATTTAATCTAAGTCTGACGTTCCACATAGCATAGAGTATGGGGGACCAGTTGGGGACAAGAAACAAAGAAGCTACAAGGGTCAAGCCCAAGTGGGCAGAGTGATTCCAGACTCTATTTGAACCGGTTCTTGAGTGCAAAGAACTATAAAAATAACTATAAAAAAGCACCGCAGACTATATCTATGTTTAAAAAGTGTACATTGTGGAAAGATCTATAATGAGTAAAAAACGTTTAAATAAGCAAAAAGTAAATGAAAGTGAAATGTGACCTAACGTTACGGAGACTGGACAGGGGCGGGACAAGCGGCTAAGACAATTGCAAATGCACATTTAGTGCCTCATCCGCATTCATCCCGTTGGGGATTTTTGAATTGAGGAGGATGATGTATCTTGATTCTAATCTTCTAAGCGTCAACTGTCTGTTCCCTCCTCTTGGGCTTTTGGCAACTGTGTCGATCACATAGAAGAAGAGATCTTGGGCCTTACCTCCATGAAATGCGTTTATGTGTCTGGCTACAGGATAGGTTTGGTCATTATTAGAAATAGCCCTAAGGTGTTGCAATATGCGGACATGTACGGGCTGGATTGTACTACCCACGTATTTCTTGCCGCATGCGCAATACAGGACGTAGACTGCGAAGTCAGATTTGCAATTAAAGCTGCCTCGGATTTCATAAGGTGAATGTCTAAAAGGCATCTGGACTGTTTTGGTGTTGACCCCGTGTTTGCACGCCTTACATTTCGTGCACTTGTGAAAACCTTTTTGAGCTTTTAGCCATGTACAGCCTTTTGTTATAGTAGGGGCATTGCTAACTAACTCCTGGCGCATGGATTTGGGCCTTCTGAATGTTACCGGCGGTGTTCTAGCACATGTGGGGCCTATGACTGGATCGTTACTCACTGTGCTCCAGTGTCTGTGTAGTATTCTGCGTACGTTCATGTGGTAAGCATTAAAACCTATGATAAGCCTGGGGGTGTCTATTTTGTTGGAGCTTTGCTTAACCTCTGCCATCTCTTTTGTCCTGAAAAACAGATCCTCCCGTTTTATGTTGTTACTTTTGGCTTTAGCTTTGACTAGTGTGTCTGTGCTGTACCCTCTACGTTCTAATCTATTGGACTGTTCTAATCCTTTGCTAGTGCTACAATTGCGTTTCATGCGCAGGCATTCTGCATATGGTATACTCTCTTTCAGAGAGGTGGGGTGAAAGCTCCTCGCATGGAGTATAGCATTACCCGCGGTAGGCTTTCTATAGGTTCTGGACTGTATTTTGTTGTCCTCCACAAATATTTCTAGGTCTTAGATTTGTATGCACTCAGTACTGGTGTTGCACGTAAAGGTGAGATTTAGGGAATTGTTATTTATTTCTTCTGAGAAGGTTTTGGCACTATCTCGGGTACCCTGCTACAGGATGAATATGTCATCTATATATCTGACATATAGGATGACATTTTCAGCCATTTGTTTTTCCTGTGTTTTCATGAGTACTTGCTCCTCCCACCAGCCCATATGCAAATTAGCATAGCTGGGGGCGAAGCAAGTACCCATGGCTGTGCCCTGTAGCTGTTTGTATGAGAGTTTATCAAAGATGAAGATGTTGTTATCTAGACACATTTCTGCCATCTGTAATAACATCATGGTATGTTGATGCAAATGCATAGGTCTCTTGCCTAGGTAATAGCCTAGAGCATTGAGTCCGTCTTTGTGTCTAATACTGGTATACAGTGTGTTCACATCCAGTGTCATTAGTATATAGTTTGTTTTCCAAGATATGTCATAAATCTTTGTCAAAAAACCCCCAGTGTCTCTTATGTAGGCGGGAAGTTCACAGACAGCCGGTTGTAGAAAATAGTCTATGAATCTAGACGTGTTCTCAAAGAGTCCCCCTATGGCTGCAATGATGGGTCTTCCCGGGGGTTCCAGGGGATTTTTATGTATTTTGGGGATTAAATACAGCTGAGGTGTTACTGGGTAGTCTGTTTTCAAAAAGTCAAATTCTTGTTTAGACAACAGCCCCACTCCTCTCCATTCATATAGGGCTTTGTGGAATTTCTCTTTGATTCCAATGATGCTATTAGGACTGATGCGGCTGTAACATTCTCTGTCTTGTAGTTGGTTTAAAGCCTCTTTATTGTATTTATCCAGTGGCCAAAGGACAACGTTACCGCCTTTATCTGACCAACGGACCACTATGTCTTGACGTTGCTTTATTTTATAGATGAGCTCATTGTATTTGGTCATTTTGTTTCGGTTGGTGCTGATAAACTCTTTGCTACTTTTGTGAGCCAACTCCTTCAAGTCTTTTATAACATTCTCTGCAAAGATGTCAAGACCATCTTTCGGCATCAATGGGATGAATACCGATTTAGGTTTAAACAGCATACGCACTGTGCTAAAAATGTCAATACCAGCTGCTATGGCGAAATCTGTAGTGGTTTCCTGATAGTCTGATTCTTCCATATTAGCCAGATTCTGAAGGAGGGACATGTCTCCCACAGTCAGTGCTTTGTTGATATCATAGCTAGTTACATTGTCATTGCTTTGTCTGGATGTATTGAAAAAATGTTTTTGTAATTTAAGTTTTCTCACAAACTGAAAAAGGTCCACTCTTGTCTGTGCGTAATCGAAATTGGTTTTGGCACAGAAGGTCAGGCCTAACGAAAGGATTCTTTGTTCATCATTTGTAAGCTCCATATTAGTAAGATTTATTACTGTGTTGTCATAGTTTGTAAACATGTCTATCTCCGTCTGTTTCTTCTGTATGGTTGTTTGTTTGGTTTTTGAGTTTCTTTTGCCCCATCGTCTGTTTTATCTCCTCCTTCTCTTTGGTTTCTGGCCGTGTTTTTGGCTTCCGGGCGCGAGGGCCGTGGTCGCAAGCTCATTATTCGTTCTAGCCGTAAAAAACCAAATTTGGGCATTTTCCGCTTCTCGCTACCTGCAGATTCCAGGTCGGACTCTACTTCCGAACTCAATTCAGACCCACTCGTTTCTGTTGGTCTCATTTGTGTTTCTGTGGTGGCGGATAATTGTTGTCGGCGTATGTTTTCAAATTTCTTTGAGAACGTGTATATCTTACCGTTCATATAGTCATTTCTGTGTCGCTGAAATTTGACAGCCTTTCTGTCTTTTATCGATTGCTCATATTTACACAGCCTTAATTTCATGTCCGCGAGTATTTTGCTGATCTCATCTTGGCTTCCAGATTTGTCCAGTTCTTTAAACAATGCATCTATTTTTATTAGAATGTCTTCTCGATCACGCGTAGCATATTTTATGAGTATTTGTAGCATTCTTCTTGATGAGTCTGCACTGTTGTCCGCCCATTCTCTCAGCATTTCAGGATTAGGGTTTTCGTAAGTCGGGGCTACAAGAATTCTAAGTCCCCTTGGAACGCGTCCTACGTCGAGATAACGTTGGAGCGATTTACATTCCCACCATTTTGCGATTTCGCTCTTCCGCAACTTTTCTAATTCATGTGTAATTTTTACAATGTCTTTAACTGTTTGTTGCATTGCCGATCCTGTTGCCGTGGAGGAAAGTGTAGCGTTACTATCAGTGTCACTGAAAATGTCTATTGCCGCTTCTTCTCGCTCCCTGACCCACTCCTCAGCCATTGTTGGAATCAGTTATTTCTCTGTGTCACTCACTGCCCGTTTCAGAGTTCACAGGACTACCTCTCCCATCAGCCACCTGGCAATACATGCAAAACACCTTACAGTATATATATATATATATATATATATATATATATATATATATATATATATATATATATATACATACATATATATATATATATATATATATATATATAGATAGGATATATAGTTGAATAACCTTAATAGTCCAATTAATCAAAATCATTACAAAAACTCACATCATGATAAGACCCTACATTTTTTTTTGTTTTTAAAGTTGGAAAATAAACAGTTATTGTGATTTTAAATATGTAAGTTTGTCCCTGGGCAGTGAACTGGTCATCCATGCTTTATAATTATATTTTGTTTGTAATGACACAGTTGTCTTTTGATGGCTCACTGTCTGTTGTTTATGGGACCATTTCTTCAAGTTTAGTAGCTGCTATGAACATAAATTTTAAAAGCTTACAGTTCAGCTGGGTGTGTTTCCCATTCAGACTCGGAATCACTGCTTGTCTGCAGGTTCGTATCTCAAATATTTTTAAGTACTGTTGCAGCAGTTTTTTTGGAGGTCTAGTAACTCTGGAAAGGTGCATACAATGAGTAGTATAGTATTTTTAGGTCTCGGCCTGTACCAGCGCTTGCGCTGGTCTGGCCGAGAGTTTTAGTAAGCGGGTTTTGGAAGTGCAAACCCACTGGCTTTCGGCTGGCGACCAGCTTGCGTTCACGATGGCGTGCACGCGCGCAGCTGCCATCTGGGTTTCCTATCTCTTCCTCATTTCCTCGTCATGGCTCAATAACTCTCTGGACTCTGATGTTTCAATCGCAGCAGCAGCTCACATTACCAACTGACGGCCCTGGACTACAGTCACATGAAAAACAACAGCGATTAGCATTGTCTAGTTAGAAATATTGCTTCGGTGGGTTGATTTCACCTTATATCGCTATTTGTTTTATATTGGGAGTCACAGCCTAATTACCAGTATTTTTGTCTCACTCCGTTTTTTTTAAAATATTTATTTGCACAAAGCACAAAGCTATATTTAACCCCTTCGATGCTTATGACGAGCGGGACTCGTCATGGCACACAGTGGTCGTGTGCTCATGACGAGTCCAGCTCATCATAAGACCCACCCACGGGGGAAGCGCTGGCGCTCCCCCCATGGGAATCCGATCGTTGGTCTTTTTGGGGGGAAGGCAGGGGAAGGGCTTCCCCTGCCTCCCCCCGCACCCTCCCTCAATGACGTCAGCGCGCGAGGCGTGCTGACGTCATTGGGGGTTTCCTTTGTTCCCGACGCGCTGGAAGCCATTTGCTTCCAGCGCGTCGGGGAATAAGGTGAGTTTTGGCTCCGGGAGGGGGGTTTGAAACAAAAGAGGCATCGAGGGAAAGGAAAGGGTTTTCCTTTCCCCCGATGCCTCTTTTGTGCATTCCTGCTGCACGATCATGCGATCGTGCAGCAGGAATGCCCACTAGACACCAGGGAATTTCTTTTTTTTTTTTTAAATAACGTGAAAATACTGTTTTGGGGAGCGCCATATGTTTTTGGTGCTCTGCCCCCTCCCCCTCCCCCCCCCCCGGAGCCAAGCGGGGGGGGCAGGTTTTTTTTATAAATCGGGAGAATGGGGCCTTGAATCGGGTTACCCTTCAGAAGCATGGAGCGCAATGGCAGGCAGAGAGAGGGTGATGGCAAGTGTTGTGCACTGGCCTGGCAGGTTGCTGGCAGTGCATACACCACCCCTCCCCCCCGTGTGTGGCAGCCCGGGCTGAAACAGCTTCCGGGCACACACACACGTGCATGATACATGAGGTACAAAATACAAATAGAGGTATACTGCAATAAGTGGCAGTCACTCAGAACACAATGAAGAGCGAACTTCCTAGAGGGGGCTGAGAGTGAAAGTATAGTGTCTTTGGAAGAGAAGAGATTTGAGGTCAGCTTTGAAGATCCGGGTAGAGGAGGTGGCATGGAGCAATGGGGAAAGCGAGTTCCAGATTCTCACCGGATTGCGCCATCGATCTTTCCCTTTTGAAGACGGGGGGGGGGCTCAAGCAGAAGCTTTTCCGCATTGCGAGCCACCGGACAATTTCAATTTATTCGCCAGGTAACGAGGGGAGGATGTGTGTAAGGCTTTGTGTGTGATGCATGCAGTTTTGTAAATAGATCTTGCCTCGATCGGAAGCCATCGAAGAGAGGACAGGATAGGAGTGACGTGGTCGCTTCGTTTAGACCCTGAAATGAAGCGAGCTGCTGAATGGAGGATGGATTTGAGAGGGGAGAGGTGGGATTTGGGTAGGCCCGTCAGAAGAGAATTGCAATAATTCAGTCTTGAGAGAACCAGAGATTGTACCAAGGTTTTTAAGTCTTTCTCCGGGAAGAACCGACGGATCCCCCATAGAAGGCGCAACTGGTAACGTGCGTTCTTAGCAATAGAGTTGATGTGGGAGATTAGGTTGAGTCTTTTGTCAAGAATGACACCTAGGGATTTAGCGCTGTCGACAATGATGGGTTTGTTGTTGAGTAGGTTCAGCTGATCCATCCAAGATTGAACAGGAGGAGGTGAGAGAGAGGTAGAGAGGAGGAGGAATTCAGTTTTGGCGGGATTCAGAATGAGTTGGTGAGCTAACATCCAGTTGTGAATATAGTTGAGAGTAGAGTTGAGTAGTGAGAGATCGTGTGCGGAAGATAAAGGTATCTTCCCACTAGTCCACCAGGCATTTATTTGTGGAGAGTGACCCCTTGGGCAAGGGTCACTCTCCTTTGGGGGCAATATTTGTGGCTGTGTCTGCCCCCCAGGAGGGCAGATCGCCATGTTTTTTTAAAAAAATTGGGCCCACTAGACCACCAGGGATTTGTTTGAGGGGAGTGGCCCCTTGGGCAAGGGTCGCTCCCCTATGGCCGTTTCTGCCCCCCTGGGTGGGCAGATCGGCTGATTTTTTTTTGTATGGCCACTAGGCTACCAGGGATTTTTTTGTGGAGAGTGGCCCCTTGGGCAAGGGTCGCTCCCCCTTGGGAGCATTGTTTGTGGCTGTCTGCCCCCATGAGGGGGGCAGATGTCGCTATTTTTTTTATATTTGGCCCACTAGACCACCAGGGATTTGTTTTTGGGGAGAGGCCCCTTGGGCAAGGGTTGCTCCCCTTTGGGGAGCATTAATTTGGCTGTTTCTGCCATCCTGAGGGGCAGATCGGCTGATTTGTTTTTTTGTAGGTCCACTAGGCCACCAGGGGTTTTTATGTTGGGGAGCGGCCCCTTGGGCAAGGGTCGCTCCCTTTATGGGAGGATGATTGTGGCCACTTCTGCCCTCTTTGGGTGGCAGAATAGCAGTATGTTTTTAGGCCCATCTGCCCCCAAGGAGGGCAGAAGCCACTAGACACCAGGGTTTTTTTTTATTTTTGTGTTGGGGAGTGGCCAAAAGGGCAAGAGTTGCTCCCCTTTTACGGGGGTGAATATTTTATTTATACTCTTTGGCCCACCTACCCCTTAGCTTGGCTGGTGGATTGTGTGTGGACTGGTGCATTATTTACATATGTGATTGTAATGTTTTTTTTCTCCTTTTTATTCTAGTGTAAAGCTTTTGATTCCTGTTTGCGGTTTCGGCAGTGGTTGTTCTGCAGTTTTGCGTAATTGCATTTATTTGGTAAGAAAAATATTTTTGTTGTGTGTGCTCCAAATGAGTATTATTGTCATGCATGAATGAATTTTTTTGTAAGTGGTGTCATAATGGCAGCATATTTGTTAGTGTTCAGAGCATGAAATTCTTTGCGATGTTTTGCATTGTCTTATGTGTAATTTTTTTTTCTTCTTTTTTAGTGGGATATTGTTGATCCTTACTGTGTCTGTGCAGAGTAGGTGGTGGTGAGTCTAGCTGCTTCTGTCACGTGAGTTGTATAGTGTTGGAGTATATAGGTCTTTGTGATAAAGCTACATTTTGTTTATTTCTTTTTTTTACAAAGGGTTTGTTATTGTTGACTTGTTTGACAAGTAACCTTTATTAGTAAGCATTATGGCTAGCCGTAGAATGACTGCTCAGCAGGTGGTTGGTTTGCTTCTTGAATCTTCCTCTGAGCAGGATTATGAGACTGACAGTGCGTCTGAGGGAGAGGAGGGAGGGGAAGATTCAGGCAGTGAGTTTTCTCTCCACATGGAATCATCGGATGATGAAGGTACTCTCAGTGCAGATGAAGTGCCTGTTTTAGAATCAATCGTTTTTATTGAACCGGAATCGTAAACCTTAAACACAGCTTTCTGCCTACATCCCACAGGCCGGCAAAGCAGTATTGAGGAGCCTACACAGCGTGTTAGCCACAACCCGGAGGCCGGCCGCTAATAAACACTAGAACATGGCAGTTGGTCAGCTTGTCCCATTTTAGAAGAGAAAAACAATATACAAAAGGGGAAAAAACATCCACCAAAAATATACACAAAAACCCGCATATGAACACCCACCCCCACCCATCCCCTCCCTAACCCACCCTTCTCCGCATCAGTTTCTACTCCGTTTTCCCCCTCCATCCCACTGGCCACCCCGCCAGAAGGATCTAGGTGTCATCTAGCATTATGCAGCAGAGCCCGGAGGATCCAAGGGTACTAATCTTAAGATCTGTAGAAACCTCGGGCAAGTCACCTCCCTCATATCTTTTGTAAGTAGGTGTAAGAAGGGCTTCCACAGTGTTGCGAACTCCTCCCCACCTCCCTCCACCACCACAGACAAGCGCTCCATCGCCAACAGCTCCCATAATCTAAAAATCCACGTTCGGACCTCCGGTTCAGTAGTCGTGCCCCACAGTGCTAATATCGTTTGTCTAGCTGCTAATAGCGCCAGCGCTATCTGTGTGCCTCGCAAAGAGCGCAGCGGAAATACATTCGCATGTGGCAGACCGAGGAGTGTGTGCTCTGGAGCGCGTGGAAGCACAACCTGAAATGCCTCATCTATGTCGTCGAGCACCGCCTTCCAATATCGATGTAGTTTCGGGCAGCGCCAGAGAAGATGAACCAGTGTCCCCTGCATCCCGCAGCCCCTCCAGCACAGGTCCGTCCTGCCGTGATCCCAGGCATGGACTCGGACCGGCGTGTAATACCAATACGCAACTACTTTAAACATGGATTCTGCGCCCGCCGTACTACGCGCAGTGTGATGTGTCCGATAAAGGACTTGCTCCCATTCCTTGGGGGTGAGCGGCCTACCTAATTCCGTTTCCCAGCGCACTTGTGCTTTCGTTCTCTGCTCCGTGGGCCGTGGCAGAAGCTTCGCATACAGCTCCGAGATCAGGCGCCGATCGTCCTTCTTGCACACGACCCATCGCTCAAACGACGAGAGGGGCCTGGACATGCAGGCACAATTAGACATCCCCGTGACCCAGTGACGCACCTGCGCGTAGGCGAAAGCGTCCTCGGCCGGAAGTCCATAATCGGCACGTAGCTGTGAGAAGGGAATTACCCCCTCCGTATCAAAAAGATATCCCACCCGCTTACAGCCAGCCTCACGCCATCTCTGGAAGACCGGGGAAGATCTCCCCGGCGGAAATTCCGGGTTGTCTACAATAGGAGACATAGGCGAGGGAAAGGTTGTCCAGCCCTTGTGCACGGCCACCCTATCCCAGACTTTAAGAGTGGGCGCAGTCACCGGCGAGGAGTATAACCCCCATGCTCTATGCTTTCGAGGCAGCCATAGCTCCCTCCAAATGTTCATCCCCGCTACCGTCTGGTCCATAAAGTTCCAGTGCTTGCTTGATAGCGGCCTATTCCACTCTATGAGGTATCTCAGACAGGACGCCTGGTAATAGCTCGCAATAAGGGGAAGTCCCAGACCTCCCTGCGATTTTGGAGTAGCCATTTGCGCCAGCGAGATCCGAGGCTTCCGACCCTCCCAGACGAACTTATTGATGAGGGATTGCAAGCGTTTGAGCGCCCCAGACGGCGGGGCCAGCCGGAGCATCTGAAATAAGTAGAGAATGCGCGGGAGTATTGTCATTTTAACCGCTGCGATCCTCCCAAACCACGCCAAACGGAGACGCGACCAGGCGTCCAGCGCCTTGGCCGTCTGGTCCAAGAGGAGAGTATAGTTTAGGGAGACGGTCCGCTCAATAGTCGGCGTCAGCCGGAATCCCAGATACGTAATGTCGGACCGCGTCCACCTAAAGGGAAAGCTCTGTTGAAGAGCGTCCACTTCAGACGAGGGGAGTGACAGGTTGAGGATCTCTGATTTTCCAAAATTCACCTTAAACCCGGAAGACACCCCAAAGGTCGCAATTTCCTCCGTCACCGCTGCCAGCGAGCTCTGCGCTTGCGTAAGCGAGAGAATCACGTCATCGGCATACAAACTTAGTGTATGGACCTCTGCCCCAAATTTAAGGCCTGTTATCCGCGGGTTAGAGCGGATGCGTTGTGCAAACGGCTCCATATAGAGCGCAAACAGGAGTGGGGACAGGGGACAGCCCTGCCGCGTCCCCCGGGCTATGGGGAAAAACGCGGACCTTTCCCCATTGACACGGACGAATGCCCTGGGGGCACGATATATACTCCCGACCCATTTCAAAAACCTGTCCCCAAACCCATAAGCACGCAGCACCGCAAACAGATAATTCCAACTCACCCGGTCGAAGGCCTTTTCAGCGTCTATGGACAGCAAAAAGGCTGGTCTCTGCGAGCGCTGCGTGACATCGACGAGGTGGAGCAGCCGCTTAGCGTTGTCTCCCCCCTGCCTAGTAGGGATAAACCCCGACTGATCCGGGTCGACAACATCTGCCATGAGAGGATTGAGACGCGCCGCCAGGACTCCCGCAAATAGTTTCGCGTCGACGTTGAGAAGTGAGATTGGCCTATACGAGCTACAGTCCTTCGGCTCTTTGCCGGGTTTTAAAATCACGGAAATCGCCGCTTCCGACATCGAGGGCGTCACTGTCCCCTCTGTCAGAAAAGAATTGAACAGTTTCGTTAAAAAGGGAGCCAGCTCCCGGCAATAAGTCTTATAGAAGAGCGCCGAGAAGCCATCGGGGCCCGGCGCCTTGGCTACCTTTAGTCTGGCTATGGCTCCGATAACCTCCTCCACCCCAATATCCTCGTCGAGCTGAGCCACCAGCGTGTCAGAGATCGGCGCTATCTCACAAGTGCGCAAATACTCTCCCGGGTCCGGGGGCGGGGGTTCGCTTTCCGTATACAGACGCTGATAAAAACTCCGGAAGGCTTCCACTATGTGCACGTCTTGCCCCTGCTCCTGTCCCGCAGCATCTCTTATGGTCTGAATGAGGGATGTGTGTGTCTGCACTCTCAACCTATTCGCCAGCATCCTCCCGCACTTGTCCCTGCCTAGGAAACATTTATGTCGTAGCCGCAGGAGGGCATGTTCAGCTCTGTCCACATCCAAGTGTTTTAACATATGCCTACGCTTCTCTAACTCCCGCCACACTCTCTGGGCCCCCGTATGCTTGTGGATCGCTTCTAGCTCCCCCACCTCCTGTTCTAGTTCAGCGCGCTTTTTTTTACGCAATGTATTGTAAGTGGCCGCCACAGCAATAAGCTCCCCGCGCACTACCAGCTTCATAGCCTCCCATATCGAGGCCAGGGAAGTGTACCCAGTATCATTCTCCTGGAAATAGTGCACTATTGTATCCCTTACTCGACCTCGCACATCCTCTGCGTGTAGCAAATTATCCCTAAGGCGCCAGCCGAGGGGAACGAACGCCTATGCTGCGCCGGGAGCATAACCGTGAGGGGAGCATGGTCTGACATTGCTCGGGGCTCAATAGTGGCCGAGTGGAGGCTAGGCAGAAGCTCAGTGGAGGCCAGGAAGTGATCTAAGCGGGCATAAGTTTTGTGCGCAGCTGAGTAATAAGTATAGTCGCGCTCGGCAGGATGCTGAACTCGCCATACGTCGTGCAAGCCATGCTCCACCAACCAATCCCTGCCCGCCGCTGACAGCGCACCCGCCTGATGAACCCTCAGGCCTGATCTGTCTAATCCCGTGTCCATCACTAAGTTTAGATCTCCCCCAACTAGGACCGCTGTATCCTGTGACCCCAAAACTTCCGTGAGAGCAGCCAGCAAGAAGGGCTCTTGTTTCTCATTCGGGCCATAGAGCGACCCTATTGTAAGGTGCGTGTCCCCCCATTGTACTCTAAGGACCAACAATCGCCCCTTAATCTCAGCCACCGTAGAGGTTACCTTACACAAGCAGCGAGACCCAAACAGGATTGCCACCCCGTTCTTTTTTGCCGGCCCTGCGGACCAGACCTGCTGGGGAAAGCGTCTATCGCGCATACGAGCGGTGTCTCTGGCCAGGAGATGCGTCTCCTGAAGGAGGCAAATATCTCCTCCTACATTCTCAAGAAGGGAAAGCACTGCAGCTCTCTTAACCGGGTTATTAAGCCCCCGGACATTAAGGCTCACAATTTTAAGCTCCTTACTCATCCCTCAGGATATCCCCCGCGCGCTGTCGGCCCACCTACCCTCAGGCCCCAGGACCATGGACGCATAACGTAGCCTAGTATCTAAGCGCCCACTGATGCGGAGAACCCCAATCAAAACCCCTAAGACTCCCAACTCCAGCCCCAAACCCTTAAGTAAAACAGAAACCCCATAGAAAATAGAAATGCACATGACCAATGTTCGTCACCTAGAACAGAGTTCAGGGGGGCGTCGCCACTCACGTGACCCCACTCGGGGGGTGAATGCAAGGGTCACACACCGTGCCCAACAAACAGACCGGGGGATAAACCAAGGCGACGCGCCCGTCCCCCCGGCATCTCATCTCGAAGTCCGGTCCCGGGACCCCGTATATCCAGCTCACGGGGTAACAGGCCTTGCCGATGCTTGAGACAACGTGGTCAGAACTTCCTCTCTTTCTTTCGCCATTGTCGCCGGGTTGGGCCTTGCAGTCAACGGTCTCCTGCCCACTCGCTGCCATTCCCCCGCCCTGAGCGTGCGCCGAGACCTAGGGGGATCTGCCTCCTCCTTCGTTGTGGTGTTCTCCAGTCCCAGCACCTTCAGAGCCTCCTCCAGCGACCGCAGTTGCAGCAACCTTCCTTCATATTTAAATATGAGGCGAAAGGGGTGGCCCCATGAGTACGGAATCTGTGCCTCTCGCAGGTGGGCAGTCACCACCCGAAAGGAGCATCTCTTGTTCAGTGTTGATGCTGCTAAATCTTGGTAGATCGTGGGCTGATGACCCTTAAACTGAATGGGGTGGGCCGCCCTAGCTTGTCGGATAATGCGCTCCTTCAGCTGGTAATCATGAATGCACACCAGGATGTCAGGTGGCGGCGCTTTCGCTCCTCGAGGAAGACCCACACGGTGGACTCGGTCCATTTGGATGTCCATCTCCCCACTCTCCCCTAGGATCTGAAGGAGTAGAGTCTTAACATAGGTGCGCAAATCTTCTCCCTCTTCCTTCCATGGGACATCTCGGATGCGCACGTTATTCCGCCGAGAGCGGTTCTCCAGATCCTCCGTGTGGGCCTGAAGATCTAGGTTCTGCTCCCGTAGTCGCAGCACATCCTGCTGCAGGTGGTGAATCTCCTCCGCCTTGCTCACATCATGTTCCTCCAGGGTAGCGACCCTCTCCCCGATCTCGTCCACGTCATGCCTCACATCCTTCAGGTCCGCCACCCATTGCGACCGGAATTCCTGCATGTCTGCCTTCATGGCAGCTAAAAGCTCGACCATGAATGCTTTCGTCGCCGGCGTATCATCCCCTTCCAATAGGCCCGCCGCCTGGCCACCCGAGGGACTCGGTGGCTTCACGGGAGCCTCCTTCAGGGACTTGTCTTTGCGACCTCGTGGGGCAGCCATAGCTAGCGCCTCCTGCGCTTCCGACCCCCCCGCCCCACTCAGAAGATGTGCAAGGGGTCTCCAGCAGATGATCCTCCACACTCCCGTGCTTCCGCGCTCCTCGTCACTCCCTCAGAGCGCACTGCCGCATAGAAGTCCAGTGCAGGGCCGTCTTTTCTTTGTTAGAGCTGCTCAAGGCGCCGGGCCCCCATGTGCACGCCCAGACCCCCCCGGCCCCCGCTTGCTCCGTCCGCCGATCTACGGACCGTCCGGGGCCTCGCCGGCCCTCTCTCCTTGTCACCCAACAACAGAAGCTCTCCGCAGGGGCCCCCTCCACCGGGCCAGGCCGCCCAGACCCCGCCGCCTTATCTCCTCTCTGGCCCAAGGGCGGGCGTCCAGCCGGCGCCGCGGGGCCTCCCCGCTCTCCGCTAGGGATCTCTCCTAGTCGCTGCTCTCTCTCACTGCTCCTTACCGGGCAATCGCTAGCGCTGGAGCTCCACGCCGCCCTCTCAGCCCTGTCCTCCGCTCCGGAGGCCCCGTCGTGGCCCTCTCCCAACAAGCCCCCTTCACCGGGGTCCACCACCAGCAGGACCCCGCCTCCCAGGAGGTGCGCAGTCCTCTAGGCGAGATCAGGGGAGCCGGCCCCCGCCGTAGGAGCCCCTCAGTCGCTGCCGTCCTTCGCCGCCGCCGACCCTCCCACACTCGGGCCGGCTCTACGTCTCTCCGGGCGTCTGAGCTCCAAAATGGCGGCTCTCTCCGCGGCCTCCCGGCCCCGGCGTCCACAACGGGGGCCCGGCGCCCGTCACACCCGGGCCCGCCCCAGGCGCTCACCTCCGCTGTCTCCACCGGATCCTGAGGGCTCTGTCCGAGCTGTAGCACCACTGGTCCCGTTCTCCCGGCCAGACGCTCCGCTCCCCTCCGTGACTCCGGCCTTCCTCCGACCCGGTCGCGACCCAGATCCCACCCGGGGAGCCGCTCTTCTCGGCCGCCCTCAACACAAGCTCGGACCAGAGCTGTCTACTCGTTGCCCAGAAGCACCCCCGCAATGAGGCACGCTTCCCGGGGTCCCGGACCAGGCGCTATCACAAAGCTTTCCTGTAGCGGTGCCGGAGGAACGCGATCCTGCGTCCTACCGCATCGCCATCTTGGCCACGCCCCCGAAGTGCCTGTTTTAGAGGAGGATACTACTGTGCTGATGGTGCAAGAGGCATCTGGATTGCAGCCTGGGGCTGCTAGGCTTCCTACTGGAAGTGCTGGACTCTGGGTTGATCCAAACATGGTGCAGCCGGTGTTGCCTGCCTTTAGTGGTTATACAGGGTGTAGAGTGGATTGTGAACATTATTTGCCTATACAGTATTTTCAGTTGTTTATGGATGATGTATTTTTGGGTGAGATTGTTGAGCAGACTAATTTGTATGCTGAACAGTTTTTGAGGGACAACAGTGCCAGACTTAGGCCCCATTCTAGAGCTACCCGGTGGAGTCCCACAAATCTGGAAGAGATGAAGAAGTTTTTGGGTTTGACTTTTTTGATGGGTTTGATAAGGAAGCCGTCCATGGGTTCATATTGGTCTACCAGTCCCTTGACGGCAACGGCCATATTTCCTGCAGTTATGACTCGTGATCGGTATTTACTTTTGCTTCGGATGCTGCATTTTGTTGATAATGGTTTGGCGTTGCCACGAGATCACCCTGAATGTGACCGTCGTTTTAAGATTCGGCCTGTTCTTGATCACTTTGTAGATCGATTTTCAGAGATCTATACTCCAGGGAAAGAAATATCTATTGATGAGTCTTTAGTCCTGTTCAAGGGCCGTTTGGTTTTTAGGCAGTACATTCCTAGCAAGAGGGCATGCTATGGAATTAAGCTGTATATGTTGTCTGAGAGTAGGACAGGATATGTTTTTAATTTGCGTGTGTACACTGGTAGGGATTCCACTATTGACCCCCTGGTTGTCCGTCCACTTTTGGAGTTTCAGAGAAAATTGTGTGGGATCTTGCAAGAGGACTGTTTAACAGAGGCCACCATTTGTACCTTGATAACTTCTACACTGCTGTGCAATTGTTTAAGGAATTGTTCAAAGTGGACACTTTTGCTTGTGGCACAATCCGCTCTAACCGTAAAGGTTATCCAAAAGAGCTTGTTTGCAAAAAACTTCAGAGGGGACAGTGCAGTTCCTTGCGTAGTGATGAACTACTAGCTGTGAAATTTGTGGACAGGAGGGATGTGTACATGCTGACTACCATCCATGATGAGAGTACTTCACCTGTGGCTGTTTGGGGTCAGATTGCTGAAGTGCGCAAACCTGTGTGTATTTTAGACTACAATAAGCACATGGGTGGTGTTGATAGAGTAGATCAGAGGTTGGAACCTTACACTGCTATTCGTAAGGCTTACATTTGGTATAAGAAGTTGGCCATCCATCTCTTCAATTTAGCAACTTTCAATGCTTTTGTTGTGTTCAAGGAGTGTTCTCCTGCGTCAAAGTTGACTTTTGTTCAGTTTCAGCAGTCTGTCATAGGCAGCCTTGTTGTTGTGGAACAGGCAAGTGTTCCTAGAGTTGGAGTGGTGGAGGATGTGGCTCGATTGAAAGATCGCCACTTTCCTGATCACATTCCTCCTACACCATCAAAAGACTTTCCCACTAGGAGATGTAGAGTCTGTTGGCGAAGAGGTACGCGGAAGGAGACTCGTATGTACTGCCCTGAGTGTCCTTCTAACCCTGGACTGTGTGTGCCTGCTTGTTATAGAGCGTACCACAAGCAAAAGAATTATTGGGCGCAACCATGAGTGGTAAAGTGAACTGCCTGGTCTGTAATGTTTAAGAATTGTTGTTCTGTTTCAAGGTTGGCATTAGTGCAATGTATTTAGTTTCTGATTTTGTGGTAGTAGATTTGTATCTATTTGCAATTTGTTTGTGTTTTCTTTTTTGTATAAAAAAATCCTAAATGTGATGGTGGTGTGTGTAGGCTGGTGCTTGGCTGGCGGTGTGCGTGGAGTGGCGCTTGGCTGGCGGTGTGCGTGGAGTGGCGCTTGGCTGGCGGTGTGCGTGTAGTGGTGCTTGGCTGGCGGTGTGCATGGACTGGCGCTCGGCTGGCATTGTGTGAGTAGTGACTTGCTGCTGGTCACTACACACACTGCTAGCCGAGCGACACTCCACGCAATCCATCAGCTTGTGTGGTTGCTGTGTTAGGAATGTGGGCGTGTGAAAGTGATGGGCCCTTGAATGGCGCTGTCTGCTGGTGTGAGTGTTGTAATGTGATGGGCCCGCGGCTGGTGGTGTGAATGGTTTTGTATGTGTCACACGTATGAAAGGTGTATGAATGGCCTGTAAAGAGGTTGGTGCCTTGTCGTGGCTTTACAGCTCACGAGCTGTGAGTCAATGGTTCAGTTTCTCGTCCTTTCAATTATTAACAGTGCATTTCATTTTTGTGAAATGACTTGTTAATACAATTGTATATACTGAACCATCACTCACCCTCGTGCCAAATCCAACCAGTATGAGTGTGTGCTTGAGGATTAGATGGCTGTGCAGTAATATTTTTTTTGTCTTTCTCAAGCAGGGTGTACCTTGTCCCTTTTTGTGAATCTTGTAATGTGTTTGTTTCGTGGCTGGTGGTGTGAATGGTCTTGTGTGTATCACGTATGAAAGGTGTGTGAATGGCCTGTAAAGCGGTTGGGGCCTTGACGTGGCTTTACAGCTCACGAGCTGCGAGTCACTGGTTCAGTTTTTTGTCCTTTCAATTATTGACAGTGCATTTCATTTTTGTGAAATCGCTTGTTAATAAAATTGTATACACTGAACCATCACTTGCCCTCGTGCCAAATCCAACCAGTATGTGTGTGTGCTTGAGGAATAGATGGCTGTGCAGTAATCTTTGTCTTTTTAGTCTGTCTGCCAAGGTGTACATTCCGTCTAAGAATAACCTACCAACTGTAGATATTGTCGTAAACGAAACACCCATGGGAGTACATGGTGATATCTCTCTTGTGGATCACAACAAGTTATGTTACCCACAATGTCCTGCAAACCTCAAAATGTCTGTCACATTTTCCTTGCAATATTGTGCCAAAATATTCACGCTGCAGAAATAAACAACACATTATCTCAAAACGACCTGGTTTTGCAAGGGGGGTCACCTGGGATTTTGGCCCGGGGCTCGGCGGCCACCTAGGGAAACCTACCAAACCCACACATTTCTGTAAAGTAGACACCGGGGATTCCAGGGAGGTATGGCTTGCGTGGATCCCCCAACGTTTTCTTACCAGAATCCCCTGCAAACCTGACATTTTGCTGAAAAATCCCTTTTTCACACATTTTTGTGTGGTTAGTTGTGGCATCACCGGGCTGACACAAATTTCCTACCACCCAGCGTCCCCCCAGGTCTCCCGATAAAAATGGTGCCTCACTCGGGTGGGAGGCCCAAGTACCCGCGACAGGCAAGGGCCCACAACGTATTGAGGCGAACTCAAAATGGCCTTTCACAAAACGACCTGGTTTTGCAAGGGGGGTCCCATGACGTTTTGGCCCGGGGCTCGGCGGCCACCTTGGGAAACCTACCAAACCCACACATTTCTGAAAAGTAGACACCCGGGGATTCCAGGGAGGTATGGCTTGCGTGGATCCCCCAACGTTTTCTTACCCAGAATCCCCTGCAAACCTGACATTTTGCTGAAAAAATCCTTTTTCACACATTTTTGTGTGGTAAAGTTGTGGCATCACTGGGCTGACACAAATTTCCTACCACCCAGCGTCCCCCAGGTCTCCCGATAAAAATGGTACCTCACTTGTGTGGGAGGCCCAAGTACCCGCGACAGGCAAGGGCAGAAAACGTAGTGAGGCGACATCAAAATTGCCTATCTCAAAACCACCTGGTTTTGCAGGGGAGTCACCTGGGTTTTGGCCCCGTGCTCGGCGGCCATCTAGGAAACCTACCAAACCCACACATTTCTGAAAAGTAGACACCCGGGGCTTTCAGGGAGGTATGGCTTGCGTGGATCCCCCAACGTTTCCTTACCCAGAATCCCCTGCAAACCTCAATTTTAGCTGAAAAAAATCACTTTTTTCACACATTTTTGTGTGGGAAAGTGTGGCATCACTGGGCTCACACAAATTTCCTACCACCCAGCGTTCCCCCAGGTCTCCCGATAAAAATGGTGCCTCACTTGTGTGGGAGGCCCAAGTACCCGCGACATGCAAGGACACAAAACGTTTTGAGGCAACATCAACATTGCCTATCAAAAATGTTTTGGGCCCTTGCCTGTCGCGGGTACTTGGGCCTCCCACACAAGTGAGGCACCATTTTATCGGGAGACCTGGGGAACGCTGGGTGGTAGGACATTTGTGTGAGGCCAGTGATGCCACACTTTCCCACACAAAATGTGTGAAAAAAGTGATTTTTTCAGCTAAAATTGAGGTTTGCAGGGGATTCTGGGTAAGGAAACGTTGGGGGACCCACGCAAGCCATACCTCCCTGGAAGCCCCGAGTGTCTACTTTTCAGAAATGTGTGGCTTTTGTAGGTTTCCCTAGATGGCCGCCGAGCACGGGCCAAAAGCCCAGGTGACTCCTTGCAAAACCAGGTGGTTTTGAGATAGGCAATTTTTATGTCGCCTCACTACGTTTTGGGCCCTTGCCTGTCGCGGGTACTTGGGCCTCCCACACAAGTGAGGCACCATTTTTATCGGGAGACCTGGGGAACGCTGGGTGGTAGGACATTTGTGTGAGGCCAGTGATGCCACACTTTCCCACACAAAAATGTGTGAAAAAAGTGATTTTTTTCCAGCTAAAATGGAGGTTTGCAGGGGATTCTGGGTAAGGAATCGTTGGGGGATACACGCAAGCCATACCTCCCTGGAAGCCCCCGGGTGTCTACTTTTCAGAAATGTGTGGGTTTGGTAGGTTTCCTAGATGGCCGCCGAGCACGGAGCCAAAACCCAGGTGACCCCCTTGCAAAACCAGGTGGTTTTGAGATAGGCAATTTTGATTTCGCCTCACTACGTTTTGGGCCCTTGCCTGTCGCTGGTACTTGGGCCTCCCACACAAGTGAGGCACCATTTTTATCGGGAGACCTGGGGGAACGCTGGGTGGTAGGAAATTTGTGTGAGGCCAGTGATGCCACACTTTCCCACACAAAAATGTGTGAAAAAAGTGATTCTTTCAGCTAAAATTGAGGTTTGCAGGGGATTCTGGGTAGAAACGTTGGGGGATCCACGCAAGCCATACCTCCCTGGAAGCCCCCGGGTGTCTACTTTTCAGAAATGTGTGGGTTTGGTAGGTTTCCTAGATGGCCGCCGAGCACGGGCCGAAAACCCAGGTGACTCCCTTGCAAAACCAGGTGGTTTTGAGATAGGCAATTTTGATTTCGCCTCACTACGTTTTGGGCCCTTGCCTGTCGCGGGTACTTGGGCCTCCCACACAAGTGAGGCACCATTTTTATCGGGAGACCTCGGGGAACGCTGGGTGGTAGGAAATTTGTGTGAGGCCAGTGTTGCCACACTTTCCCACACAAAAATGTGTGAAAAAAGTGATTTTTTCAGCTAAAATTGAGGTTTGCAGGGGATTCTGGGTAAGGAAACGTTGGGGGATCCACGTAAGCCATACCTCCCAGGAAGCCCCCGGGTGTCTACTTTTCAGAAATGTGTGGGTTTGGTAGGTTTCCCTAGATGGCCGCCGAGCACGGGGCCAAAACCCAGGTGACTCCCCTTGCAAAACCAGGTGGTTTTGAGATAGGCAATTTTGATGTCGCCTCACTACGTTTTGGGCCCTTGCCTGTCGCGGGTACTTGGGCCTCCCACACAAGTGAGGCACCATTTTTATCGGGAGACCTGGGGGAACGCTGGGTGGTAGGAAATTTGTGTGAGGCCAGTGATGCCACACTTTCCCACACAAAAATGTGTGAAAAAAGTGATTTTTTCAGCTAAAAGTGAGGTTTGCAGGGGATTCTGGGTAAGGAAACGTTGGGGGATCCACGCAAGCCATACCTCCCTGGAAGCCCCCGGGTGTCTACTTTTCAGAAATGTGTGGGTTTGGTAGGTTTCCCTAGGTGCCGGCAGAGCTAGGGTTCACAAACTACAGCTAGGCACTTTGCCAAAAAATGGGTCATTTTTCACTGCGAAATTGAGGTGTGACCACGTTGCGTTTTGCGCCGTTTCCTGTCGCAGGCACTAGGCCGACCCACACAAGTGAGGTACCATTTTTCTCGGAAGACTTTGGGGAACGCGGGGTGTGTGGAAATTTGTGGATCCACACAGATTCCAGAACTTTCCACCACAGAAATGTGGGGGAAATGTGTTTTTTTGGACAATTTTTTAGGTTTGCAAGGGATTCTGGGTAACAGAACCTGGTGGGAGGCAGTCAAGTCACCCCATCCTGGATTCCCCTGGGTGTCTAGTTTTCAGAAATGTATAGGTTTGCTAGGTTTCCCTAGGTGCCGGCAGAGCTAGGGCTCAAAAACTACACCTAGGCACTTTGCCAAAAAAGGGTAATTTTTCACTGCGAAATTGAAGTGTGACCACGTTGCGTTTTGCGTCGTTTCCTGTCGCAGGCACTAGGCCGACCCACACAAGTGAGGTACCATTTTTCTCATAAGACTTTGGGGAACACAGGGTGGGTGGAAATTTGTGGATCCACGCAGGTTCCAAAACTTTCCACCACAGAAATGTGGGGGAAATGTGGTTGTTTGGACAATTGTTTAGGTTTGCAAGGGATTCTGGGTAACAGAACCTGGTGGGAGCCAGTCAAGTCACCCCATCCTGGATTCCCCTGGGTGTCTAGTTTTCAAAAATGTATAGGTTTGCTAGGTTTCCCTAGGTGCCGGCAGAGGTAGGGTTCAAAAACTACAGCTAGGCACTTTGCAAAAAATGGGTCATTTTTCACTGCGAAATTGAGGTGTGACCACGTTGTGTTTTGCGCCGTTTCCTGTCGCGGGCACTAGGCCGACCCACACAAGTGAGGTACCATTTTTCTCGGAAGACTTTGGGGAACGCGGGTTGAGTGGAAAATTGTGGATCCACGCAGATTCCAGAACTTTCCACCACAGAAATGTGGGGAAAATCTGTTTTTTTGGACAATTTTTTAGGTTTGCAAGGGATTCTGGGTAACAGAACCTGGTGGGAGGCAGTCAAGTCACCCCATTCTGGATTCCCCTGGGTGTCTAGTTTTCAAAAATGTATAGGTTTGCTACGTTTCCCTAGGTGCCGGCAGAGCTAGGGTTCAGAAACTACAGCTAGGCACTTTGCCCAAAAAGGGTCATTTTTCACTGCGAAATTGAGGTATGACCACATTGCGTTTTGTGCCATTTCCTGTTGCAGGCACTAGGCCGACCCACACAAGTGAGGTACCATTTTTCTCGTAAGACTTTGGGGAAAGCGGGGTGGGTGGAAATTTGTGGATCCACGCAGATTCCAGAACTTTCCACCACAGAAATGTGGGGAAAATGTGGTTTTTTTGACAATTTTTTAGGTTTGCGAGGGATTCTGGGTAACAGAACCTGGTGGGAGGCAGTCAAGTCACCCCATCCTGGATTCCCCTGGGTGTCTAGTTTTCAAAAATGTATAGGTTTGCTAGGTTTCCCTAGGTGTTGGCAGAGCTAGGGTTCAAAAACTACAGCTAGGCACTTTGCCAAAAAAGGGTCATTTTTCACTGCGAAATTGAGGTGTGACCACGTTGTGTTTTGCGCCGTTTCCTGTCGCAGGCACTAGGCCGACCCACACAAGTGAGGTACCATTTTTCTCGTAAGACTTTGGGGAACGCGGGGTGGGTGGAAATTTGTGGATCCACGCAGATTACAGAACTTTCCACCACAGAAATGTGGGGAAAATGTGTTTTTTTGGACAATTTTTTAGGTTTGCGAGGAATTCTAGGTAACAGAACCTGGTGGGAGGCAGTCAAGTCACCCCATCCTGGATTCCCCTGGGTGTCTAGTTTCCAAAAATGTATAGGTTTGCTAGGTTTCCCTAGGTGCCGGCAGAGCTAGGGTTCAAAAACTACAGCTAGGCACTTTGCAAAAAAAGGGTCATTTTTCACTGTGAAAATGTGGTGCGTCCACGTTGCGTTTTGCGCTGCTTCCTGTCGCGGACACTTGGCCTACCCACACAAGTGAGGTACCATTTTTTCGGAAGACCTTGGGGAACGCGGGGTGGGTGGAATTTTGTGGATCCACGCAGATTCCAGAACTTTCCACCACAGAAAAGTGAGGAAAATGTGTTTTTTTACCAATGTTTTAGGTTTGCAAGGGATTCTGGGTAACAGAACCTGGTGAGAGCCAGTCAAGTCACCCCATCCTGAATTCCCTGGGTGTCTAGTTTTCAAAAATGTATAGGTTTGCTAGGTTTCCCTAAGTGCCCGCAGAGCTAGGGTTCAAAAACTACAGCTAGGCACTTTGCAAAAAAAGGGTAATTTTTCATTGTGAAAATGTGGTACGTCCACGTTGCATTTTGAGCCATTTCCTGTTGTGGGCACAAGGCCTACCCACACAAGTGAGGTACCATTTTTATCGGGAGACTTAGGGTAACACAGAACTGTAGAGCAAGTGTTATTACCTATTGACTTTCGATGCATTTCTGCCTTCCAAATGAAAGACAATGTGTAAAAAATAAGTCATTTTGAAAAATGACTTATAATTCTCATGCCCGTATGGGTACTCCCAATTTCGGAAATGTGCAAATATCTACTGTTTCTAAAATCTACATTTTGTTCCCATTTCAAAAATACATAGGTGTCTTTCATAACAATTTTTCCATGTATACATTTTCCCAAAATAATTGCTATATACCCGGTACATAATAAAAAACCATTGCAAGATGCTGCTCAGTTATTGGCTCTGGGTTCGTCGGGTTCTTGGTGAACCTACAAGTCCTATATATCCCCACAACCAGAAAGGTCCAGCGGATATAACGGTATATTGCTTTCAAATAGCTGTCATAATTAGAAGAAGTTACAGGTGAAAACGTTGACACAAATGGCTGTTTTTTTCAACTAATTTTCAATTTTTCCTTTATTTAACTGTTAGTTTCTACAAGGAAAA
Organism: Calotriton arnoldi; assembly: GCA_963921515.1. Taxonomy (NCBI): domain Eukaryota; kingdom Metazoa; phylum Chordata; class Amphibia; order Caudata; family Salamandridae; genus Calotriton; species Calotriton arnoldi. Next base: position 2,586,096 of record CAWUFW010001702.1, on the reverse strand, counting down.
CTTTAAGGATCTACACAAATGACCCCTTGCTGAATTCAGAATTTTGTCTACTTTTCAGAAATGTATGGCTTTCCAGGATCCATTATTGGTTTCATACCCATTTCTACCATTAACTGGAAGGAGGTTGAAAGCACAAAAAATAGCAAAAATAGGCTATGTCCCAGAAAAATGCCAAAACTGTGTAAAAAAAGTTGGTTTTCTGACAAAAGTCTGCTTGTCCCTGAAAGCTGGGAAGATGGTGATTTCAGCACCACAACCCCTTTTTTGATGCCATTTGCAGGGAAAAAACAAGACGCTTTCATCTGTAGCCCTTTTTTCGCATTTTTCCCCAAAAAAAAAAACTTTTGCTGTATTTTGGCTAATTTCTGGGTCCCCTCCAGGGGAATCCACAAACCCTGGGTACCTTTACAATCCCCATGATGTTAGAAAAAAAGGACGCAAATTTGGCATGGATACCTTATGTGGTCAAAAAGTTACAGGGGCCTAAGCGCGCACTACCCCAAATAGCCAAAAAAAGGCTTAGCACAGGGGGGGAAAAGGCCTAGCAGCGAAGGGGTTAAGGTTACTTTTTCCGCGTCACTTCTTCACTGTATTTAAACTCCACACCCCCCACTCTTATTGTCTCTCTCCTTCTCTCTCCACTCTCTAATTCTCTCTCTACTTAATTAACTCTCCCCTCTCTATCTTTTTTAGCTTTTCATTCTCTCTCACCCCTTTATCTGTTTCTCTTTCAAACTCCTTCATTCACTCTCTCTCCCCTTCTTTCTCTCTCTCTCTCTATCCCGCTCCACTCTTTATTCTATGTACACCCTTTCTCTCTCTTTCTCTCTCACCACCCTCTCTAATTGGGCATTATATCTTCACTCTATCTCTCACTCGGCAATACCACAGCATCACTCAGCATCACCACAGCATCACTCAGCGCAACCACAGCATCAATCAGAGCCAGCACAGCATCAATCAGAGCCAGCACAGCATCACTCAGCACCAACACAACATCTCTCAACGCCATCACAGCATCACTCAACGCCATCACAGCATCACTCAGTGCAACCACAGCATCACTCAGTGCAACCACAGCATTACTCAGCACAACCACAGCATCACTTAGCGCCACAACAGCATCACTCAGCGCCACAACAACATTTCTCAGCAGCACCACAACATCACTCAGGGCCAACACTGCATCACTCAGCACCACCACAGGATGACTCGGCGCCACCACAGCATCACTCGGCGCCACCACAGCATCACTCAGCGCCACCACAGCATCACTCGGCACCACCACAGCATCACTCGGCGCCACCACATCACTCAGGGCCACCACAGCATCACTCAGGGCCACCACAGCATCACTCAGCACCACCACAGCATCACTCTGCACCACCACAGCATAACTCAGCACCACCACAGCATCACTCAGCACCACCACAGCATCACTCAGCACCAAGACAATATCACTCAGCACCACCACAGCATCACTCAGCGCCAAGACAATATCACTCCGCACCACCACAGCATCACTCAGCACCACAGCAGTATCACTCAGCAAGACCTGAGTATCATTCAGCATCGTCTCCGCAACAGTCACCACCACTACCACCTCAGCATCACTCAGCACCACCTCAGCCTGCTCTCGGAATCTGGCATCTGTTGATTCTCCCCTAGCATCTGGCCGCTGCTAGTGTTATAATACAGGTATTAGTTCCCAACCTTCACCCTCCGATTGTTTATGCCCCCTCAAAAAAAAAAGCTTTAACAAACAACCATTGCAATAGGCAGAAACAAGTTGCCAGCATTGCAAGAACAAAAGAAAACTGAGGACATTTTTTATTGTAAATACTTTTTTTAATATGGTCGTTCAGTTTTACATAATGCCTTCTTGGTCATATATAAAGTAACAAAAATGCTTCTGACACTTTTTTATTATAACTTTTCAGCATGCTGCACAGCAGCCACACTTCTCTACAGCACAGCTTGAAGACATTGGCAAAGTCAATAGCTCTGGCTAAACACTTATAAGGCCCCAAAGGCGAGATCTATTGGCTATGCCAATGCTTGTTATAGTATTGTTTCAATTTTATAGGCACAAAGTCTGCAAGTTCTTTTTGGCCACTACTGTTCCCATTTGGGATTTGAGGGCCTTATTTAGAAGTCGGCGGAGGGGAACACTCCGTCACAAATGTGACAGAAATTCCTTCACCATATTACGATCACATTCTATCCTATGGGGATCGTAAGACAGCATATTTGTCACGTTTGTGACGGGGTATTCCCTCAGCCGACATCTGAATCAGGCCCTAGGTCTTTTCTGGGCAGGCCACTCATACGATGAAATAAAAACTTCAATTTAAGATATTCAGAGAAATACGTGTTGAGACAGCCTTGCAGATTCCTAGAATTGGGATCTTTTTAATGGACAGAGTCCAATTCACAAAATAGGCAGGCTAGAAAGGTCAGTGAGGAATCTGCAGTTAGATAGAGCCTTTAACAGAAACAGTGTTACCGAAGGAAGGTAACCTATTCTTCTGATACAAACTTCTACTCTCAGATTTCTCACCTCTTGAATAGATGCCAATGCAATACCTATTCAGAGGTGGATCAGTGAACTAGCTAAAACCAAATGTCACTTCTGGAGTGGGACGGATCTGATGCTGAGCCCCACAATGCCACCTACTAATGCACAAGAGAACTGCTGATAAAATTCTTTGGCGCTTGGAAGCATTCACAAGATGAGAAACGTGTGTTTTGATACTGTTTCTACAGAGAGCATTACCAAAGGTAAGTAACTTGTTCCTCTGCCTCATTGACCCACAATATCTTATACTTAGACTATTTAATTCCGCCAGTTTTCCTCTCTGTTCTAAGCCTGTGCAAGTGGCTAGCTCTTCATTACAGCAAATCTAACAACCTGCAAACACTTAAAATAAATTATATTGTCATTACGTGTGAACTACAAAATATATTTTACTTACCTGTATATTCATGTCTAAATGCATGTCCAACCACGCCGCAGAATACTGGGCCATTTGTAACACCGATGGAAGCAACTCTAGAAAAGAAGGAACATAATTATTGCTGTACCACAAACTCCTTCAAACAAGCATCTGAATAATCATTTCCTTAAGCTCTCACACAAGCAATCACAGAAATATCGATACAATCAATGACACTCGCACCCACACAGGCAACAACAAAAGTACTTGCTCATTCCATACATATTCACAGACACCACCTGACAAGTACCCACATACTTGATTAAACAAACATACAGCCAACCACAAAAGAGTTTGCAAATTGTCACATAAGCATGCAGAAATCAATTCCGCAAGACCTGTATTTTAATCACTTAAACATACATCCATGTATTCAGCCACAAGTGATCACAATCACAAGCACCCACACAGTCAATCAAAGACTTACCTATACACTTAATAAAACAAGTTACTTATCTGTACACTGTGGTTCTCCAGTATTGATATCTTTTATAGATTCACATGCTTGAATCTTCCCCCATCGTCATGCTGGGAGTCCGACGGTAACAGTAAAATAGCAGTACTGAATACATTACCATAGAAAGAAAAATTCAATGGCGCACTCTTTCAACCTCATTTTATACCATCCAAAGTTCATCCAATCACAGCACAGACCTCAGAGTAACCCTCTCCACAGTGCCACCACACCTCAGATTTCGAGCACAAGTGTGCAAATATATAATAAGGTACTCAGAGGTAAATTGGTGAGCCTAACTGGCGAGGAGGGTGGGTCGCATGTGAATCTATAAAAGATATCAATACTGGAAAACCACAGCCTACAGGTAAGTAACTTGTTTTTCTTCAGTATTGTATCTTTTATAGATTTACATGCTTGAATCTGATAAACAGCAGAACATCAATAAATAGAAGTAAAAATGAAGGCGGGAAGGCGAACTATCCCACCATGACAGCACAAGAGAAACTATGTATTTTCATAAGACTCTTAATGCAAGTAACAATAATCAAATAGGAACACACAAATAAATAAAGAAACAAAGAAACCAGGATGGCTACAAGCCGCCTACCTTATGCAAAGAGATGACGTAGTGCAGCCTGTCCTACGGCTATATCTGCCTTTTGCCAACCGTCCAGGCAGTAATGCTTCGTGAACGTATGCGTCCTCGCCCACGTTGCTGCCCTGCATATGTCAGGAAGAGATGCCCCCGCAAACAAGGCTGATGAAGTTGCCACTTTTCTCATCGAATGAGCCTGCACCTTTGTAGGCAATGGATGGCCAGCCTTTTAATGGCAGAAGACAATTGTTGAAGTGACCCAACGAGCAATACTGGCTCTAGTTAGGGTGAGTCCCTTCCTGGGTGCAGAGAAGGAAATCAGTAGCTGAGAGGACTTACGAAAAGTTCTTGATCTTTGCAAGTAAAATTTCAAACAGCGTTTTAAGTCCAGAGAATGGAGAGACATTTCCGCCACTGGGGACGGGTTTGGAAAAAATTTAGGCAAGATTATAGTCTCATTGAGAAGATAAGAGGATGGTACTGTGGGTATGAAGTCAGGATTCGTACATAGAATAACCCTGTCTGCCAGAAATTGAAGATATGGCTCTTTTATAGTGAAAGCTTGAATTTGGCCGATACGTCTGGCTGATGTAATGGCTAAGAGAAAAGCCACTTTCCAAGAGAGAAATTTTAAGTCACATTTGTGTATAGGCACAAATGGGGATCGCATTAATTGCGACAAAACTGTATTTAATTCCCACAGCACTGGAGGAAATTTAACCATGAATAGGCCCTAAAGAGGCCTTTCAAAAATTCTTTAATAAGCCTATGAGACCACAACGAAGATTGATCCAGACATCGTCTGTATCTAGAAATTGCTGCAAGATGAATCTTTATGGAAGAATGCGAGAGTCCCATCTTGGCTAGGTGCAAGAGATAGGGCAATACTTGCTCTGGAAAGGACGAGAGTGGATGTAATGAATGAGCGATACACCATACACAAAACCTCTTCCACTTAGCAGAATAACACTTGAGCGTGGAAGGAGCTCAAGAGTTTTGTAAAATTGCTTTGCAATCATTAGGTATGTTCAAGTTCCCAAATTCAGTGAAGTGAGGAGCCAAGCCGACAAGTGAAGAGAGATAATTTGAGGATGGATCATTTTCCCCTGGTCCATGTAGAGAAGATCCTCTCTCGGAGGAAAGAGAATTGGAGTGCACTCTGATAGGCGATATAGCTCTGTGAACCAAAATTGTCTTGCCCACCCGGGAGCGATGAGAATGAGACGGCACGGTTCCTGTTTCATTTTTTGAAGGACTCGAGGAATCAGAGGAAATGGAGGGAAGGCGTAGGCAAATTTTCCTGTCCATGAGAGCAGAAAAGCATCTCCCCACGATCCCGGTTGAGGAGTTCTGCTTGTGTAAAAGGTGCACTTTTTGTTGAGGTACGTAGCGAACAGATCTAATGTTGGGAAGCCCCAGGATCAAAAAACCATCTGCAACAGCTGGTCATTGAGCTCCCATTCGTGGCACTGTTTGGACACCCTGCTAAGAGAGTCGGCCCACTGATTGTGGACCCCTGGCACATGTTGCACTCGTGGTGAGATCTGATTGAGAAGAAGCCATTTACAAATCTGCTGAGCTTGAAGAGAGAGAGCTTGAGATCTCGTGCCACCTGTTTCTGGAGATAATAGTGTTGACCATCCAGACTAGAACTGGAGATCCCCGAATCCGAGGCAAAAAAGCTTTCAGGTCTTAGCTCTAGGAGACTTATGTCACATTTTGACTCCTGTCTGGACCACTTTCCGAGCACTTGTAACTCCTGGAGGTGGGCTCCCCAACCCTCCATGGATGCATCCGACATCATCACAAACTGAGGAGCTGTGTGAATGAAAGAGAGGCCCTGAGTGAGGTTTTCCGTGGTCTTCCACCAGGACATTGCAGTCCTCATGGTGGTCGAGATTTGGATCATGTCGTTGAACGACCCTTTGGATTGAACCCATTGAGCGTCCAGCTGCTCCTGCAGCGGGTGCATACGAAGACGGCAATTGGGAATTAGCTGAATGCATGAGGACATCATCCTCAGCAAAGATTTGTAGTTCCTTACAGAAACTGACTTTTTTGATGATAGAAGACGTGTTATCTCCTGAAGACGCAGGACCCTTTCGCGAGTGGGAAAGGCTTTGCCGAGATTTGTGTCGATGCGAGCCCCTAGAAAAGTCAGTGAGGTGGAAGGAATGAGAGAAGACTTTTCTAGATTGAGGGGGAAGACCCAGAGACTGGATGAGATTCCGGCAAGCTTGAGTAGAGTTCCTGGCTGCCTGAAAACGAAGGAGCTTTTATTAACCAGTCGTCCAGGTAGGGAAATACCTGGTGACCTGAACGTCTGAGAAAGACAGCCATCGGGCCGTGCATTTGGTGAAGACCATGGGGGGCGATTTCAAACCGAAGGGAAGTACTCTGAACTGATAATGGCACCCGCCACTTCAAACCTGAGATACCTTCGATGCTTGGGATGAATGGGAATGTGGAAATAAGCATAGAGAGGATCAAGAGATGACAGATAATCCCCTTTTTCCATGAGAAGAAGGATTTCCTGTAGAGATAACATTTTGAAAGATTTATTTTTGATGAATTTGTTCAGCAACCTGAGGTCCAAGACCTGTCTCCATTTCCCTGTTTTCTTTTTGATTAGGAAGAAATGTGAATAAAACCCCTGATTGCGCTGTTGTAAGGGTACCTTCTCTATGGCTCGTTGTGAAATAAGAGATTTTATTTTCCCTCTTGAGATGTTGTAGATGACGGAGCGGTACCTTCGGAGGAGGGGTAATTGGGGGATGCTGAACAAATTCCAGGGTGTGACCATGATAAAAGATATCTAACACCCATTTGTCCAATGAGATGGACATCCATTTTTGTAGAAGTTTGAGCAGGTTGGATCAAATTGTTGTGGAACTGCAGTGGCAGAGGCCTGGTGAAACTCATTGCCTTTTGTTTGAATCCTGCGATCTCCCAGCAGATTGCTGCCTCTTACACCCAGTGGGCCATGAATAGGATGATGCAGCGTTGGACCTGCAAGGTTGGTTGTACGACTGATATGTGTTTTGAGGGTAATGTTGAAACCGCTGTTGGAACTGCAGTCTAGGTATATACTGTCCTCGAACTCTGCCCCGAAAGGACTGGAAATTATGTTGCTGAAGCGTTGCTAAGTATTTAGCAGTGTCTGTGTCCTTCTTTATAGACTGGAGAGCTTCATCTTTATGACTGCCAAATAAACACTCACCATTGAAAGGCATATCTAATACCTTAGCCTGTACATCAGGACGGAAGCTGGTCGCCTTTAGCCACCCCTGTCACAGCACTACTGCTCCTCCCATTTGACGAAAGGAAGTAGAAGAGATATCCATAGCGAACTCTATAAGCTCAGCGCAAGCTCTTTCCCCTTCAGATAAAATATCCTTTGCTTCCTTTTTCTTATCTTCCGGAAGATGTTCCAGTAATGAAGACAGGTCCGACCACATCTGTCAGTTGTACCTTACCAAAATGGCCATAGCGTTAGAAGCCCTTAAAGAGGTAGCCGGCAGAGCAGAAAACCTCTTTCCAATGTTGTCTAGCCGGCGACCTTCTTTATCCAGAGGAGTAGAACACTGAGATGCCGGATTTTTAGCTCTTCTCTGTGCGGCCTGCATAATTACGGAATCCGGCCTAGGATGGGGCTTTGTACTTCTTGTCCAGTTTTGGTATCACCACTGGGATACAAGCTGGTGTCCTCATTAGTTTAAGACCTTCTTGCCACAGGTAATCCACTATGGGAATTGCCCTAATAGATCAATGAGTGCCTGGCTTGAAGTCATACAAAAAACACTCAGTTTGTTTTACTGGCACAGGTAGTTCAAGGCGCCTGGATGCGCGCTCTAGAAGGTCATGAAAGCTCCCGATGTCAGCAGGGGGAGATATCCGTCGGAGGAGGGATAGGAGATGGCGGCATGGGAACTATATAATAATCCCATTTGTTCTGGGTATCTACGTCAGTATTTATTTCCCCTTCCTCCACATGTTGTTGATCCACATTGCAGTGGTAGATGGAGAAATCCTCGTTGACGGTGGAAGACTCGTCGACGGTGAAGTTCTCGTCAACGGTGAAGTTCTCGTCAACGTGATGGTCTCATTGACGATGACGCCATCGTCAAAGTCAACTGCGGTCCCGCCGACACTGTCGCCGTCGATGTTTTAACCGTTGTAGCCGTCGACGGTGTAGAAATCGCCTCAGATCTACCAGCGGCGATAGCTCTCATAGACGAAGCCGTTGATGGATGAGAAGATTGATCCCTCACAGGAGTCAATGAAGAAGAGACTGAAGCAGAGGATGATTTTAAAGCCTCTTCTTCAGGTTTTTTGTGGCGTTTCACCTCAGTTTTTTCCTGCTCCTGAGATTTTGACCTTTTGGGGTCTCCATGGTGAGAAGAGGAGCTGCCTTCCTTTCTTTTTCTGGAGGAAGAATGGGCTCTTTCCTCTGCCTCAGACCCAGATTCCTAAACAGCTTTTTTCTTCTGAAGCCAAAGGAGCAGACTTCCTTCCCTATCCTTGAGTGTGTTGGCCGAAAACGTTCGGCAGTATTTGCATTCCCTGGGCTTATGGTCAGGGTAGAGGCAATAGAGACATTGCTTGTGGGGATCTTCAGAGAAAAGTCTACATTTCCCACAGGTTTTACAGGGCCTAAACAACCCTTTTTTATCTGGCATTTTGAAAGTCACGGAATCAAATACCTTGAGCTGGAAGATGGAGGTCAAACGTTGAAAAGCCAACTGTCACTGAGCAGAGCTTAGAGAGACTCCCAATCACACGACGTGCGGTAAGAAATCTGAGGTGTGGTGGCTCTGTGGAGAGGGTTACGCTGAGGTCTCTGCTGTGATTGGCTGAACTTTGGATGCTATAAAATGATGTTGAATGAGTGCTTAATTGAATTTTTCTTTCTATGGAGGTCCATGGTTATGTATTCAGTACTACTATTTCTACTGTTACTGTGGGACTCCCACCATGACGGCGGGGAAGATTCAAGCATGTGAATCTATAAAAGATACAATACTGGAGAACAAGTATCCTACATAATTCACTAACCCCACTCTTCTGGGCTGCCCCCCCTAATTGATATATTCTCTCCTTGAATCCCCTATTTATATACAACATACTCCTAGCTTTGTAACTAGATTTGTGATATTTTAATCACATACATTCATGGCAATCATTCATATTTATGCAATTCAATATGTAACTTTACATTGAATTACAAACTCCGTTACTGAAGTACTCACAGGCTTAAAGAACCTCAGCATTGAATCGGCATCTGTAGACTCTTCAGGCATCCATAACAAATTTGACACATGACACCATCACATATAAACTAATATGCACAAACAAACAAACACCCATACCCTCATTCACACATACTAATACTCCCTATTACAAAATAACAAAAAATACTCACACAATCTGATAATGTCATTAGCTACACTAACACCTAGAAAATCATTAATCATACATGCGCTAACTACATCACACAAATGCATAATGAATTGAAAAAGGACCCAAGCACAGAATCTCAATGAATTTCAGTGAAAAGGCAACACAAAAAATAGGTTAATGCGAACAAATGTCTGATCCAGGTTAGAGTTTGGGGTTTTACTGAGTCACACAGAGGCTACAGGGTCCTAACCATGGTGGTTGAGTTTGTTAACAACTGACTTGGGCCTTCTAAGGCTCTGCAGACTGGGCATCATGTACAACACTTAAGCAGTTGACTCTAAAATTAGATGTGCAAGAGCATTCCAAAGTTTACTCAGGGGGAGTGGGGGTTGGAGAAGCAGAACTTAACAGCACACACAACAATCAATCCCCAATAGGTAGAATGTCATGGTAGTGCCTGATCCTGTAAAAAGAGAAGTATTTCAGTCTCATTACAACACAAAACTGCACAAATAGTACCAAATGACAAATACAATAAAGAAAGAATGTTTCTAAACAGAGATATTACTGACCACTAGGCGTTTAACTCCCTCAGGGGTTACAAATGCCTATAGGGAATAACCAGGCTGGTACTTCTGCCAATTAATGTAGGCACTTCCTTTGGTGCCTCCTGCTTGCCCATGCCCCCTTCTCAGATGCCATTGCAGGGGCACAATTAAGAGCCACAGTTGTGGCCAGGAAGCAGATGAGTGTGGTCTAGTAGACACCAATTCATTTCCAATAATTCTGCCTCCTTAACCAGCCTACAGCACTTCCCCCCAAACAGGTGTTCGGTGAATGGTCAGTCCTATTGAGGCCTTTTAATGGAGGACAAAAGTCAGATTCAGCGCACACCACTGTGGTAAGTCAGACTTGTTCAAGAGGCTCAGATCCTTGCTGATCACCCAACGGCAGCCTGCCTTGCTGGGCACAAAATGAGTGGCTCACCGTTGCTTACCACATGATGCGCTGCACAGTGGTGCTGGGCACAAGACAAATGACACATCTGTGCTAGGCACAGGAGCAGTACACCGCTGAGCTGGTCACAGTTATAAAGCGCCACACCATGACACTGGACACAAATCCTGCTCCCTTGCAAGTAGCTCCTTACGGGCGGGCGCCTCTAGGGTGGGCACTTCGAGCACCATCTCTCACAGTATCCAATCAGTCCCCTCAGGCATGCAGTCCTTTCTGGATTTCTCTCTAGGCAGACTCTTTTGCAGGGCCACTGCCAGTGTCCCTCTCTCTGCATCAGCAGACCCCTCTTTTAAGGCAGATGCTCATCAGCAAATTGCATACTTCTAGGGTGATATCTCATCATCCCCTGGGAAGCTGGATGTTAGAGATCCGAGGTCTAGGTCAAAGGGATCGCTGACAGACTATTGCAATAATGAATATCAAGTGGCAAAAGTATTGTGTCAAAAATAACGTTAGGAAAAGTATCATGGTCATATACTTATAATTTAAAGGACAGAAATATCATGTAAAAAATATCATTTATAAGAATATCAAACAAAAACAGGTAAAAATATATATATTTTTTTAAACCAACAACTTTAAATGAGTATTTAAAAGTTTATTCTTTAAATGTAATATGTTTGTATAATAATTTTAAGTACATTTCTTAAACTATTTATGTATATTTAATAGATATATAAACAACAACACTTTCTAAAATATTTTAATTTTAAATATTAACAGTAAAAATAAATTTAAAACTAACAAACATATACTACCAACAAAAATATTTAACTTATAAAAATATGGAAATAAACATATTAAAAATTTATTTATCTGAACTACACATTAGTTTAAGTGTTTAAAAACAAAAAAAAATTGTAACATATTAAAAATAGTTTAAGAAGCTTTCAAAAATAATAATATGAATAAAAAAATAAAACACTGTATAAAACATTTATCAACTAAACAACTATAGGAAAAACTATTTCTGTACGAATAATATAAAAATTCCTAAACACTATGTGGACGATTACGAGTTTGGGGGCCGTCCGGCTGACTGCTGCGACAACGGTTTCCCGCCCGCCGTATTACGATGAATGGAGGTTGAGTGGCAGACCACCACCACGGAGTTCGCCGACGCTGTCACTGCAGCGGTCTGCTGCTTGCCCAATTTCGAAAATACTGCAGTTCTGGCAGTGCCCTTGTGGCGGTGTAAGGATGGTGAGAAGCCGTCTCGGTTCGCGTACAGCAAAGCAACAGAACAGTGACCATTGGATGGGCACAAATACAACACACCTGGTGTTCCTTGGCTAACTGTAGATACCATAGCATATATAAAACGCATGCCATTTCAGACCATGATCTGTCACCACTCCACAGCACGAGAGCAGTCTGTAAGGTAAATTGTGGACAGAGAGAAGGCAGGCTATTTCTACCTCTCACTGGTCACACTCCACATACTTTTCTTGCTCCATCATTTTTCCTGTCTCCTGGATGTCTTTTCATTTTGTAGTGTTAGTCCCTTCACCATTTCAATATGTCACATAAAAAAATCCAACATGTTCGGAGCAAGAGTTGCCAGTCCTGGTGGATGAAATTATTAGAGTAGAGTGTTGTTTGGAGCCCAAGTCCAACATACTCCTCTTAGTAGGAAAAGGAAAATGTGGGACACATTCATCCACAAAGTGAATGCGCAGGCACCATTCCACGCACACAGGGATATTAGGAAGCGCTCGAAACACCTCAGGATGAAGGTGCATAACCTGGTCTGTAGGCAACATCTGGAGGCCCTAATGACTGGTGGTGGCCCCACCAGGACACCCGTGCAGTTACTAACATGGGAGGAGAAGATCCTGGCCATCATTCACACTGAAGGCATGCATGGAATACCTGGGGGAATAGAGTCTGGTAAGTGTCACCTAACAAACTCACACAAAACCTAAATAACCACATCAGTGACAAACCAGATCTCAACAATGTGTGTAGCAAATATTTCCACAACTTACAAACTGGAAACTATCAGTCTCAGAGGTGAAATTATTTAACTGTAACTGTAGTTCTCCAGTTTTGGAATCTTTCATAGAGTCACATTCTTGAATCATTCCCTGTCGTTGAGATGGGAGCCCCCGGTATTATTAAAAGTAATGTCCTATTAGACATAGAACATAAGGCCCGAGGCCTTAACATTTTGTAACATATCCTTGTCCTTATATAAAAAAGGACTAAAACTTAGAAACAGCCAATCAGCTGACACCACCCTGTAGAACCTTCCTGAGAGAAGCTCCAGTGCCTCAGATTTTCAAGCACAAATGCGTACAATTTCCTATTGCGGAGTCTATTGTTGCACCCAGATAGTGGATTCTTTGAGTAGGATGTTGAACTGAGTTCTCGAAATTGACATGAAGGCCCAGCCGTTGGCAAAGGGCCGTTGGCAAAGGGCTAGACATCGTTGGTAATGGGCCCTCACACACTGGGGAGCCAGTCGTCGAGGTAAGGGTAAACAAACATTCCCTGTCGCCTTAGAGCATCTGCTACTACTTCCATGCATTTGGTAAACACTCGGGGAGCTGACTTCAACCCGCAGGGTAGAACTCCAAACTGATAGTGCTTGGCTCCCACCAGAAAGCGCAGGAACCTCCGGTGACGTCGGTTGGATGGGACGTGAAAATATGCATCTTGCAGGTCTATCGAACACATCCTGCCCCCTTGCTGGAGATGAGGATATATTTGATGGAGAACCAACATGCGAAATTTTTCCTTCCAGATGGATTTGTTGAGAGAGCGCAAATCCAGGATAGGTCTGAATTCTGATCTTTCTTTCTCACTAGAAAATACCTTGAGTATACTCCTCGACCCCGTTGAGATATAGGAACTTCTTCGATGGCTAATTTTCGTAGGAGAGTGGATACTTCCTGCTGTAGTACCTGCAGTTGTTAGCATGCGGTCTTTATTGGAACGATCTCCGGAGGTTGATGACGGAAACGTAGAGAATACCCATTCTGCAGCGTACTTAATACCCATTGATCGTTTGTGATGCTACGCCACTCTTCCAGGTGGTTGGCTATACTTCCCCCCACTAGAGTGGGAAACAGCGACGGGGGAAGAGATTGCTCATTGTTTTGATGGGGCTTTTGCTGAGGTAGCAGATTGACGTGAAGCCCCTCTCCCTCTGGGGGTGCGACGCCCCTGATAGTGGGTTCTGGCATGGTGCTGTTGCTGTTGGTGCCTCTGCCACTGAGGGGTTTGAACCCTCTGATGGAAAGGGTGGCGGTCGCATGGCCTGTATCTGCGCCTGACCTCCTTTTTCTTCTTAAGAACTACTGCTTTCAAGGTGTCTATCTCCAATTTCATTCTTGACATTTCGTCATTCGTATGCGTGCTGAATAAGGAAGATCCTGAGAAAGGGAGATTTAGGATCCGTTGCTGAGCCTCGGGCTTTGGTGCAGTAAGCCGAAGCCAGGATGAACGTTTGGCACAGTTCCCATGCGCATAGGAATGAGCAGATAGGGTTGCTCCATCAGCTGCAGCACTAATGATTTGATTAGCCACCAAACCTCCTTCTTACAACACCTCCTCGAAATCTCTGTGGTCCTCCTTGGAAAGTTTGTCCTTAAATTTTTAAAGAGTCCCACAAAGCCCTATCATAGTGCCTTAATGGAGCAGAGGCGCTGGAAACCTTCAGCATGGAGGTCGAAGTACCACAGACTTTTCTTCCCCAAGAGTCCTGTGCTCTGCTTTCCTTATCAGGAGGCACTGTTGAGGAGGAAGCCACTGCATGGGTCTTTTTAGCCGCCGCAATGATCTCAGAGTCTGGAGGTGGATCGGCTCGAAGGAATAGCGGATCCTCTTCTGGAGGCCTGTATTTTTTCAAGATCCTTGCTGGTGCAGTCTTGATAGTTGCTGGTGTGAGGAAGATGTCCATAACAGGCTGCAGAAGACCCAGTACTAGAGGCAGCAAAGGTCTGGCCGCTGATCTGTGGTGTAATGTCTCAAAAATCACAGAGGATGAAGTTCGGGGGTAGGTTTATCAATGATCAATTTTGTTGCCCCCCTGGCCAGTACATCTTGGAAGGTACTGACATCATCCACTGGAGAGACCCTCGAAGGTGGACTGTCTGTTAGGATCGGAGAAAAGGCCCTTTGCGAAGACTGAGTCGAAGAAGGCGAAGGTGTCGGTGATCTGCGTCTTCTCCGATGCCCACGAGATGTAGACCTCCTTCTTGAGGAAGTTGTCACTGTACGAGCCTGATCTCGACCCCTTGAGGGAGTGGTAGGCGAGAGATCTGCTGCCTGAACCAGACGAGCCAGTGGTGACCTGTGCAGGGGACTGGAGTAGTCCTGTGGTTCCCATACCTGCCCGTTGTGGATTTCTGCCAGTGATGCAGTGGTAACATCCACCTAGGAGAGAGATGCACAGAGGGTGATTTTTGCCTCATTGTCTCCTCTTGGGTAGGGACCTCTGTCTCCTGTGGACGGGGACATTCAGGAGATGACGCTGAGCTGCTCGACGTCGATAGGATAACATCCGGTGACCTCGAAGTTGATGACGCCGTGTGTCTTGACCTTGATCAGACAGAATGATGGGTGGACGTTGACTGGAGCGAGCGTCTCGACGTCGAACATGGAGTCGGTGTCTCTTGGGTCACCAAAGGCGATTGAACTCTCGACGTTGGGAGAGAAGGAACCGACGGCGAGTGGTGTACCGGCTGTGGTATAGCCTTCGATGTCGATCTCGACGACATATGCCTGGACATCGATTAGACAGATGCCGACGGAGACCGATGTCTTGACGTCGGGCGATGCGTTGCCGAAGGCGAAAGTCTACTGGAAGTTGACCGACATCGCTCTGGTGTGGATCTGGGCCTCGACGTCGATCGTCGCCTGGTTGACGTCGACAGGGGAGCGCCTCGACGTCGGGCGCCTATGTAAAGATGCTGATGGAGCCCTGTGCCTTGACGTCAAGCGTCTATGTGAGGACACCGACGGAGTCCTGTGCTTCGACGTCAAACGTCTATGTGATGCCGCTGACGGAGTCCTGTGCTTCGACGTCGAACGTTGGGGCAACGCCGACGGAGACCGATTCCTCGATGTTGAATGCCATTCAGTTGACGTCAACGGAGGAGGCTGATCAGACTGTCTGTTCTTCGACGACGTGAGGTGTATCGATACCGTCGACGGTGGAGGTCTCGACGGCGAAGGTACTCGTTTCTTCGCCACTGGAGGTCTATTCGACCCGATCCCGACGCCGATGGGGAACAGATCGGGACCTTACTTCTCGACGTCGATCTGGACCTCTTCTTCTTCTGCCTCACATGAGATCTTCCTCTGGAAGACGATTTCTGCTTCTCTGAGAGGCCACAGAGACGAATTCTCTCCATCTCCTTGAAAGTAAGCCTAGACCCCTCGCTCACGGCAGCCTTCCACCACCTCAGTCTTCCACACCCCTTCCTTCCTCTGCCCAATCCCCATCCACATACCCTATTCCACATCCTATCCCAAACCCACTTACTTTTGCATGCATCCACACCAACAGACACAAGCACCACACACAAACATAAACACTACAAGGGACATGCATCCACACATCACACACTTACCACCCCACAACCCCCCAGCATTCCCATGGACACCACAACCGCAGCATTGCCCCAAGCACCACACCCGCACATACAGACCCATCCACCACACCCAGCATTGCCCCAAGCTCCACACCCGTACACACAGACCCTTCCACCACACCCAACATTGCCGCAGACACCACACCCGCACACACAGACCCACCCACCACACCCAGCATTGCCCCAAGCTCCACACCCACACACAGACCCATCCACCACACCCAGCATTGCCCCAGGTACCAATCCCGCACACACAAACCCATCTACAACACCCACCATACTCTGCCCCTCCACTTCAAACACCAGACGAGAATGCACACCCACACAACATACACCTACACCAACACTACCACCCACACCTAACACTTCAACTCCCTCTACTTCCCAAGCCCAATAGACTTATAACTATCCTAAACCCAGTTCACATCTTGCATGCTTCTTTTCCCTTGGGCTTATGCCTCTGAGCCACAAAACCCTCCCTCCCAAAACCAAGGAACAGACTCCCACACTCCAACCTATCCCTTCCACTTTCCAAACCACCACTCCCAAGAAAAAAGCCACCCCTTCCATGAAACAAAAAAAAACCCACCAAAATCACAATCCTCCACTCCCAAGAAAAAAACGACCCCTCCTAAATTCCAAACCACCACTCTCAAGAACAAAATTGACCGCTACTAAACCCGAACCCACCACTCCCAAGAAAAGATCGACCCCTTCTAAAACCCTACCCACCAATCCCAAGAAAAACAAGCATTAGCAATGCAATAGGTCTCGCATTTACGCGAGTTTGAGCTATTGGCATTGTAAATGACAATGCCTTTTATTTATGTTTTGGGTTTTAAAGCATAAATAAAAGGCATTGTTATTTACAATACTAATAGCTTAAACTCTTGCAAATGCGAGACCTATTGCATTGCAATAAAGGGCCTTTTCGACCGCTTGTTAGATTGTAAATATCAGAGGAAGAGACCGGCCTGCGACGTCTTCAAAGTAGTGATAAATAGTGCAGTGAAGAAGATGTGTAAGTGTTGTAAATACACAGACACAAAGTGTGAAGTGAGAGTTACATATGATCCGAGCTATAAACACTAACAATGCGCTCCAACACCTTTTGCTCTGTGATTACACTGTCGCGGCTCAGGAGGAAGGGCGGGGGGCTAGTTCCTGCCCTCTCCGCGATTTGAGTGTGCAGTGTGGTATTGCGTAATGTCATTGCTATCTTTGGCCTAATACTCCAGCTGTAGTAGGGCCCTGGCTTCACCTCCTGGTGCAGGGCGGGCTGTGCTTTATGGCAGGCATGGAGGGATGGTCTTGGCTGCAGCTCCGGCCTCGTACAGTGCCCCTGCTATTACTAGTGAGCGAGAGGCGCTGAGGTGTTGGTGTTGGTATTGGTATTGGTGGTGGTATTGGTGGTGGTGGTGGTGGTGGCGGTGATATTGGTGGTGGTATTATTAGTGGTGGTGGTATTGGTGGAGGTTGTGGTATTGATGGTGGTGGTGTTGTTAATAAAACTGGCTTTTGAAAACAACTGGTCAGGTGGCTTTAGTACAGATGACATGCAACACAGATGTGCTGTTGTCAGCTTCCCGCACTCAATATGGAGGGTGGGGCATTTTTTCAAGGTTAAGAAACAGAAAAAGTATATCGTTACATTAATGAAACAGCTCTTGGACTTACTGGGAAAGGCACTGCGGACTCCACATTATTTTAGGTCAATAGCACATTTCTATCCTAAAGTTGAACCAAATGCAAGAGATTAGTATTCTACATTTATATATGGGCTCAATGGATGTTTTAACATGTCCAGGCCCAGTACTCAGTTTACATCCAAACCAATCAAGTTGAAAAACTACACAATTTACGAAATCTCCCAACTGAATGCGAATTAAATCATAATTATTTTTTTTTTAAATCAGATTTTCTCAAAAAAGTAGTGATTTTAGTGTCTTTCTCCTGCAAATATACGGTGAGTTAAAGCGTTATTAAACCGTTTTAAAAAAAAAATGCTTTGTGGAACTAATAAAGTTCACAAAGATTGCAAAGTTTCTAAAAACTTTACAGTGTTACGGACATAAAGCCCTTGCAACTTCACACACCTCTAGCACAAACAGAAAGCAAACACTAAAATAAGTAAAACAACATTAAGCAGTGTACTCAAAATATATGTGGTTCTTAGCTGCTCATTTTTACCAATAATAAAAAAGGTGTACACAATGAATATAAAATCGCACAGTCACACTTCAAACCCAGGGGCATCTTACCCAATCACTCATCACCCAATGATCCAACAGCTGTTTTCTAGTGGAAATTCTGACTTTTAACTGTCCACAGGCAGCAGCACTCCTCAGCTATGCACAGTGATTAGAAACACTGTTTTTTAAAAATATCTGTGTCTGGTGGCACAGGGTTCAACAACTAGACACAAAGACATTAATAAAGATGTCAGCATATCACCAGCAATAAGCAAAAGTAGATACACTGACACTTGCTTAGCACTTTACTCATTTTTCATTGTCTTCATCCACACATATCTGTTGTTTTTGAATTGCTTACTTGTTTTCAACAATTTTCTAAAGCAAAAAGCAGATTCAAACTCCAAACGTATACAGTCATTCAATGCAGGGTCATTGGGTAGCAACCACTTACAGATCAACAGGAAATTAAATCAGCATATTCCACAAGGCAAGCTATGGGTGTTTGCTAAGCATTTTGATACAGACTGTTATTCTTAAAATAGTATGGACATTTTGAGGAAACAGAAAACAAAATCCAGCATGAATGCAAAGTGCAGGAAGGCTAACAAACTCTCAAAAAATTAAATGAACAAAAATCCCTATTTGTGAATTCCTTTATCCTCCCAGAGTGGGTATGGTGGCAGAATACTGTGGTCGGAATATTGTCAGACGTAAATATTGTGCCCTGTTGATTAAAAACCATTGCTACACTGGAGTAATAACATGAAATCTACCCCAATGGGACAATAATTTTGGACAAAATGTTTGTCAGACATAATTTCTGATTACGATATTCAGACATAGAGCCCAGAGTGGGGTGTACGAATTTGTAATTATATTATTTGCAGTTTTATATAACACACGGCC
Source organism: Calotriton arnoldi (assembly GCA_963921515.1). Taxonomy (NCBI): domain Eukaryota; kingdom Metazoa; phylum Chordata; class Amphibia; order Caudata; family Salamandridae; genus Calotriton; species Calotriton arnoldi. The sequence continues at coordinate 2,566,930 of CAWUFW010001702.1, read as the reverse complement.
AAGATTGAAAAGGATTAAGAGTGTTTGCTTCTTAAATCCTGATATTTCAAGAAGAAAGTTGTTTTCGCAAGTCTGTAGCCCACCTAAGATATCCAATTTCTAGAACAGGTAGTTGTGGGTTCTCAAAAATATGCCGGATTACTTTTTTGGGGGAGTTTAATATAGCTCGAACTAGACCTGAAGATATCAGAGCCCTTTACATGAGCACCAGTTGCTTACAGACGGATACATTCATTTTTTTTTTTTGTTATGCACGGGGAGATTAAGTGATTTTCCCAGAATCACAGGATGTTGAGCATCCCTGCTGAGACTCGAACCCAGCTTCGATGTCAGCCACATGGAGCCTTCACTCTAAATGTATTTAAAGAGGCCATCCAGTGTAGAGATAAAAAAAAGGTTCACTTTGCCCAGTTCTGCATCTTTATCAATTGGCATTCCAGAATGTTCCTTTGTTTGATGAAATCAGTTGGGGTGTTGATATCTAGTGTAAATCATTCACTGAATGGCCAATTTAATGCTTAACCACACCTTACAGCCCTAGCAGCTAGACTCGAGGATCAGGAAGGCCGAGAGAGACAAAATAACCTGCGGGTGGTAGGGGTGCCAGAAGGATTGGAGGGACCCAGTGTGGAGCTCTTCGTGGAAGATTTGATAACACAACATCTATGCCCCAAAAGAATGTCGAACTTTTTCACTATTGAACGAGCACACAGAACCCCAGGCACAAGGCCTAGACCAGGGGCACCTCCCAGAACAATTATTGCCAAAGTCCTCAATTTTAGAGATAGAGATGTAATCTACAAACAGTCAAAACTCATGGGGATTTACATTACGAAAATGCAACGATCAGCTTCTTCCCGGATTTTACACTTCAAGTACAGAAGCTCCGCCGCAGTTTTGAGGCAGTCAAAAAAGAGCTATGCGCCAAAGACATTAATTATATGATGTTCTACCCGGCGCGGCTGGGAGTAACGGATGAGGGGAAGTCTTGGTACTTCACCACCCCGGAAGAAGCCTGGGAGTGGTTAGAAGGATGGCGTGAAGAGAGGCAAAAGGTGGCAAAGAACAGAGACAACAGGAAATCCCATAACTCTGGGGACACTGAGCGACCGGCGAGAATGGGCAGCAAAGAAGTTGATATAGGGTGATAACCGGGAGAAGAATCACCTCGAAAGAGAACAAAGTGCTGTTTGATCTTGGGTGGGGGGGGGCTAGGGAGGTGGGGATGCCAGACACAAAAGAAACCAATGGACAAGCACTTGCTATTGAGACTTTGCACAGGGTAACAAACTTTAACTGTCATAGAAGGGCTGGTGGCGTGAATGAGAACGGAGTGAAGAGAGAACTCCAGCTCACCCTAACGTGAAGTAGTTCTATGGGGTGACAGGCTCTGTGCAGGTGGGGGAGGCGGGTAGTTTTAAGCCTGTCAAGTAGGGTAGCAGGGTGGGGGGTGAAGTTACGGGGGTTGTGTCCCCACCAGGTGGGGGTGTTTATTAGTTAAGTTAGTAGTTATATGCTCAGGGACGTGAAGCGCTCGTTTACACGAAGAAGTAAGATTGAGGATGGCCAGAAAAATGAAGCCCGAGGGAGAGTGTACCCAGAAAGCCACAACAGGAGACATAAGCAAGACCACTTCCCAAGATGACGCTTACAATTTTGGCATGGAACACTAACGGGTTGGGTAGCAAAGTTAAAACGACGTTAGTGCTGCAGTACCTCTGAAGGCATGGCCCCGGATGTGGTTCTGCTTCAGGAAACCCACCTGCAGGATAATCGTTGTAAGGCATTAGATAGATATGGCTATAAGCTGCAGGCGCACGCGGGGTACACAACTGGTTCCAGGGGAGTGGGCATTCTAATAAAGACCTTGACGCCACTGATAGTACACAGGTGCTGGTTTGACAGGCTGGGGAGATATGTAGCACTTTCGGCTGGGTGGGAGGCGAAGACCCTGAATTTTTGCTCAGTATACGTCCCTCATCGATTGCATACTGATACCTTTGCACAGCTCGTAAACACTATCCTAGAGATGCCAATGGGCACGCTGGTTTTAGGGGGTGATATGAATGCTGTGATGGACCCACAAATTGATAGACTGACAAATGTAACAGGCGCAGCGGGAAAGGAACCACTGAGGGGGTTCATAGAGGCAATGGGAATGTTAGATCTAAGGAGGGCGCACAATCCCATGGGTCGTCAGAACACGCACACCTCGGCGGCGCACAAAACTCACTCTAGACTGGACTACATCTTCACCTTGACCTCACAAGTGGAACAATTCCGAGACAACACACGAAGAGTGGGGTATCTCAGATCACTCACCTGTTATGGTCCAACTACAAGGACCACATAGAAATACTACCCTGCCTCCACGGCTAGATCCATGGCATTTCAGAAACAAACACTTCGCCCAGAAGATACAGACACATACCGCACAATATTTTAAACTCAATGAGGGCACAGTGAAGTCAGCTTCTACACTTTGGGAGGTGTACAAGACAGTGATTAGAGGGTTTATCCAGGCAGAAATAGGAATCCATAAGAAAGAGCAAATTAAAGAGGAGGTAAACCTGGAATTCAAGATAACCCAACTGGAGGAGAAACTTGGAGAGGAGAGAAGTACTGATAGCTGGGTGGCTAGACGTCTGGTTCACAAGCGACAGTAATTGAAAGAGCTGGGTGGAAATAAGGCAAGGCTACATACACTAGCAGTCCAGAGGAAAATCTACGATGTAGGGGATAAAGCTAACAAGATGATAGCATGGCTGGAGCGTAGAGATAGGGATAGAAGCTGGGTTCCAGAAATACAAAATCTAGGTGGAGAAAGTTAACGTGCAGGGAAGGAAATAGTGGAGGAATCCGCAAATTATTACGAGGAAAAAAAAAAAAACACCCCACACCTTACAGTTTTTTAGGTCTCGCCTACGCAGCGCGCATGCGCTGCATAGGAGGGGACCTCTTGGAATCAATCAGCTTTTTTGGCCAAAAACGTGCACGCTTTGCATTGCTTTCTATTGCAACGCGTGCACGTTTGGCGTTTCCCTTGCGGGAGCGAGCAGCAGCGCCATGTGTTAGCAATTATCGCGCTCGCTTCCGCAAGGTAAACGCTGCGTGCCCCTGCTCTCGGCCGCACTCCCCCACCCCTCCCACTTGTTTTTAATGAAGTGCACGTAAGCCTTACTTGATGCTTTTAGAGTCAGGCACACAGGAGCCGATGCCTTTCGCCACTGCAGCTTCTGATTGTCGGCTGCTTAGTTCTCCGTGAGCCAGAGAGCTCTCTTACTTGCTACCTCCACGGCCGCCGGCGCAAGGGTACGAGTATTTCGGCCTCCCTTCGATGCAGTGCCTCTTTGCGGGGCCATGTCGTCGAGTGAAGCCAAGGGCAGGCTAGACCAGTAGAGGACAGAGCGGTTCGGCTCAATGTACCACCTCGCGATCCCAACAAGCTGCAGAAAGTGCCGTGAAGTTCGGACCCTCGGCGCCACCATAAGGGCTGGAACGTTCTTTGTATTTATCGGCGCCTTTCTCCATGCTCTCCGGTAAGTGATTAAACTCGCTTGCGATGGTGTTGCATGCTACAGCGGGGGCAGCTCCGGAACCGTGCTCTCCAGTGGCGCAGTCAATCCGTCCTCTTCCTTTCCCCATCAGAATCATTCTCAAGTAAGTCCTTATAGACTTGTGACTTCTAGTGCGTTGTATGTCGTGTGCCTTGCCAGCACTGAAACTATTCCTTGTCAATTTCAGAGTTGGTCCCCCCCATCGGCATTGGAATCACATCACGCCGCTGACTGCCCTCCATCCCAGCGAGCCACATAAGTGAATCGGCCCAAGCGGTACATGCAGCCCCACTGTACCTCTCCACATTGGTTTTTTCAAACAACTCCCGTTTCTCATTATAGGCAATTAATGCCTCCTGACAAAAATAACGAGATCAATCACCAGAGTTCCGCTGACATTTGCTCTCCACTCGTGAGCGATCCCCCTCTTCAACATGTGTGCTAAAAATCTCTATCCTCCTACGTTCCTAAAGGTTCTGTTCCGTCTCATTAAACAAATCCACCGCCCTGGACCCATTAACCGGCGTCCTGCGCGCACCTGGGGTTCCTACCCCCTTTTTGCTCCCCCCACTGGTTACAAATAAAGGACTTCAACGTACACACCAATTGTGTGACAATTATCAATACTCCTTTCCACTTCACAAGTAGATTAATTGTTTAATATTAAGCAGGCAACATGGGGTCACTCTGTCTGACCCCTTTCTTTCCTTTCTCTAGAGATATTTAGTGCTCACCACCTGTCCTGATGATTATCTCGACTGAATGAGATGGAAACGCCGTCGACCTACCTAAACTACCTTTCATTATATAAAATACTTACAAGAGGAGTGTAATATTTTGTCCTTTTATTTAAAAAAATTACGTTTTAATGTTTTTCACTCACTAGAGCACTTATATTTCCCCTTTTTTGTGAGCACTGGATCATTATAACTTTTTAAAATAATAAAAAAAGTTGAAATGTTGCAATGAAAAAAATAATTGCATCTAAATCATTTTATGATGTCCTGCACCATACTTATCTTGCTAACTAAACTATTTGATTTGGGTTCTAAATGTAATTCTGAGTAATATATATATAAAATAGAGAAGTTTCAACGATAACTTGTATAGGACTCACTGTCCTCAGTGAACCATTGTTTCTCGCATATCTATGCATATATGGGCATTTATATAGCAGCGTTTAATCAAGCAAACAAACTTTACCAACCATTGTTTGTGTTTATATGAATTTTAACTTAATTACAATTAATTAACAAGCGTTGGCATAGCCAATAGGTCTCGCTTTTGGGACCTTATAAGTATTTAGTTATGCAGCACAATATCCTTGGTGCAACAACATCAACTGTTGCATGGCTAAACACTTATAAGGTCCCAAAGGCGAGACCTATTGGCTATGCCAATGCTTGTTTGTATTTACAAGCGCTCCGTCAGCAGAGCGCCGCCAGAAACTAGAGTGCTGCAAGGCGGCACCGGGATACAACATAACACTTCCTGCAAAAACCAAGTTACCGGTTTTACAAAATAGCAAAAAAATATTCACCAGGAGAAAACAGAATATAATACTGATTTATTGACTCGCGCACATTAGACTGAGCTTGGCTGGGACAGACTTTTAATCACGGCTCCTAGTACAGAATCACAAAACAATAATCACTTCAGATGAAGGAGCCATTTAATGAGACGTGGTGGAAACTGAAAGACAAATTATGCCACCTGAGCATTATATGTAAAACACAACAGGTTTCTGAAAGAATAAAGCGACCACCCAATTTATATTGCATGGGCAGTCATATGGTGCCTACTTCGTTTACAACAGATGGTGACTATAGTATTTTAATTCATAGTATGGATCGATTTTACCTCACAAAGTAAAAGTTGTTTTGGACAGTCCTGGGGTTTGTGTATTGATCATGTGTGTGTGCAGAAAGGCAACTATATTGTTAGATGTTTTGAGAAGGGCTTGTTTGTCGTGCGGTTTTACAGAAAACAAATACTCGCCCCCCGGCTGCTGACATCGGATCCAGGTGTGGCTGGTTGATCTGCACAGGTCTGGGCAGTGGTGGGGTGTGTGCACTGCAGGCAGGAATGTGCAGCAGGGGCAGGCAGACACCATCTAATGCAGAGGATTTTCAGCCCAGGCTGAAGTCATGTCTGCATGGCTTGCCCTCACGCCCTCACGCCCCCCGTCCAACCTTCATACTGTTCAGATCAAGGCATTCTTTGTCTTTCATGACTGCTTCGAAATCCTCGGCAGGTAAGATGTCCTGGAAGTCCTGCTGCTGTTGTATTTTGCAGCTATCGATCATGGTGACTGCTCTTCGGAACAGCACGGGAGAGACGAAGGCCAGATTGCAGAGCGAAAGGTTCTCCGGGATCCAGAGATGTTGGAGCAATAAGAGGCAGCCATTACATTTGTGTCCAGCATGACCTGCACATGTGGACCGAGCACAACAATCCCCTTGCTAATGGCTGGGGGAGATTAACAAGGTTGGTTGCAGGGGAGCTCTTGTCAACAACCTTTATTGAAAACAGTAGCTTTCTAATTAGGCTTTTATGTCCAACAAACATCTTATGTCCTAATCCTCTGTTTCCATAGTAACACTTTCAGCATTTCGGAGAACTAACGTGTTATTTAGGTACTATTTCTTCTTTCATCCATAAATTGCCATAATCTGTGCGTTTCAATGCTGCTACTCCTGCCCTCTGAGTCTGCTCTCTCCTTGTATTCACTGTTGTTTACACATATTTGAATGCCTGCTGGATGTTTGAAAGCAGCCGAGTCTAGTCGCATGCCCAAAACTCGACGTTAGCAGTCAAACCAAAAGTTGAAAGTAAGGAAAGCCAAACCTATTGCCTTTCGCTACGGGTATTCCATGGAGGGGTGGGTCCTATTTAAATTGGTTTATACACTGCGGACACAGTAGGATTGCGGGGCAGTGGGGTAGGGTTTATTTGTAGGCATCTTGAAGCTATCCTGCCCGAGTTTACATGTCTGCTCATCACTGAAGCACAAACTTGAATGATTCCAGCCCGCTTGCCTCGTAAAAAGGATCTAACGTTCCTGGTGCTTTATGAACCTCCCTCCACCTATGCAGCGAAGACGGCATAAGTGTACAATGAGAGAGGCCTGTTGCTGCAGCATGATCGGGCGCGATGCGGGGAGAGGCGCTGCTGTGCGCACAGTGCTGCAGGCGTGTGCGGGGAGAGGCGCTGCTGTGCGCACAGTGCTGCAGGCGTGTGCGGGGAGAGGCGCTGCTGTGCGCACAGTGCTGCAGGCGTGTGCGGGCAGAGGCTCTGCTGTGCGCACAGTGCTGCAGGCGTGTGCGGGCAGAGGCTCTGCTGTGCGCACAGTGCTGCAGGCGTGTGCGGGCAGAGGCGCTGCTGTGCACACAGTGCTGCAGGCGTGTGCGGGCAGAGGCTCTGCTGTGCGCACAGTGCTGCAGGCGTGTGCGGGCAGAGGCTCTGCTGTGCGCACAGTGCTGCAGGCGTGTGCGGGCAGAGGCTCTGCTGTGCGCACAGCGCTGCAGGCGTGTGCGGGGAGAAGCGCTGCTGTGCACACAGTGCTGCAGGCGTGTGCGGGGAGAGGCGCTGCTGTGCGCACAGCGCTGCAGGCGTGTCCGGGGAGAGGCGCTGCTGTGCGCACAGTGCTGCAGGCGTGTGCGGGCAGAGGCTCTGCTGTGCGCACAGTGCTGCAGGCGTGTGCGGGCAGAGGCGCTGCTGTGCGCACAGTGCTGCAGGCGTGTGCGGGCAGAGGCTCTGCTGTGCGCACAGTGCTGCAGGCGTGTGCGGGCAGAGGCGCTGCTGTGCGCACAGTGCTGCAGGCGTGTGCGGGGAGAGGCGCTGCTGTGCGCACAGTGCTGCAGGCGTGTGCGGGCAGAGGCGCTGCTGTGCGCACAGTGCTGCAGGCGTGTGCGGGCAGAGGCGCTGCTGTGCGCACAGTGCTGCAGGCGTGTGCGGGCAGAGGCTCTGCTGTGCGCACAGTGCTGCAGGCGTGTGCGGGCAGAGGCTCTGCTGTGCGCACAGTGCTGCAGGCGTGTGCGGGGAGAAGCGCTGCTGTGCACACAGTGCTGCAGGCGTGTGCGGGGAGAGGCGCTGCTGTGCGCACAGCGCTGCAGGCGTGTCCGGGGAGAGGCGCTGCTGTGCGCACAGTGCTGCAGGCGTGTGCGGGCAGAGGCTCTGCTGTGCGCACAGTGCTGCAGGCGTGTGCGGGCAGAGGCGCTGCTGTGCGCACAGTGCTGCAGGCGTGTGCGGGCAGAGGCTCTGCTGTGCGCACAGTGCTGCAGGCGTGTGCCGGCAGAGGCGCTGCTGTGCGCACAGTGCTGCAGGCGTGTGCGGGGAGAGGTGCTGCTGTGCGCACAGTGCTGCAGGCGTGTCCGGGGAGAGGCGCTGCTGTGCGCACAGTGCTGCAGGCGTGTGCGGGCAGAGGCTCTGCTGTGCGCACAGTGCTGCAGGCGTGTGCGGGCAGAGGCGCTGCTGTGCGCACAGTGCTGCAGGCGTGTGCGGGGAGAGGCGCTGCTGTGCGCACAGTGCTGCAGGCGTGTGCGGGGAGAGGCGCTGCTGTGCGCACAGTGCTGCAGGCGTGTGCGGGGAGAGGCGCTGCTGTGCGCACAGTGCTGCAGGCGTGTGCGGGGAGAGGCGCTGCTGTGCGCACAGTGCTGCAGGCGTGTGCGGGCAGAGGCGCTGCTGTGCGCACAGTGCTGCAGGCGTGTGCGGGGAGAGGCGCTGCTGTGCGCACAGTGCTGCAGGCGTGTCCGGGGAGAGGCGACTGCAGGCGTGTCCGGGGAGAGGCGCTGCTGTGCGCACAGTGCTGCAGGCGTGTGCGGGGAGAGGCGCTGCTGTGCGCACAGTGCTGCAGGCGTGTGCGGGGAGAGGCGCTGCTGTGCACACAGTGCTGCAGGCGTGTGCGGGGAGAGGCGCTGCTATGCACACAGTGCTGCAGGCGTGTCCGGGGAGAGGCGCTGCTGTGCGCACAGTGCTGCAGGCGTGTGCGGGCAGAGGCGCTGCTGTGCGCACAGTGCTGCAGGCGTGTGCGGGGAGAGGCGCTGCTGTGCGCACAGTGCTGCAGGCGTGTGCGGGGAGAGGCGCTGCTGTGCGCACAGTGCTGCAGGCGTGTGCGGGGAGAGGCGCTGCTGTGCGCACAGTGCTGCAGGCGTGTGCGGGGAGAGGCGCTGCTGTGCGCACAGTGCTGCAGGCGTGTGCGGGGAGAGGCGCTGCTGTGCACACAGTGCTGCAGGCGTGTGCGGGGAGAGGCGCTGCTGTGCACACAGTGCTGCAGGCGTGTGCGGGGAGAGGCGCTGCTGTGCACACAGTGCTGCAGGCGTGTGCTGGGAGAGGCGCTGCTGTGCACACAGTGCTGCAGGCGTGTCCGGGGAGAGGCGCTGCTGTGCGCACAGTGCTGCAGGCGTGTGCGGGCAGAGGCGCTGCTGTGCACACAGTGCTGCAGGCGTGTGCGGGGAGAGGCGCTGCTGTGCGCACAGTGCTGCAGGCGTATCCGGGGAGAGGCGCTGCTGTGCACACAGTGCTGCAGGCGTGTGCGGGGAGAGGCGCTGCTGTGCGCACAGTGCTGCAGGCGTGTGCTGGGAGAGGCGCTGCTGTGCACACAGTGCTGCAGGCGTGTGCGGGGAGAGGCGCTGCTGTGCACACAGTGCTGCAGGCGTGTGCTGGGAGAGGCACTGCTGTGCACACAGTGCTGCAGGCGTGTCCGGGGAGAGGCGCTGCTGTGCACACAGTGCTGCAGGCGTGTGCGGGGAGAGGCGCTGCAGTGCGCACAGTGCTGCAGGCGTGTCCGGGGAGAGGCGCTGCTGTGCACACAGTGCTGCAGGCGTGTGCGGGGAGAGGCGCTGCTGTGCGCACAGTGCTGCAGGCGTGTGCTGGGAGAGGCGCTGCTGTGCACACAGTGCTGCAGGCGTGTGCGGGGAGAGGCGCTGCTGTGCACACAGTGCTGCAGGCGTGTGCTGGGAGAGGCACTGCTGTGCACACAGTGCTGCAGGCGTGTCCGGGGAGAGGCGCTGCTGTGCACACAGTGCTGCAGGCGTGTGCGGGGAGAGGCGCTGCAGTGCGCACAGTGCTGCAGGCGTGTGCGGGGAGAGGCGCTGCTGTGCGCACAGTGCTGCAGGCGTGTCCGGGGAGAGGCGCTGCTGTGCACACAGTGCTGCAGGCGTGTGCGGGGAGAGGCGCTGCTGTGCACACAGTGCTGCAGGCATGTGCTGGGAGAGGCGCTGCTGTGCGCACAGTGCTGCAGGCGTGTGCGGGGAGAGGCGCTGCTGTGCGCACAGTGCTGCAGGCGTGTGCTGGGAGAGGCGCTGCTGTGCACACAGTGCTGCAGGCGTGTGCGGGGAGAGGCGCTGCTGTGCACACAGTGCTGCAGGCGTGTCCGGGGAGAGGCGCTGCTGTGCACACAGTGCTGCAGGCATGTGCGGCGCCGGCCGACCCCCCCCCCCCCATGTGGTGTGGCTCAGCGGAGCACACCTGGACCAGGCAGAGAGAACAAGTTGAACTTAAAGAGACAACAGTAAGTACAGACTAGTAGAACTAAGACGCTGTAACTAACCGTAACGCTCGTCATTCAATCTGTCTGAGTGAGGCAGCCTGCAGTGCTCAGTGTGCTGCCAGTCTGAGACTCACTGTCAGTGTGTTGTACTGTAGTTACCCGCGTCGGCGGCCGGGCAAAACCTTTTGTGTGTCGCCGGTGTCTCTTGTCACACAGAGCTGCAGCACGCACTGCCACTGACTCACACATTTGATCATCTGGTGTGACTTGCGGTGCGGTCAATGGTGCGTGTTTTCTTTTGCCAGGACTCGGGCTCTCTCTCATCTGTGGGGGCGGGGGGCTGGTGGGGGGCCGGGGGGGGGGGTGGGTATGCAGTCGTCCATCGGGCATCGTCACCTTACGCGGACTCACTCACGCGTCATTCAGAGGCCCCACAGTCCTCTCTGCACAGGATACTCTCTGAAGTTCATGATTTTTCATGCTGTGGCAGAAGCTCGGGGGGGAGGGGGTGCATTATAACTTGTGTATACTAGTTAGTGTTGTTTTTCTGCCAGCCCGCCCAGCAACACAGGCACTGCTGTGTTAACTTGAGGCTGCAGGCCCCTCTGCTATTATTTATTTTATGCAAATGACAATCTGTTGCATCCAGGAAAGTATTTTTGTATTTAACTGTGCATGTGTCCGCATATTTACACAGAACTTTAATAAAGTACTGCTACTGAAAGACTTGTTTAATATCATGGTTACGCATTCGTTTACAGTACAGACAGGTTACAGGAGGGAGCACTAGGGTTAGCGCCCTTCCATTTCTGGTGCTCTGCAGCAGTTTCAAGAATTTCTAGGAGTTTCTTGTTGCTCAAATGGCTATAATTTCTGATGTTTAGAAGTTTCCCTCGTCTTCATTGCATGATTTTTGCTCACAAGAAAGTGTCACTCATAGTGGCTGAAATGTCACTCATAATTTCACTGAAATTATGAAAATGTCACACATGGCAATCTGAAACCTTGGCAGCTATGCTCACAGTCAGAGAGACGAGCCTCACACTTACTTCCGCTTCCTGTTAACCACTACAGGATGTGAGGTAATGGGCGCCGGGCGCCAGGCGCCGAACAGAGCCAGTCAACGCACGACTTTCTCTCTGAGAGGGCAGGCCCCGGCCCTCCGGGTAATTTTATTGGGCAGGGTGAGTCTGAGACATCATGACTCACTTTGTCATGTGGTCAGCGCCGCGGGCGGGAATCAAGAGAAAGAGCCAGCACTCTGCAGCCCGCAGGTTTTGCAACATTGTAGCATGATTGAAGGAAGCATATTCCAATTTGGGCACGCTGACGCACGGGCTCTCAGAGCAGCACGGACCGCGGGGAGCGAGAGCAGTGTCTTGGCAGACCCCTCCACCCCCCCCCCCGGCGCACACAGGTCTGAGGCACTACCGTGACCAGCCAGGCAGCGCCAGCGCGCGCTGCAGCACCTGCGTTAATACCTGTAGCGGGCCAGTTTCAGCGCGTCAGAGTAGAGTGGGCAAAATGCGTGACAATGCATTTCAGTGCGGTGATGCGGAACACCACACTGAAATGCGTTAGCGTCATGCCTGATGCGTGATACTTGGCAGGACTGCATGGGCTGCTGATCAGCTCCTGCAGGGGAGGAGGGGAGGCAGGCAGGTCGGAGCCCAGCTGATCACTATGCCGAAAGAGGCTTTTGCCGCTGATGAAGACGTGGGAGGAGCATCGGTAGCTGGAGCGGGAGCAGATGCAGCTTTGAAGCTGCAAATAAAATTAAAGTGCGGCGCTTGGAAAATCGGCGCCACCATTGTCCCGGCTGGGCACGTCATCCTGCGTGCAGTAGGAGAAACTCATTACGGAAAATAGTGCACGCACCGTGTAACAACCAAGTAAAGGGGCCAGTAGCCATGGGAGGATACAAATTACGACATGGCTGTACTAAGGAGGGACTAATAAGCCTCATAATGAATCAGACGCCAGCATTTATGAAGGACAAAGACACAAGCCAATCAAAAATAAGGGTGGAGGGAGTGGGCGAAGCTTCTCTCCGTACTGAACTACCACAGATCTTCGCAAAGCAGCGCTTGCGCGCTGGCTCAGGCTCTACCTAAAACCGACCCCTCTGAAAACCCAGACCACCACTCTTGCAACCAAATACACCGACCAAACCACATGTCCCCTAGCCAAACCAAGGCCCCACTTCCAAGTGACATCTTTGAGGTGCCTGGACTGCCCACTCGATGCCCCTTCCTGGGGAGGTCCCTTGGCAGTGTTTTTGGTTGGCACGTTATGAGGCATAGCACTATGCTGGTCCACAACAGGACACATTTGGACTGGCCATTGACCTCTTTTGCTACCATTCCCTAAGTTATGGGACAATAAAAACGTGTTTGTTTTGGAAGACAGTTGTCCTATCATTACTTCTTTTTCTATTTAAATTCATGTGTACTTGGGTATGTGTGACTATAGTTGTGCTTCTGTATCATGCATGTACACAACACCTTACATTCACACGAGTGCAGACCCTGGGTCTACAGGTCAGGAGTCTGGTGTCTCTTGGTACCTGATTTTCTCGAGCTGTTCATTGCAAAAGACATGGATCTTGAAGGCGCTGCGGAGAGCATGGGTGCATTCATCCTCCAACTTATCTCCAGGGAGGCCAAAGATACAGAGAAAGGTGCAGCCCTGGGGAGAAATGCAAATAGTACAGATTACATGAGACATGTTCAATATCTGTTACTTGACACAAGAACTGCAACCATTAACGAAACAATCTCTGTCCTTTACTTTATGTATAAACAGTATCTATTGCACACAACAAATACTATACCTCATACTTGAGACATATATTATACCTTATGACTGAGACATGAACTCTCCCTGTTACCTGCCATTACCTCCTCGTCCATCTTACTGTCCCTGTCCTAACACATGAGCAGTTCTCCTGCGGGACAGAAAGCTTTTAACAAGCGCAGCTGAAAGGAGTTGCCCGCAGATGGCCGCCAAACTCCCATGAGGCATAAAGGGGGAACTAGGTGTGGAGAGGCCGACTTAGGGGGTCTTAGCAGTGGCCGCTTGCCGCAAAATCTGCGCACAGGGCACCAGTAGTGTGGTTGTGGGCAAAGACTCAGAGTGATCATTTCCTATAATTTATAGCCTCAGGCCACGCCTTGCTGGAGGATGCAGGGCTTCACATCCGGGTAGAGGGCTGAGGCAGAGTGGCTCACTACATCCCTTCCCCTCTTTACTCTGGTTCTCGCAACTGGGTGCTACACACAGAGTCATTGGTTCTTTGACTTGGCTGGGGATTTGGGCGTAGATTGTAGTGCTGGCTCATGGAACTGCTGGCTGCTTCATGTCGGCTAGCCTCACCTTGGGGGCTTGTCATGCGGCTCTCATTCTGGTCACGGACCCCTCCCTGTTCGGTTATATCCACTTCTTCTTGGGCCCCTTGATCATCCTTCCCGACCCATTCCAATGCATCAACCTACTAGACCCATGTCACATTTCGGGTCACCATTTCTGCCCCTCGGTGGTCAGTTACCATTGTGCCTTCCACTATTGTTACCTCTCATAACCCCGGCTCATTTAGTGTCTGGAACTTCCACCCCAGTTGGCATTCCTTGAGAAGCACCCGGTCCCCAGGTTTTAGCTGGCAGTGATTTGCTCTCCTCTTCAGACTGGCCTTCATGTTAATCGTTGCTTGCCTGGCTTAGGTACCCTCTCGGTCATATCCATACGGAGACCACCCGGGCTATACACTGATTATATCCCTCCACTACCCTTGCAACATGAGAGACCAAGGAGAACACTGAGTTGAACAATTTGGTATTCCTCGATACTCCCGCAGGAATCGGTGTAAACTGAGTTCTGAGTTTCACCTTCATGCACTACGATCCTCAACGCCTTGTTCAATGTGGCCATTGCGGGGTAATGCAGCAATGTTGAAAGCCCAGGTGTTGAAGTGCCTGGAATTCGAGTCCTTGAAACAGCAGGCCGTTATCGGTCCTGATTTGTTGCAGGAGGCCAATACTATGGCATGCCATTTAGTCAACGAGTTCCACAACCGGGATTTGGAATGGCTATCCACTAACACCATGGTGGTCCTTCCATCTGGGAAACTGCCACAGTCCAGGCTGACTTTTTCCATGGAGTGTCACATGGTTCCTCCATGAGAACTGGGGCTGGGGCTTCCAGGCTGCCAGTGATTTGACATACGTTCTCTCTAAGCCGGCCTTTGGTCTTGGCTGTCCCTTGGTGCCCTGCGTGAGCTCTGCCACTCACCATGTTAGCCCTGCAGGGATGGCAATACGGTGCACTCGTAGTACCAGACCATAAGGGGTAGAGCTCAGCTCATGCATAACTCTCCAGAGTTGAGTCAGCCGTTCTTTGTCAGCGCCACCCCAGTGGTTGGCGACCCAAAGAAACGTGTTCCAGGCCCCCTTCTGCAACGTTGCTATAACTTTCACGAGTACTGTCATCAGCTGTCACCTGGCTGATCTCTTGCAGGCTTAATGCTCTTTGGCATGCACTTCAGCTCAACTTTTGTACATATACCTCGGTCTGTCCTTTATCAAGTCTCAGTGTGTCATCTGCTTCTGGTGGGTGTCAGGACAGGAAGTCGGCCAGGTTCCTGGAGCCTTGACGGTACACCACCTCGAACTGATATAGTTGCAGCTGAATCGCCCAGCGTTCAATCCTCGGCAGAGACTGCAGCACTGTGCCCTTGGACAGTGGGACCAGTGGCTGATTGTAGGAAAGTAGTATCTGCTTTCAGTGTTACTCCCACTATTTGCTTGGTGTCAGTGTGTTTTTGACCTAGTCTGACTGGGGTCCTGCTAATCAGGACCCCAGTCACTGCTTTCTACCTAAATTGACCATGCTTAAGTACTCTTGTATATCCACAATTGGCTACTGGTATACCCTTGTAAGTACCTAGTATATGGTACTAAGGTACCCAGGGCATAGGGACTCCAGGGGTCTCCCATGAGCTGCAGCATGTATTGTGCCACCTATGGGAGTCCACTTAAATTGTGACAACAAGCTTGCTATTGCAGCCTGTGTGATTTTGTGCTTGCACCTCTCACAACAGTTATAAGTTTCCTTATATCTGAGGCCACTGCGCTTAAAACCTATAAGTCAGCCCTATGGCAGGCTCTTCAGTCCTGAGGGCAGAGTGCTTGGTAATAAGTGTGAGGGTGCCCCTGCATGAGCAAGACACACCTACAAACCCCGGAGTCGATTCTCCCGAGATGTCTAACTATACAGTGGCGGAGTTTCAGCGCTCCGTCCATCATCTCCTTGTGCTAACTATATAGTGGCTACACCGAAAAGGTCATGTTTGGTATCAAACATGTTGGAATCATACCCCAACAATGATTCCAGGTTTGGAGATAAGATCTCACGTACTGGGGGGCTCCCTTGGGGATACCACCTGTACTCCTGGTCAGGGTCTGACATCAAGCTAGTGCTGCTGCCGACCACAGACGCGATTCTGCCCTTTTGCTGCTGAGCCAAGCCCGAGCAGGGAAGGTAGAACAATAGGTTTCCTGTCACAGAGAGTTGTGACCACCTGCCAGACAGGACTTAGTGTATTGGGCTGGGGGCGCTTGCCAGTACCGCCAGACTGCTTCGAAGGGCGTACTTAGTGACCTCCTTGCATACTCCATTTTGAGCCAGTTCATGTAGCCCTAAGCTCCCGCTCGGGTGCAAAACTGGACAAAGGACATGGGAGTATCCTTCCCTCTGTCAAGCTCCTTCTCTGGGACGGACCCCTGAGTCGTTCCAACCCTTTCCTTACGGTATTTAAGGGCTTACCTGTGGGTGGGTCCTCAAATTCATCGTGGGACAAGCCTCAAGACTGAAACCACGTCACTCTTCGACCATCTGGACACTTGGACTTTGCTGGACTTCCCCTGGAACCGAGACTACACCAAGGAAGACTCCTGCTGCTCCGGGTATTGCTGTTCTGCAAGTCTTCTTCATCGTCAGTGTCTGTACTTCTTCCAGGTTCTTCGACAGCCCTGTGGGCATTAAGGACATCCAAAGTAATCTCCCTTAGAGTGAAGGCGTCACTCCCCTACATCTGCAGGCACCACAATGAAGCTGACTAGTCTGCAGCTCCTGTCATCCTACGGACTTCCTGAGGCTCAGCAACACAGGTGGTGGTTCTGCAAATCCGTCGGGCCCGACCTGTGTCCTCTGCAATTTTGAGGCCAGTGTACCTTCGCCGGAATCACTGGGACCGAACCCCTGTGCACCGCGTTGACGTGCCGCTGCCAAGGCCTGTTGGCTCTGCACTCCAGAGATCATCGGGCTACAAGAAGATCGAATGTCCAGCATCTCTTCCTGTTAAGCTCAGAGTCCTCACTGCATCCTCTGAACTGTGGGCCTTCGCTATTGGTGAGCTGCTCGAGGTTCTCTTGCGAGTCCTGTGCCTTTGGCCTTTGGGTCCTCCCAAGGATCTTCTACTGCTTCAGTGGGCTCCCCTGCTTGCTTGTGACCTGCTCTGAATCTCCTGCTGTTGGTGAATTCCATTGGACCTTGCTGTTCCCAACGTTGCTCCTTTGTTCTCCACGCCAGTTGCGGCTACCAGGGGTTGTTGGTACTTCCGCCGGACACCGACCACCTAGTCACCGATTTCCGACGTGGGACAGCCTGTGCACGGCTCCTGGTCTTCCTCAGTGTTGCCTGGTCCTCACCGCTGTAGCAACAAGGTCCTCATCGACTCTGCTGAACCTCCCGACATCGGTGGGCATTGTGTCTTTGTGCCTCCTGCTTGCCGCCGACGGGCATAAACTCTGTCCCCTCTGCTTGCAGGTTCTTCACTTCCAGAATCCACCCTTGGATTCCATCGGACGTCTTCCTGAACTTCTCCAGTGGCATTTTCTTCCAAGTCTTCCATGGTCATCTATGGAGGTTTCAGACGCCTGTTCACCCCTATGCACCTTGCTTCCCTGGTGTAGGTAACCTGTTCCCGGTGCATCCAAGTGTGGGGTGGCTCTCCAACCTTACGTCCTCCAAGGGAATTCTTTGCGGTCTTCTGGGAAGGCTCCTTCTTCAGAAAAACTGCAACCCTAACTTCTCCACTGACTTCCACTGGGTACGCAGCTGTCTTCCCACTCTGCACACAGCCTCAGTGGGGTTCCTGGGTATTTACCTTAGGTGGTTCCTTGGGTCCTCTGGGTCTTCTGATCCAAGTCCCATCCTGCTTTGCAGTTTACATGCCACTTTCTTAATATATGGTTTGGTCTCTCCCTGGAGACCAATGTATTTTGTAGTACATACCATATTACATTTGAAGCATTTTTGTGCATTATGTTAATATCTCGGGCTAGGAGATATACCAATGTGTTGTATAATAAATAGAAGTATTTTATATAAACACTGTGTGGTTCTTTTTTGCTTAACCTACACTATATGATTAAACTGGTAAAATAAGCTGCTTAACACTCCTTCAAGATAAGCCTGAAAGCTGCTCTCCACAGTTACCACTTTGCGAGCTATCTATGGTTATCAAAGACCACTAAAATCTCCATAAGGGTTGCCTGGATTAGTGCAAGGTGCATCACTTAAATAAGTGTGCACCATATACTAAGGTAGCCTCCTACACTGATTGTCAGTGATAACTCGGAATGGCCGTCCACACAGATAAAGGTGAAATTGTCCACATGCCCCACTTGATGGCCAGGGCACCCTGCTCGATCTGGGCATATCTGGCTTCCATAGGGGAGAGAGCCCTGCTAACAAAAGTAAGGGGTGCCCATCGCCCGGGTCGACTTCTTGTGTCAGCACTGCTCCCAGCCCACCCGGCTGGCATCGGCAATTAGCTTCATTTTTGGTTTAGGGTCAAAGTAGGCCAACATAGTTTTGCTAAAGAGTGCTAATTTGACATTCAGGAACGCATCTTCTCAAAGGCCCCAAGAACATCCGGCATCCGCCCTCGTCCGTGCTCTGTCTGGTTCCACGATGGTCACTAGGTTGGGGATGAACCGGCTGTAGCATGTGGCCATTCCAAGAAAACTGTGGACTTCAGTGGCATTTCATGACGCTGGGGCATGTTGGAGCACTAGTGATTTCCATAGGTCGACCTGGATGTCATGTTTGGTAAAAAGTATCTAAAAAATTAGAAGCTCTACTCAAAGAAGGAGCACTTCTCCCAGTTGAGTGTGAGGCCGTGGTCGCACAGCTCCTTTAGCGTGGCCCTAATCCGTTGATGGTTTTTCTCAGCTGTTGCAGAGTAAATCAAGATGTCATTGCTGATCTTTATCACCCTTGGAGACCTGAGAGCACTTCCCTGATGGCATTTTGGAAGACTTCAGCTGCTGAAGATATACCAAAGCTCAGACGCTTGTACCTTCTCAGGTCGAGGTATGTGGAGAAAGTAGTGATGTACCTGATGTTCTCCTCCAGCTGCAGAAGGTGGTATCCTGCATTGAGGCTCCTTTGAGGTCAGCGATGATGTCATCCATCGCCGGTGTGATGTGCCTTTCCCATTTGATGGCTTTATATAGGATGCGCATGTCAATACACAGGCGTATTTTGCACAGCTGCTTAGATTTTTCGGCTAAACCATCGAGGATACCCACGGCACAGGCCCAAAGACCTTCTCAATGACACCCAACCTCTCTAGTTTGTCCACTCCTGCTCGACCAGCAGACGGAGGTGAAAGGATACACAGAGGTGTCACAGTGCTACAGACTTGGCTTTCTTGTCTATATGGAGTTCTATCGGAGGAGCTTAAAGCCATCCATGCCCCTGGAAAAGGTTGGGAAATTGGCTCAATAGTTTCTCGACTTAGAAAGGCTGAACATTCCTGGCGAATGATACTAGTCCCAGGTCCTCCATTGTTTGGCACTGAATAAGTGTTTTAGCTTTTCCTTTGATTATGTGGAATTTTACAGGAGTCACCTTGTCATTGGATCATATGTATTCCCACATAGTGCCTTTCAATGGCAGAGGTGTCTGCCCTCCTTATGCACAGATCTTGGCTGTTGATGGCAAGCGGGCAGGCCTTGCGCAGAGTCATCAGTATTGATTAAAAAACATCACATTGATGTACGCCCCAGTGTTGGGGTCTCGTGAGTCTTTTGAGATTTGAATAAGTCGCGGGAGACCTCTTCATCATCAGAGGGTGTCTCGTATCGAGGGTTGCCTGGCCAAGCGCTGCATGAAGCTGGGCTGTGGTTTTCTGAGTCGGTCAGTGAGAGCTGTCGAATGGCTTTCACCACCGTTGTCCTTCCTCATGCTTTGCAGCCCTTTGACCCACTCCGGCACACTTTGGAAAAATGGTTGGGCTTGCCTCAGTTAGAGCATGTCTTGCCTTGTGCAGTTTTCCAATGGATGTTCCTCCCTCCCGCAGTACCGGCAATGTGGGGCGGTAGGCCCTGGCACTGCTAGTCACAGGCGAGTGCGCTTCCGTCTAGTGGAAATTACATCCACGGTTTCCATTTTCACCACGTGTGACTTGCTGTTGCTGGGGCCATGGGTCAAAGCTATGTCCATTTCTGCGGCCCGCACCGCCAACAGGTCATGAGATCTCGCCAGGATGAGAATGTCAACGAGACTGATGTTGGGCTGTTTCAAAGTCAAACTACGGAGCATCTTGAACTGACAGCCTTGGATGATCTGTGCCCGGATCTACTTTACCTGGTCATCAGCGATTCAGATGCTAGCAAGTTCATGAAGGCGGGCATAAAAGTTGTCGATCAATTTTCCTGTGTGCTAGTGAACTTGGCGTAGTTTAAAATGCTTAAAATCCAGATTCAGTTGGGGGTCGAAGTGGGCGTTGAGGGCCTTCCCTGCAGCACCGTAGTCGTCATGATCACCTGTGTTGGGGAGGTGTTCAAATAGCGTATAGATTTCTTCCCCTGTGTAGTAAAGGAGCAAAGAGCGCCTGATGGCCCACTCAGTCTCATGGGTTGCTCTAAAGTAACTGTTCAGCCGGCCTCCCCATGTTTTCCATCTGGGGGCAGCAGTAGCACGGTCTGCCAGCATGCTGAAAGGATGAAGTGCAGCCACCGTGTTGTGCTGCGAGTGGCCTGCAGGGATGGGAGACGCCTGGCAGAGTCTGCCATGGTGTCGGAGGTGTGGAACCAGCACAGTTGCAGCGGTAATGGTCACAGTACCTCGCAATCTGGTTGTAGAAATGGTCAGGGAACTGCACCTGGAACTTCTCGGGCGGAACCTCTCAAACTGCCTGTGGCACTCTTCAGAGGACGATGCACCTGTAGCTCTTCAAGAGACACTGCAGGGCCTAAGGCTGTAGAGTGACTGGCCTGCGTGGTAGAGGTGGACCCAACTAGAAGAGAGGCCAAGTGGCATCAGATTCTCTCTTCTCCATGCCCATTCCAAGCAGCGCGTTGCGGACTAGACATCCTGGAGCGCCACCAGTAAAGAGGAATGCCGCCCCCGATTCTTTATTACTACTGACATGAAAACGTTTTCTTTTTGTTACTATGCTGTGCATGTGTTAATAATATTTCTTCTCCATTTGAGGCTTGCTGTAGCAGCCTCATTACTTTAATCGGGTCTAACGCTCCTTCAGAAAAGGTGAGATCATTAGCTGCACAGAGAGATTCACTAAGCGGTTTCATTTAGGTCAGCTAACCTTCCTCTAATTATTTGTGATCTTTACATCTTAAGTCCTCAAAGTGAAGGTTCAAATTGTATATATTTAGTGCTGAGAGCTTTAATCCATTTCAGACATCTTCTCTGGTTTAGAGATGATGGCCCCCACGAGAGTTTGGGAGCCGCGTTATTAGGTTGCCTGGGTGACAGCCACTAAACAGGACGCTGCAGGCATGGAGAATGCAGAGAAGTGTGCACGCTGATTGGGAGCATCCTGGACCAATATCTGCAGCAGATGATTAATGCTACAATGGAGGCTGCTTTCAAGGCTCTTGAGGGTCTTCTTCATCTGAGTTGCCTCATCTTGAATCAGAAGTTGATCCTCCTGATGATCCTGGAGAGAAGGACAAGAAAAAGCACTTTGGGCAGGGAGCAGAGCTGGTTCAACTCTTTTAGCATCTCAGACGCAACTTGCACTTTTCCTGTTTCAGCCATTGATAAAGAATACTTTTTTACACAACAACACCGTGCAGATCCAGAATCTCTGCCTCCACACAGCGCAGTTCGGAGGGTGCTTTCCTACCTATGGTGCTTTCCTACCGATTGAAGGCCATTGATAAACCATTGTTTCCTAGATTTCTTTCACTAGAAGTTTTTCAGACAAATTACCCCCCTACTGTAAAAGTGGACAATCTGGATGCTGGTCTGTCAGAAGACCTCCTCCCCTCAGACCAAACTGATAAAATGGTGGAAGGAGCTGTCAAGCAAGCTTATTCTGCAGCTAACTTTTCAGTTTGAGCAAACACGTATATAACCTATACGATTCAGTCCCCCACCTCAAGGGATTTCAGGCTCAAGCTGAAATAATGGGTGAGGGGTCTGATGCTTCTGGTATCCATGATGGAACAGAAAGTTCATTTTTTAACAGACGTAACATTTGATAACTTATGTGCATCAGCCACTGCTTCCAGGGCAGCTATTGCAGCACAGCATCATATTTCGGTCCGTTCATGGAAGGCAGATACGTCCCACAAATCGGTGTTGATTAAGTTACCCTTCGCAGCAATTATGATGTTTGGAGATGAAACGGTCAAGAGATGCATGAAAAATGTGAAATTGTAGAATCCCATGTGTCTATTCTCTAGAAGCAGAGGATTTGGCTATCAAAGGGCATTTGGTCCTGGGTCATCGAAAGAGAATAACCAGCTTTTAGACCCGTCATGCTAGGGGCTTCCCCAACTTTTGCCTTCACCTATTCTGTTTTCTGAATTCTGTCTTTGCTGCCATTAGGACTCTGTGCAATTTACCAGTGCTAAAAGTACTTTTTCCCTCTCCCTAAAACATGGTACAATTGACTTACAACTGATTAGCATATTTAATTTACTTATAAGTCCCTAGTATATGGAACTACGTATACCCAGGGCCTGTAAATTAAATTTTATTACTGGGCCTGTACCACTCATTGTGCCACACACTTAAGTAGCACTGTAAAACAGTGTATGGACAAAATATTGAGTTGTACATTTTAAAAGCCAGAAATATTGGAAAAAAAGTAATGTGATGCAAAAATATCATTGTGAAGAATATAACTTTTTTTAGGTAAGTAATAACATTTTAAGGGTATCGTTTTAATATCTTTTTCAGTAATATAGTTCTTTTAATGTGTTTCAGTTCATATATACATTTTATGTGTTACTATTGTTTGCACATAATATACCCCAGCACACATATATAAAAGATTGTTATTTTTCAATCATTGATCACATATGAGCAATAGAAGCGTTTTGTTGATTTTCTCCTTCTTTATTCAGTCTTCCAAAATTGTTTTTCAATATGTAAAACGTTCCCAAGCCAACACGTGTTTCGTCGCCTCAGTATAATTGTACATGCGACTTGTTCACGGCTAGGTAAAAATATAATAATATGAGAACTCACGTTACTTTAAATCAACATCCCTATGTTCCAATATAAACTAATGTGCTCCCAGGGGAAAAGAACTAGCCCCAATAAAGCGTGCTTGTATATACATGTAATAATTTAGTGACATTACAATTTCTGTGTAACACACTACATAAAATTTATAAAATATTCTACAGATACTGTTTAAAATATTTTTAAAAATATAAAACAAACAAAGCAGTGCACGTGACAATGGTAAGTTATGTGATGCAATGTAATTCTATATGTATCCTTATCATAAGCCAAACCATCAACTTTTAGTGTCACCCAGTGACAAAAACGTGACTAAACACCACCAAGAAGTCCCACATATTGGGACTAATACATCCAAAATAAAGTTAAAAGAAATATATCTCCAAGTGAGATAAGCCAACCTGAACGGTTTCACTGTATTTCAGTCTGTGAATAAAACACATAAAATACATATGTCATTCACTAGTTTCAAAAGGATCCACATGATCACACACAGTATCATGCCTCATATAAATATCCTATAGAATCAGCCTTTTTATACATACTTTCAATGTGGCGCAAATTCCAGGCCACATACGCCTTTGGCGTGGGGTAAACTTCAAAGTGTCAGTAAATTATCAAAAACACTGCTGAGTGGTGATTTCGTGGCTTCGAATACCCTGTAACGGCGTTCCCGAGTCTATAAAGGGAAAAAAACAACATAAACCACCTAGCTTAGCAACGGTGTATTTTACTAGGAAATCTCCTATCTTATATAAAGTACCACACACAATGCCCCTTAAGCGGCAAAATCTAAGCTACATATACCAGCCTTACTTGAGAGAGGAATCGCTGGTCTGCAAAGTCGTGCCCCACGCCGGTCTCCTCGAGTGCGAGTGCCGGCATTGTTAAACAAGCGTCTTAATATGACGCTCCTATTCGATCACATGACCACGTCAAAACCGCGTAGTCACGTCAAATGGAAAACGACAAAAGACTCCAAACTTCAAAGAACTTAAAGCTTGTGTCAAATAAGTAAGGATAATACAGCGTGCCCCTGTAAATAAACACAGAACCGCGATCTCCATTCCTGGGTCTAAACAAAATATTGCAAGAATAAAAAACTATGTATTTGCGCAATTATTAAAGGGGAAAAAATCGAATAATTACGTAGTATGTGTAATCTCCCTCCTAATATATTTCAATAAACCCCCGTTCGTACGGTTAGTTGCCTAAAATTTTATCCCCGTATTCGGGATTATGAGTTAACTTTACACACTGTTTCTAATGTGATTTTAGGCTCTCTATGTGGAATCCACATGACACACGCATTAAAATGCATCACACGTAAGCTCCCTTAACAAAAAGTCTCCTACTGAAAAATGTATGTTGTGTAATTTGCAAAACCCGGCAATGTTTAGAACCAGTGAGAAAGAAAAGAATTTACTCTCCTCATTCTCCACGAGATTAGGTGATCAAATTGATCATCCTTATTTTCGCATCATTTTATTACAATAGGCTGAAACTAGTAATTAGACCCACTGTATCAGAGGGTTACTTGTAGCTAGTACACGTATGAACCAAAGATAAATAATATCAGAATGTTCCAGTCCAAATACAGATAATGCTAGACAAGCCTAGTGTCATTATTATTAAGCCTGGGCGTAGTTCGCGAAGTAGCGCTACGCGAAGCTACGCAAAGTGCAGTTCGCACTACGCGAGCTACGCGTAGCACTACGCGAACTGCGTAGTGCACTGTTCGCAATGATTGCACAGTGCCGGGTGCTTGTCCGCACTGTGCAATCATTGAAAACGGCATCTTGCACAGTGCGAGCTGTCTTTACTGCCGCTCGAGTAGATTTTTACTCGAGCGGCAGCTTTCAACGCGGACTGGTAGTTTCTCATCGCGAGCGGTCGCGAGCATACGCGACCACTCGCAATGAGAAACCTGACCTCCCGCGTTGAGAATCTCGCCGGGAGGTTTATTTTGCACGCTCGCGATCGGCAACTTGATGTTGCTGATCGCGAACGAGGAAAAAGTCTCGCCGGGATGTCATTTTGCTTGCTCGCGGTCGCCAACTTGACGTTGAGGACCGCGAGCAAGCAAAAATGACCGCTGCACTACGCTACGCTACGCGTGTTTGCACTGTGCTACGTGCAATTCGCGTTGTGCGAAGTAGCGCAAACTTCGCAAACTACGCGAGCGTAGCGTAGTGCTTTGCCCAGGGTTAATTATTATGTGTATGTTCTCACTTTCTATTCTAATTGTTATTCGTCAGTGATTATTGTATATAAGTGACATTACTACATCTCAAACAGAGCATTAAATATTACCTCATTAGTATTTCTATTTTATATGTAACAGTACAATCGATAGAATTGACACATCAGATCACATAAGAGGAGCACAGATCGTTACAGCTTAATTCCAGGAACTAAGTACTTAGCTAGTGCACTTATCTACCTAGGAAATAGTGCATCTCATGATCAATATTCATCCCAATTTCAGTTGTCCTTAATTTGAGAATCCAGGAAGCCTCATTCCTGCGTAATTGTAGTTCTCTATTCCCTCCCCTTGGATGTCTCGGGGTCTGTTCTATCCCGTAAAAGGAGAAATCTTTGTGCTGTCCTTGTGCGTGGCAGTCTGTGATATGTGTCGCAATAGGGTATCTGAGGTCGCCCTGTTTGACCGCCCTCATGTGTTCCCCAATCCTCTCACGCAGTGGTCTTATAGTGCTACCCACATATCTTAAACTGCATCTGCATTCAATTATATATACAACAAAATTAGAGTTACAATTTATGTTGGTGGTAATCTTGTGCCATCTGCCATTAGGGCCCTTAAACCCCAATTTTCTATTATCCGCCCATTTACATGCATGCGGTACAGTGAAACCGTTCAGGTTGGCTTATCTCACTTGGAGATATATTTCTTTTAACTTTATTTTGGATGTATTAGTCCCAATATGTGGGACTTCTTGGTGGTGTTTAGTCACGTTTTTGTCACTGGGTGACATTAAAAGTTGATGGTTTGGCTTATGATAAGGATACATATAGTATTACATTGCATCACATAACTTACCATTGTCACGTGCACTGCTTTGTTTGTTTTATATTTTTAAAAATATTTTAAACAGTGTCTGTAGAATATTTAATAAATTTTATGTAGTGTGTTACACAGAAATTGTAATGTCACTAAATTATTACATGTATATACAAGCACGCTTTATTGGGGCTAGTTCTTTTCCCCCTGGGAGCACATTAGTTTATATTGGAACATAGGGATGTTGATT
This sequence comes from Calotriton arnoldi, assembly GCA_963921515.1. NCBI lineage: Eukaryota > Metazoa > Chordata > Amphibia > Caudata > Salamandridae > Calotriton > Calotriton arnoldi. The sequence continues at coordinate 2,541,107 of CAWUFW010001702.1, read as the reverse complement.
TAAAGTAACGTGAGTTCTCATATTATTATATTTTTACCTAGCCGTGAACAAGTCGCATGTACAATTATACAGAGGCGACGAAACACGTGTTGGCTTGGGAACGTTTTACATATTGAAAAACAATTTTGGAAGACTGAATAAAGAAGGAGAAAATCAACAAGACGCTTCTATTGCTCATATGTGATCAATGATTGAAAAATAACAATCTTTTATATATGTGTGCTGGGGTATATTATGTACGTTGTCTTGTGGCTTTTAGCCTTACCAAGAACCTGGGGAGGCGGGTGGTTCTCCCTAACCCTTCAGCACCGCCATTATTTGGAACGTTCATAAATAACGAGTGAAACCACCTAGTGCGCCTGTACCCTATCACTTATACCACCGGTTCTCTCTTTAGAATACTATTGTTTGCATAATGGTTATGATTTATAACTTGTAATTTTAAATGATCTAGAATTTTTCATTTAATTGTTAATAGTAATTTATAGTCTCATAGGGGGTTGTTGGGCTTGTAGGGGGATAATTTATTAGAATACTAATTATGTAAATTGTGTAACATTTATATATTCTAGTTATATTTTATGGGCGAGTTGCTAGGTTTGTAGGGGTATAGAGTGGGGAGTTAACCAAGTAATAATTAACAACTATTCATTGATAATTATTTAATTTATGATTAATTATGGAAATTGTTTAATAGTTTATTTTTTTAAATATATATTTTACATGTTAATTAATGTTTATATTAATAGTTTAATACATTTTCTAAATGAATCGGGTTATTCTGTCAGGGTGCACCAGTCCGGTGTACACTGACTGCCGGCAGCCTTATGAGAGAGGAGCGGGGACAACGAGAACTACAACTCCCGGCATTCTTCCTGACGGGGACAGTCTGCGTGAGCAGGACGTAACGTCAGGGACCTCGGATATAGCCGAGAATTGCGAGCGGGAAGCTGCCGATTATTTTGTGTATCCCGGTCCACTTGCAGTTCGTATCCTCCGTGAGCAAGTTGTGGTAAGAGTGCTCTGTGCACCATCGTTTACATCTTATCCGCATTCCTTGGTTATGCATCTAGCGGATTGTGTTGTTTCTCTTCAGTCTCTTCCGTTGGCAAGATTCGCGTTTGCGGCGATCTCATGCGGAGGAGAGCGCTGATGACTTTGCCTGTTTGTCTGCATTCCTTCCCTGTTGGAGAGACCTGCAATTTCGGCAGTCTCATGCAGGGAAGAATAAAATCGACAAGTTCATTGTCGATTCAGATATAGCGCACACGCTCTCGTTATCGTAAGAGTGGGGAGCGCATTGCGTTAGTTTAAGTGCCTGGTCTTCGTTGACTACCTTAAGCGGAGACATTAAGATTGAGGTGTTCTTTTCAATGAGATTTAGTTCTCAATTCTTGGATTATCGAGACTAAACCTCATAAAGTTTCAGAGGGCGAGGAGGACAAACTTTGCCCAGTATTATATATGTTTCTCCTTCCACATGGGAGCGGAGTGATTGACCCGACCAGGCTAACAATGACTGTTTAGTTGGCTTGTCGTATGGAACTCCCTTACTCATGTTACATGATTCATGCATACAAATGAAGTCTCATCAAAGTGGAATTATTACAAGGAAAGAGATTGAGTTATGGTCTTTCTTTTACATGTGCTTTCGTTTCTTGATTATAGGAGAGATTAGTAGGGGCTGTCCAGGAAGACAATCGCCTTTGCAAGCTAAGCTTTCCAGCACTTAGACGGGACAGCTTTTGTGTTGGGATTCCGAAAACACCCTCTCATCTCTCCTGATAAAGCTCCTTCTTTCTTTTACAGGTAGCGTTATACAGTCAGTCCAAAATGCTCCTATGATTAGTATTGTAGACTCTATAGGTGTTATGTATTGAGGGAAAGCATTATTTACGGTGTTCTTATTTTGTCGTTCTCAGATCTCCCTCCCTGCCGTTCCTACCCTTTCCTTCCCTCGCTTGAAAGAGCGATAATCGAACCAAGTAAGGTTCTTTGTGCAGTACAAACCGACAATTTCCTTAGGAAGGTAAGTCGAGGAACTCATACCTTCACCTGGAAGGGTTGGTTAAAGTGACATCCTGAATGGCAACTACGGCACGAGATTCCAATGAAAAGCCAACAGATATTGATCCCTACCCTGGAATTGAGAAAACGAGTGTTTCAATGGTGCCATACTCTTCCTTGTGCTGGTCACGTTGGGGAAAAGAAGACTACAGAGAGGGTGTTACACCAGTTTTGGTGGCCAACAGTTCATCCTGACATCTCATTGTGGATAAAACGCTGTTCCACCTGCGCTCAGATGAAGACCGATCATAGTAAAACCCAAGGTCTCCTACATCCATTGCCTACACCTGAAACACCATGGGAAAGGTTCTCGGTGGACTTCATTGTGGGATTGCCCAAGGATCAGGGGTTTACCGCCATTTTAGTGGTCATTGACTATTTAACGAAAATGGGTCATTTGGTTGCCTGCAAACAGGTTCCAACAGCAGGTCAGCTGGCAAGACTACTACTAGTAAATGTGGTTAGGTTACATGGTCTCCCACGAGTAATAGTTTCAGATAGGGAGACACAGTTCACCGCTCACTTCTGGAAAACATGGTGTTCCGAGTTACAGATAGCATCCTCCCTATCTACTAGTTTTCACCCCCAAACCGATGGCCAAACCGAGAGGCTTAACCAAACGCTGAAGCAGTTTCTGAGATGTTACGTAGACAACAAACCGAGGTGTGGTTGGAGTGGCTATGGCTATCTGAGATCGCATACAATAGCGCCACGCATAATTCCACACAACACACACCATTCTATAGTACTTATGGTTTTCATCCCCGTTTTATTCCTTTTTTGACTCCCAGTCACAACACACAACTCCCAGAGGTGCACAAGAGGATGGCCCATATTCGGAAAACCTTAACTGATACTCAGAACAACCTCAAAAAAGCTAAAGAACAGTATAAGAAACAGGCAGACAGACATCGAAGACCTGGCCCTACTTATAAGAGGGGAGAGCTAGTTTGGTTGTCCACTAAAAACATCAGGTTCAAGAGACATAGTATCTTTAACCCGAAGTACATTGGGCCCTACAAAGTTATAAGACACATAAACCCTGTAGCGGTGAAATTGCGATTACCGGCACAACTCCGTGTACACCCTGTTTTCCACGTTTCTCTTCTGAAGCCATCTCATAGACCTGTCAGGAGGCGGCCCGTTCCAATATGGGTACATCAGGATTCGGAATATGAGGTCAAGGGCATATTGGATTCCAGAATAACAAGACGTAAGCTGTGGTATCTTGTGTCATGGAAAGGGTACGGTCCCGAGGAGGACTCTTGGGAGCCTGCTGGGGCGGTGCATGCGTCATGTTTGGTGGCTGCTTTCCATAAAAGGTACCCGGACAAACCATGCGTCTGTCAGTGTACTCCGGGAGGAGGATGTACTGTCAGGGTGCACCAGTCCGGTGTACACTGACTGCCGGCAGCCGTATGAGAGAGGAGCGGGGACAACGAGAACTACAACTCCCGGCATTCTTCCTGACGGGGACGTTCTGCGTGAGCAGGACGTAATGTCAGGGACATTGGATATAGCCGAGAATTGCGAGCGGGAAGCTGCCGATTATTTTGTGTATCCCGGTCCACTTGCAGTTCGTATCCTCCGTGAGCAAGTTGTGGTAAAGGTGCTCTGTGCACCATCGTTTACATCTTATCCGCATTCCTTGGTTATGCATCTAGCGGATTGTGTTGTTTCTCTTCAGTCTCTTCCGTTGGCAAGATTCGCGTTTGCGGCGATCTCATGCGGAGGAGAGCGCTGATGACTTTGCCTGTTTGTCTGCATTCCTTCCCTGTTGGAGAGACCTGCAATTTCGGCAGTCTCATGCAGGGAAAAATAAAAGCGACAAGTTCATTGTCGATTCAGATCTAGCGCACACGCTCTCGTTATCGTAAGAGTGGGGAGTGCATTGCGTTAGTTTAAGTGCCTGGTCTTCGTTGACTACCTCAAGTGGAGACATTAAGATTGAGGTGTTCTTTTCAATGAGATTTGGGTCTCAATTCTTGGATTATCGAGACTAAATCTCATAAAGTTTCAGAGGGTGAGGAGGACAAACTTTGCCCAGTATTATATATGTTTCTCTTTCCACATGAGAGAGGAGTGATTGACCCGACCAGGCTAACAATGACTGTTTAGTTGGCTTGTCGTATGGAACTCCCTTACTCATGTTACATGATCCATGCATACAAATGAAGTCTCATCAAAGTGGAATTATTTTCAAGGAAAGCGATTGAGTTATGGTCTTTCTTTTACATGTGCTTTTGTTTATTGATTATAGGAGAGATTAGTAGGGGGTGTCCAGGAAGACAACTGCCTTTGCAAGCTAAGCTTTCCAGCACTTAGACGGGACAGTTTTTGTGTTGGGATTCCGAAAACACCCTCTCATCTCTCCTGATAAAGCTCCTTCTTTCTTTTACAGGTAGCGTTATACAGTCAGTCCAAAATGCTCCTATGATTAGTATTGTAGAATCTATAGGTGTTATGTATTGAGGGAAAGCATTATTTACGGTGTTCTTATTTTGTCGTTCTCAGATCTCCCTCCCTGCCGTTCCTACCCTTTCCTTCCCTCGCTTGACTATCTCACTAGTCCGTGTTAAGATATCATTCCGGACTTGGGGCAGTCGAGAGGTGGACCCCTCTGAGCATCAGCACAATCCTGAGGATTACATCGGGGAATTCTGACATATTCATAGATGTTTGAAGGTACATATGTCCCCTACTGTTGCTTAGACTGGAGTGGGAGTAGTAAATGTAACCCCTCTGAAGTCCAACACTTTCCCTACTGTTGCACAGACTGGAATGGGAGTCTCAGGTTTTACTGAACTGTGTGTTATAATTAAAAACCCATTACTCAAACCAGCCACCAGGCCAAATTCCATACCTCAACGCTGGTTTGATAACTCATGCTCTTGTGAGCTGCATAATGTTTTACTTGCATCACCCAGAAATCCTAAGGAGGTTTCTGCAGCACATTTTGCATTTAGAAAGACTTTAGCAGGAAGGAAGGTGAAAATCCACAAAAATAACTGGGAGCATCTGACTGCTGCAGCAACATCGAAAAATCCTAAAATGTTATGAATGATGGTCAAATTATTAAGAGAGACTAAGATGTCAGTTGCTATCATGAGCATTCATATTACAGCAGAACAGTTGGTTGATCATTTTTGTTTTATGTATTGCCCAAACACAGATAGTCATGTAATTAAACTTTTTTCTAAATATCAACCTCGGGCAAGCTGTTACAGTTTGATCCAGATTAACGTGTTTCTGCCCTACATGAAAGTTCTGCTAATAAAGCTCCTGGACTTGATGGGTCCCAATGGATATCTTTAAATGTAAGGTTGATTTGTGGGCACCGTTGTTGACTAATATATTGAACAACATTTGTAGAACAGAAATTCCTTCTTCCTGGTCCTGCTCAATTATTGTCCCAATATTTCTGAAAAGTAGTTGTACTGACCCCAAATGCTATAGGCCCAATCTCATTAACTAACTCCACAGTCAAGATTATAGGAAGGGTCATTTGTAACAGAGTTAGGGACTGGGTGCAAGGGAATAATGTTTTGAGTCAGGTGTTAGGGGGACGTTAGGTACAATGGAGCAGTGCTTAAATTTTCATTTGCTTATAGGAAAGCATACTGTAGCAAAGAGCTGCCAATTGTACCTAGCACTTATGGATTTGTCATGCACTATTGACAAGGCAAATTAAACTACACTTTGGATGCTTTTACCTGACATAGGGTGGGTTGCCATGCTAGTACATTTTTGGTGACCATGCATCAGAATTTATCGGCCAGGATTAGATTCGGACCTAAAACTGAACTTTCAGCCCCGTTAAATTGAATACAGCAGTACTGCAAGGGTGTGTCCTTGCCCTATTTTTGTTCATTTTATATACTAACAACCTTAATGAACATTTGAAACTAGTTATGCAAAATGTCGCATTAGTCAATTCAGTCCCTACGACAGTGCTTTGGTATGCAGATAACGCCGTACTCCTTGGACACACCCTGAATGCTTTATGTTGTTTGGTCTGACCTTTTGTATAGTTTATGTCAGGTTCTGATCTAGCTACAAATTCTTCTAAGTCACATACCATGGTTTGTGGTGCAAAAAGCAATAAACTTCACACTCTCTTCTAATGGCAATAAATGAGTCATTGTGCATAAGTTTCTTATATTTGGGAGTAGTATTTGAGCCTAGTTGATCTTGGGCTACTAATATCTCGCAGTGCAGCTTGTTTACCCAAACAGTTAGCTCCATTTTAATGTGAGCCAAACTGTGGGCGGTAAGCCAGTCCCCAGTCTTCTGTAAATTTATAAAACACAATGTGTGGCAATTGGGAGTTATGGCAGTACCTAGGGCTACGCTGAATTTCACACACTACAGGTGGAGCACCATTTTTTGCCATGAACTTGGTCTGGAGTAACTTGATGATCTTGTCAAGCTGGAACCTCTTATGTTATGGCTCTCAGCCTGGAAAAATCCCTAGCCTACTTTAAACCTGAGAATAATTAGAGATTGTTTTACGTTGTGATCACAAGCTAAAACTATAAAGGCTTGCCAATGTCAAAAAGAGCTTTGGGGAAGTGAGCAGACCTGTTTTGTTTATTCAACCAATGTCCATTTGTAAGAAGGATAAGATGGCTGTTAAGAGGACATTATTGGTGTACATATGTCAGCTAAGGGAAATTACTGAATTAGGAAAGCCATTGGTGCGACGACATGCAATTCTCAACTCAAATGCTGGTATAGAGCCTTTTTTTGATTCTAGTCAACCATAGTTGGGAGATGACCCCACTATTTTGATTTCGAGCTGGCACGATTATCCATCGTTTGTGTTTTCCACTGGGACTATTTGGTAGTGAAACTTTAAGTGTGTGACTGTGTGACTGTGTTTAAGCCTAAACTATTGTGCATTTTATTTTCTGTTGTAACTTTTATGGTATTTTCAGAGCTAAATTGTTTATACCACTTTTAAGGGAGTATACACATTGTACATTGCTGTAAATGTGCGAATTTTAATTAACTATTTTTTATGATTAATGTTTTATGAATGTATGAACTCATTTATGTGCTTTTACTATTGTCTTGGACTTTTGAATTAGGCTGCTGACTGATGATGATGAATCTTTCCTTTTTCTAATTTGTTTTGCTTTTCCAGTAAATAGAATAGATCCCACACTTTCTCAAAATGTAGGATACTTTCGCATACACGTGTATATGATTGTAACACATTTTACCAATTAAAAAAACATTCTCATAGGCTTACTGATATTATCTTAAAATACAGTGACATATGTTTAATTTCATTATATATAATACATTATTATGGTAAACTACTTTCAACTTCAAGGTTGTCTCCTTAACTTACCTTAAATTTATTTTTTAATTCCCATGATCTTAATTTTTAGTCATTTTATGTATTGTAATAGAATTAAAGCACACACACATACTTAGATTTTTACTCATTTAAATATTTCAACAATCTTTGCCTACAAATTATATAAACTTTATTTCGGTCAGACAGACCTTAAAAGCGCCATCATAGACATACACAGATTATTACTAATTACATGTTTCTAATTCATTAGATTCTTCAAAACAACTAATTGAAACATAAACACAGTTTACATATGTATTAAAATAAATAAAAAGGAAACTATATCCATTAAAAATCATTTAGCTAAAAGGATAACATTTTATAAAACAATGAATTATTGAGTCTCAGGCCTTCTACCGTTATAAGTTAATGCATTGTGTACTTTGGGACAGTCCAAACTGCTGTTCACTGGCCAGGATTAGAAAATCGCAATAGAACAATTTGTCAAGGTAGATCAGTCGTAACTTTCTTCTATACCTTTCCAACACACCTTAAAAGTGCCAACATGCATAAACAAAGATTAATGCTAGTTACATATAAGACGGTAGATCAATGTGCCCTAGGCCTTCTGCTTTTATATGTTGGTACATTGTATGCTTTAAAACAGTACAAATTGCTGTTCGCTGACCAGGATTAGGGAATCACATCAAGTCAAGCTGTCAAGGTAGATGGTTTCAATCGTGCCTTCCTTCTGATCGCCCACATATGAATTAAAATCTTAGCGGTCGCACAAACAAACAAAGATCTAGCATTCGTTTTTAAGATACGAAGTGCCTCACTATTGTCCCTAGTGCCCAGTTGTTTGCATATGGGAACAAGCCACCTGCTCCTAGGTACTGAATATGCTGGGCAGCCAAACAAGGCATGGCCTATAGTTTCTCTAGAGGCAGAGCAGCATGGACAGCCCCTACTGGCAGTAGCATTGCCTGACCAAGAACTTGTAAATGTATTCAGAGGAATTGTACCATGTCGAAATTGGATATAAAGCTTTCTATCAGCCGGGACATGTATCAAGTCAAGGAAACTCTCCAACGATCGCTGTTGTTTAAAATCTAGGAATTCCCCTGTTAGTCTTCCTAAGTTGCTGTTCCTGATCTCATTTCCGAATACCCAATCCCAATACATGGATTTTAGTTGTTTTTTGTGGGGAGGTCTTGGGGATGAGTGCAACCTCCTATTAACCCAATGCTTTTTAATAAGGTGTTTGAGTTCCTTATCCAGCCTATATTCTTATGTGTGTCTAAAGTACATACTTCCTCCCAAGCCAAAGCATATGGGTGCAGATCCGGGATTGAATGGAATCTCAGCCAAAACAAGAGTGGACGTAATTTGGCAGGTCCTTTATAGATCTGACACCCATATCTAATTTGAGAGGAAGTAATGGTGTGCTTGATGGAAGTGAGAATAAGTTCCTCAAGTGCCTGTTCTCATTTGAAGTGAGATCATCCATTTTGTCTAACCCCCACAGCTCCGCACCATACAGAGCACTGCTTACTACTTTGGTTTTGTAAATATCTAATGCTGGAACGACCGGTTTAGTGTAGGATCCTGAATGTTCCTTTCTCAGGGCTCCAACTACCTGTCTAAACTTTAGGTTGGTCTTAGTCATGTGGGGCTTCCAGGACATTCCCTCAGCCAGCTTTACACCCAGATATTCAAAACTACATACCCGCTCCAGTCTAGTGTTATTTACAGTAAAAAAGCCTATAAAAGATTTATGTGGGTTAAGCATCATTAGTTTTGTCTTGCTAGCAATTATTTCTAGCCCCCTTGCATCGCAGAACGCCTTAAATTGGTTTAGTAGCGTCTGCAGCCCACTGGGAGTTTTGGAGACAAGGAGCATGTCATCCGCGAAGAGGAGCGTAGTGATCTTCATGTTCCCCAGGGAGGGAGCATCAGCTGGTATTCTAGCTAAAAAGTCCACAACCTGATTAATGTATAGTGAGAACAGTGTGGGGGCCAGCACGCAGCCCTGTCGAACCCCCCTGTTTACAGTAATATGGTCAGACACTTGGCCCGGATTGCCCCAGCGCACCTTGGCATAGTTGTCTTCATGAAGACAAACAATCAATGCCAGGATCTCCAGGGGCATCCCCACGTCTCTCAGCACCTCCCAGAGTTTTCCACGTGGCACTAGGTCAAATGCTGACTTTAAATCTAAGAAGGCGACATATAGGCTCCCTCTGCCTAAGACCACCACTTTCCAATAGAGGAGAATAAATCTAAAAACCTGGTCAATTGTCCCAGTCTTTTGTCGAAAGCCTGCCTGTAGTGGTGTTAGTATATTTTCACCAGTCATCCAATCCTGAATTCTGGCTAAGAGGGTGCGACTGAACACCTTCTGGATGCAGTCTATTAGGCCTGCAATTAGCTGGTTTGCTGCAATCCCCTTTTTAGGTCGAGCCTAGCGTTGCAGCGCATGCGCTGCTCGCTTTGCGAGGCTTGCAGTATTCAGTATAGCAAGGAAGCTCCACCCACTCTCCGCCCATCTTTTTTATTGGCTTAGTTCCTAAATGCTGCCTTCCGATAGGTTTTAGGCTTGTTAGTCCCTCCTCATGACGACCACGTCGTCATTTGTGTCCTTCCATGGCTACTGGCCTCTTTACTTCGAGCACTATATTCTTCCCGTGCCTCAGCTTTCCTGTTTATTTTCCAAGCTCTGCTGCTATCTCGGAGCACCATCCGTGCTGACTTTGTTCCCGCCCCCCTCTTGCTGTAGTTTGTGTTACCTTTAATCCCGCCCACTCCTGCTGTCCGTGTTTACTTTCTACCCACCCCCTCCCGTTGTACGTGTTATCTTCCAGCACCCCCTCCCGTTGTCTGTGTTCATTTTCTTCCCACCCCCCTCCCGTTGTCCATATTCACTTTCTTCCCGCCCCCTCCTGCTGTCCATATTCAGTCACGGGCCGTTCACTTTAATGGGGCTGCCGAATTCCTGGCAGCTTGCGCAGGAGGCAAACTGCAAGAGGCCGAGGCCATGCTACTGGGCAAAGGTGGGAGCGACCTACTGTTATTTAATGTAAGTGACTTTGGCTGCCGGCTCGCTTCATGCCACCGCACCAACCCGCTACAGCGTAGATTCCACGACAGCAGGTAAGACGGCAGGCCCTAGTTCAAATTTCTCTGTGCTCATAGCATTTTTTAGCCCTTTGTGTGCATTTGTTCTGGTTTTTTTTTAACCAGAGCGTCGCCCTATAAATTTAAAATACACCCCGTCCCCTCCCCATCCTCCGCTGCATGAATGCCCGCAAGTTGGGGGCTGTCTTAATTTAAAAAATCTTGTCACATATTTTCATACTTAAATGGCGGTTGCGCATCTAGTTGCGGGTGGCTCACCGAACTAATTTTATTAAATTTATTTACATGCTAAATGACTGTCCCATTGTGTTGGCCGAGAACTGCAGGTACGTTTTATAATAATAATAATACACAGTTAGGACTGCTGGTGCTGTCCAGTTATTGGTACACCTTCCCTGCTATAAGTGTAGCACTTTCCGATTCACCATCCCGGTCAGAAGTGCGGACACTCTCTTATTGAAAGTAAAGACTGTCATATAAACAACCGTGCTGAAAAGTGCTGGCACCGTACAATTCACAACCCTGCTCCAAATACAGGCGCTGTTCTATTATAAGGGAGTGTTGGCACTGGCCTATCAAAGGTACAGACTGAAGTACCTGCAGTGTCCTAATGAAATCGCATACAGTATAGACTAAAGAGCTTGCAGCGTCGTATTAAAATCTACACAATGACTGAAGTGCTTGCAGTGTACACGGACTCAAGTGCTGGCGAGTTCAAGTAAAATATGCGCATAGACTCAAGTGCTGATGTTGTCCTTTTTAAAATACAGGCACCCTGCTCAGAAGCGCCTGTACTATCCAATGAACACCCTTCCTCAGGGGTGCTGAGGCAGTCTGATACAAATACCTCCTAAGTGCTGGTGCTGTTGAATTACCCTAAAGCGCTTGCATTGTCCAATTTAAGAGTGGAGCAGTCAATCAATCAATCAATCAGGGAATTGTAAGCGCGCTACTCACCCGTGAGAGTCTCAAGGCGCTGAGGGGGGGGGGGTCTGCAGATCTGTTTAGCCGAAGAGCCAGGTCTTGAGGGTCTTCCTGAAGGTGTTCAGGGAGGGGACGCGTCTGATGTCTGCCGGTAGCTCGTTCCAGGTCTTGGCTGCAATGTGAGAGAAGGATCTTCCGCCTGCTCTGGCTCTGTGGATGCGCGGGGTTTTGGCCAGTGCGAGGTTGGAAGATCGGAGGTTTCTTTTGGGTACATGGAAGTTGATTCTGTCGTTGAGGTATTTGGGTCCATTGTTGTGTAGGCATTTGTAGGCATGAGTGAGGATTTTGAAAGTGACTCTTTTCTGCACGGGGAGCTAGTGGAGACTTCGTTGGTGTTGGCTGATGTGTTCATGTCAGGGGATGCCGAGGACGAGTCTGGCGGCGGTGTTCTGTATTGTCTGTATTTGCGGAGTAGGGACTTGTTGATGCCGGCATAGAGTGCGTTTCCATAGTCCAGTCTGCTGGTGATGAGTGCGTTCGTGACTGTCTTCCTTGACTCAGGGGGATCCACTTGAAGGTCTTGCGGAGGATGCGGAGGGTGTTGAAGCAGCTGGAGGTGACGGCGTTGACCTGTCGGTTCATGGTGAGTGATGAGTCGAGTACGATGCCGAGGTTCTTGGCGTGGTCTGAGGGGGTAGGTGGGCTTCCGAGGGCGGTCGGCCACCAGGTGCTGTCCCATGCAGAAGGGGTGGTACCAAGGACGAGGACTTCTGTCTTCTCGGCGTTGAGCTTCAGGCAGCTGTTGGTCATCCAGACTGCGACGTCTTGCATTCCTTTCTGGAAGTTGAGTTTGGCAGTGGTGGAGTATTTGGTGAGGGAGAGGATGAGCTGGGTGTCGTCGGCATAGGATACGATGTTGAGGCCGTGTTGTCGGACGATGGCTGTGAGGGGGGCCAAGTAGATGTTGAAGAGGGTGGGGCTCAGTGATGAACCCTGTGGGACTCCGCAGGTGATTTTCGTGGGGTCGGAGAGGAAGGGTGGGAGTCTGATCCTTTGGCTTCTTCCGGTGAGGACTGATCGGATCCAGTCCAGGGCTGTTCCTTGTATGCCTGCGTCGTGTAGTCTGGCGACTAGTGTGCGGTGGGAGACGGTGTCGAAGGCCGCTGATAGGTCGAGTAGGATGAGGGCTGCGGAGTGGCCTTGGTCCAGGAGGGTGCGGATGTCGTCTGTCGTCTGTGGCGGCAAGTAGGGCGGTCTCTGTGCTGTGATTGCTTCGGAATCCGGATTGGGACGGGTAGAGGACGGCGTTCTCTTCAATGAATCGTGTCAGTTTGCTGTTGACTGTTTTCTCTGCAACTTTGGCTGCGAAGGGGAGGAGCGCAATGGGCCGATAGTTCTTGAGGTCGGTGGGGTCAGCTGTGGGCTTTTTGAGCAGGGGTCTGACTTCTGCGCGCTTCCAGTCGTCTGGGAAGGTGCCTGTTTTGAAGGTGGTGTTGATGGTGCGTTGTAGTTCAGGTGCGATGGCGGCCGCGGCTCTGTGGTAGATGTGAGGGGGCAGAGGTCGGTGGGGGCCCCCGAGTGGATGCTTTTCATGGTCGAGGCAGTGTATTCGGCCGTGATCGGTGTCCATTTGGAGATGGTGGGCTGGCTGGTGTTTCTGGGGGGGCGGGAGGCCGCCTGTGGTGCCTGGTGGATGGTCGATGAAGTTGTCGTAGAGGTTTTTGATCTTGAGGTGGAAATAGGTTCCAAGCTTGTTGCAGAGGTCTTGGAATGGAGTGATGTCTGTGGCTTCGCTGCGTGGGTTGGTGAATTCTTGAATGACACTGAAAAGTTCCTTGGAGTTGGTGGAGTTGGCCAGGATTTTGTTGTGGATGAAGTTCCTCTTGGTGGCTTTGATCTGGTTGTGGTAGTCCGTCATGGCGTCCTTGTAGGTGGTGTGGTTTTCGGTTGTCTTGGTGTTTCTCCAGTTCTTCTCCAGGCGTCTGCAGGTGCGTCTGGCTTCTTGGAGAGCGGTGGTGAACCGGCGGCTTTCCTGGGGCGTTGTCTGTCGGAGTTGCGTAGCGGGGTGAGCTCGTCTGCGCAGTTGGAGATCCAGGTGTGGAGTTCTCTGGCTGCATCGTTTGCGTCGGGTGCCCAGGTGTGGTTGTCTCGGGTGAGGGTGGAGTTAAGTTGCTCGTCGGTAACCTTGCTCCAGTTCCTTTGAGGTGGGCGTGGGGCTGGTTTGGGTGCCTTGGGTTTGTTGATGGCGAAGTGTACGCAGTGGTGGTCGGTCCATGGCGGCTGCGTTATGTGGCTGAATTGGACACTGTTTCCTGCCGCGAAGATGGAGCAGTCGAGCTGAGAAGCACCATGCTGTCTTACTGGAAGTACTGAGGGACTGCCAAGAAGTAAAAGTAGAAAGCCACCCTGATAAGGGAAATTTCGGTAAAAGTAGAAGCCACCATGAGATGTTAAAGTGCAGTGCCAGTAAAAGTTAGAAGCCACCACGAGATGTTAAAGTTCGGTGCCAGTGAAAGTTATAAGCCACCATGAAATGCTAAAGTTCGGTACCAGTAAAAGTAGAAAGCCACCATGAGATGTGATAGTACTGTCACATTAAAAATATAAAGCAAACTAGACCTCCGATGACAGGTTCGCCACTTAGTGTTTTGTAGGCCATATTGCTATTCGTACTTCCTAAGGCTGCCCACCCCTCTCTTCCCCCCCAACCCCCTGCAAGCATATAGGAAAACATCTAGAATGAAGAAATGATTTAGAGGCAGTGCTATGTTGCCACAGAACCTAAAGCACCAGTGATGCGTCTTGCTGTTTTCAAAAGTCTACATAAACCATTCTTTATTTTTTTTTACTGTTTAAAGCTGAATCTCTTTAAATGTATAATGCAATCTGAGCCAGTGCTAAGTTTTACAATTTTATTTGTTTTTAACATAATGCCATTACCAGCTACTTCCATCAACCCAGCACAGGGTAGCCCGCTTAGGGGCACTAGACTAGACTACCATGCTTCTAATACCCCCAGCCATTTGCCACAAGCTCCACACACTCTGCCCATGTTACGCATGCTCCTCACTCAGGCTCTCTAGATCTTCCCATGTTCTTACACTGCCTTATTCATGTGCTACAAGCAGGGCCACTGGAATTATGCGAATATGTGGCCTCAGCAATTTTCGCATGATTATAGATTTGCTGCATTTGCCACATAATCCATCATCTGCCGCATAATCTGCAGATTTTAACAAAAAATAATTGGTTCTAGCTCAAACTGTTCAAAAGTTACTAAAAATGCAGCGACACATGTTGCCGCACACTGGAAGGCCCTTTTCAATGCTGGGCTGACCATCTTTCTGTTCCTTATTGCAATATTTAGGTATCAAACTGGTACTAATGAATTGCAACCAATGCCCTGACAGTGTTACCAAGTTTAAAAATGACGAAATAATGAAGTAATGCTATTACAAAATGTGCCGCATTGTGCTGCATAATTTGCCTTTTCTTGCCCCATAATTTACACAACCCTGCTACATAATTTGGCCCTCTCCTGCCGCATAATTCCGGTGGCCCTGGCTACAAGGTCCTCACCTGGCCTTATCCATGTGTCACAAGCTCCTCACACTATGTGAACCAGTCTTATCACATTTTATCTCCGTACGTACCCAGTTCCTCAGACTGCCTACCCATGTGCCACAAACTCCACACCGTCAGGGTAGGTTTTCAGCTTTTGGTTACCACACTTCTGTCATACAAGCCTCATACAGCACACAGAGTATGGGCACCCTGTCTGGCTGGACTGGGATTTCCCTGACTGATGAAGTCTGTGGCAACGTGTTTAATTCTTGAAGATGTATTTCAATATTTTATCGAACAGGGTTTAGGTATGGTTCAGAGGGCCCAATAGGATGAATCTAATCACTGACGTCCT
Organism: Calotriton arnoldi; assembly: GCA_963921515.1. Classification (NCBI taxonomy): domain Eukaryota; kingdom Metazoa; phylum Chordata; class Amphibia; order Caudata; family Salamandridae; genus Calotriton; species Calotriton arnoldi. The sequence goes on along the minus strand of CAWUFW010001702.1, from coordinate 2,525,754 downwards.
CATAGTGGTTTACTTTGTGGACTCATTCCAAGTACCCAATGCTTCTCACACTGTCGGCCCCAGAGCACTCAGGGTTCCCAAGTCCTTGTGAGAGAAACTAAATCCATTGCAGGGTTTTACATTTCATTCCAGAACATGTAGCCATGATATATGGGATAAACCTACGTCTGGCACTTTTCGTGATTTGTGTAATCAGTTGTCCAGACACTGAATTGTGGAACGTGAAGCTTAAAGATATTGCAGATTTCACAATCTCGAGGAAAGTGTTTAAAGCCTGTAGTTTAGCAGTACAATCTGGGTGAAGGGGCTTTGAGCTGGTAGGCGACAGGAGGAACTATCTTGTGTGTTAAGTTCAAGTTTCATCTGGGAAATCCTCGAGACTACGTCAGATAGGCATTGGACTAGAGTGTCACTATTGCCAGTTCCGGTGATACTGAGGTACAGCTGCATATCTTCATGCAGGGCAGTAGTCAGAAAATTAAAATAGTCCCTCTTTGCACCGAAGCAAGTGAGCACGAGCCTACCTAGAAGAGCTCCCTTGTCTCTTCCATCTAAGCACCTATCCATTCAACCCATTACCTTCCACCCACCCTTTGGTATCTACCATTTCACCCTTATATTTTTATATTTTGTCATCCATTCATTCTTTTATCCATCATTTAATCTTTCATCATTCCATCCACCAAACATTCCGTCCATCATCTATGCATGCATCCATCCACCAATCATTTGGCTTACCCATTCATCAATAAAGCATTAAATCCATCAATTGATCCCTTCGCCCTCCCATCCTCTCAGATTTCGATTTACTCTATCATTCTTTCACCCATTCTTTCATCCAGCCATCCTCCTATCCTCATCCACTCGCCAGCCCACAGCCCTCACCAAATGGCATGGCTAGCGGCGCAAGCAGTGATCCTATCTTGCCCAAGCCAAGTCACCAACCTAAAATATACACAAACTTTTCATTTATAAGGGATGCCGGGCCGGTATTGTGCCTAAATAGTAACAACGCAACTAATCTTCCAGACCCACTCCAACCAATCAAGGCACACCAGACGGAACACCAGATGGTACAACAGCAGCGGCAGCAGCAGCAGCTGAAGCCAGATTGCAGGGACTACGGGGATTCATCAGTCATTGGCAAAAGCTCCAGAAGCCGCGACGCAAGTCCAACAGATGAAACAGATGAATCAGATGCAACAGATACAAGCAAGGAATCGAGGGAAGCGAACACCTAAGGCAAGATGCCCTGAGCCAATTAGAGACAGATTTACCCAAAAACATCGTCATATCAAAGGGGAGCGGGCATGACGCCCTTGGACTGGCCATGAGCCACGCAGTGACAATCAGAGAGGAAGGAAAGGCAGGAAAAGAAGAAAAAAAAGGAAAGACGAAAGAAAGAAAGAAAAGTACCAACAACCATATCCCTCCTAGGGGTGCTAAGGAAGGATCCTTGGATAAAACGCCACCACATCATTTGGGAGAAGAGGGGGAAGATTTGGAAGTACACAAGTATTATCCCAACACCAAGACCAACACCTTCCCAAACGGAGGTATAGCTCTTCCCGGATTCCTTCAGCGACCCAAAACTTTGCCAGAGGCCAAAGCGGAAGATAACCCCAAAAAGAATCTTATCTCCTCGGGCACTCCTGACCAGGATCTACTTGAGCCCAAGGAGGCGATCATGGCCAATGTGAGCAAAGTGGGTAGCAAAGACTCCCACAATATGACAACAAATAATGAAGCCGGAAAAGCACTATCTACACCCCATTCGTCAGCGCAAGATTGGTTTGTTCAACCAACCTTGGGACAACTTCAAGCACAACTTGGTCATGACACTGCCGTAGCTCAATCCAACAGTAAAATGCAATGGGCACCAACACGAACACCAACGTCTCGAGACACCGAACCGGAGTCATCATACCTCACACCAGAAGAATGGGAGGAACTGGTCGCTTCATATTCCACCGCCCCCGGAGGTGAGTCACAGGGAAGAAATAATAGCTCCCCAAAACTTAACATCGAAAAGGACAAATCACAAGACAAAGACGACATCTGGACCACATTGCTGCACACAATGCAAATGTCTGTGAACGCAATGCAATACCAATCAGACAAGATGGACCTTCAATTGTCAGTCCTCAACTCACTCTCCATTTTCGTCGCTAACATAGATGATAAGCTGGCAGACCTTAACAATCTGATCAAGAGGGCTCAGTCAGAGACACAACTTGTTCAGGCTAGCTGCACCTGTATAACAATTGTGGACAAGCTGGCGACACTACCATCAGCAATGGACAACCTTCTCGCCGACATAAGAAAGGCAGTGACAGACAAACCAGCCAATGGATGGGCTCATTTGAGCAACGGTGAGCAGTCGACAAAAAACCCAAGTAAAAATCCAAGAACCCAGGCACAGGCCCAGCAAACTGCAGCTCAGACATCAGATGGAAGGCAGCTTTGGGAGGCCGTGGACCTACCAACATCAGGGACAAATAACAGCTTACTGAGCCAAAGAGCCACAGCACCCCCAATGAGTAACACCTCGCACACCAGCAAATCCCCTGAAAAACATGCTCCAACCGAAGGTGTACAATTATCCTCCAAACAGCGGAGAAAACAAAGGAGGAAGGGGCGAAATCAAAAACCAACGCAGGCTTTATTACACAGCAGGGGCACAACCCATAGCCCCTGGAAAGTGCCAATGGATGATCAACGAGATTCCTCAAGTAGGGAGGAAGAAGCGACGGACCCAGGCCGGGAAAGAAGAAAGAGGCCAACCCAGGAAAAGGCAATAGAAAATAAAGAGTGCATATCCCCCAATAAACCCATAAATGATGGCCCGAGCACAATCCGGAGAACAGAAGATGGCGCTCAATAGGAGAATCATCAACAACAACAAATACACTCAGTGACCGACTGGGCACTCAATAAGGCCACACAAGGCTCAGTAATATCATCAACAAGAGAACCTACGGAATCAGTAGGTAAACAAATAGTCTCACAGGGTAGTGTATGTACAAATGGGGAGATAATTACAACATCAGCCCCAAGTACAGAGACAGTCCTAGTAAGCGATAACCGGCTCCTCGCCCGGTAAAATCATCATGCGGGCCACCAGCGTCAACAGAGGTCTCAATAGCGACACAGAGCATCTCGGACCAACAAAAAGTGCTTCCAGGCGCGACAACAATAATCACGTTTCACCCAGAGTATATATCGAAGGGAAGGGTTGATATACTAAACAGGGGCAACATTCTGCGACTACTAAGGTCCACTAATAGTTTAAAGAACATAAAACCACTGGCCTGGAGTCAGTCGAGTTTGTAGAATCACCAGACCGACCTGGAACAGAAGCAACAAAAACAGTCTGGGCTACACCAGACCTAGCTGAGAGAGTCTTAAAGGAACAAACCAGACTCAATGCCTGGGGCATTAAACTACGGCCATTTGCAAAACGAAGGTATCCAGACCCTTTATTGGCCGAGTTAAAGAGCCGAGAAGAATACCCTAGTTCTGGACAACCGAGCATACGATTATTCTCAGTTCTGCGAGGGGCTCGCAGCAATAGCGTTGAGTACAGAGAAAACGGAGAATACAATGAACTAAGGGCACACTTAACTAGAAGTAAAGCCATACAAGAGTGGAGCTGGTTATCCAGGACAATAAACACCAAACCTCAAAGTCCGTGACAGTCCAAGTTTAACGCATCCGCATCTAAAAACTCCCTGAAAGTCTGTTCCTGGAATATCAATGGTCTGGGAGAGAAGACCTCGGATCCGGAACTGCAATTTTATCTGCAGAAATTTGATATTATTTCGCTCCAAGAAACATGGTGTGAAGTACCAACTGCACTGTATGGCTTTAATTTGCTCTACTTACTGGCAACAAAAAGCACCAAATTCGGCCACAATAAGGGAGGCCTTGCGACATAGAGCTCCATAAAGAGCATTTACGCAGCAGAACTATTGCCATACAATCTAGCTCCACCCAACGCAATGCAAGCACTCCGAATTACCTTACAGGGGACGACAAAAAAAGAGTATATAATACTCGTAAATCTTTATCTGCACCCAAGCGACAAAATCAGAGGTAGTCAACAATTGAAGGAAGAACTGGTGAAAATAATAACGGAGGAGAAAGCAAACAGCTGGATCATCACAGGGGACTTTAACCTAAATATGCTCAACAACAGAGCTGAGGATAATTATTCAGAAGAGGATCCATTTGCATGGGAGGAAATACCTCAAGACAACAACACAGATGGAAGATCCACAAAAACTTCCCAAAAGCTTCTGGCGTTTTTAGAGCAACTGGGCTTTCGTGCATTAAACGGCAGATTTCCAGGAGATCGCCCACAGACAGCAACATTTTACAACGCAGTAGCAAGGTCCACAATCGACTACACATTCTGCTCTCGCTGCATGTTCTTAAAAGTAAAAGACTATTGCATTGGAAGTTTAGATTATAGCGATCACCTGCCCCAGGAAATCATGGTAGAAGAGCCTTCAACATGCAAATTGCTCCCAGCAAATACACTGTGCTCGGAATTTACCAATAATGAGAAAAGAGTGAAATGCAGAACAAACGATCCTGAAGGTCTCTTTTCCCTTGCGAAACAACTCCTTGAAGAAGCGGAAGTAGCTGACCCCGACAGAATAGGAAGCTGGGAGGCGTTTACAAAAACCCTACGGAACAGTTACAGAGACATAAAGGGACACTCTCGAAACAAGAGAACAGCTTGCCCTCAAAATCAACAGTTAGGCCTCAATTCCTGGAATAACGCCAAATTAAAAAAGCTAAAAGCATTGATAAATCACACACTACGGAGGCTGAAGAAAGACCCCACGGCACTGCAAGAACTGAGGCAGCTAAAAGCCACCCGCAAAAAACTAACTTGGCGAATTAAAAAAGAAGCTGAAGAGTCTCTTTGGGCCAGACTCCTGCACGACATCAAAAACAACAATAGCGCACAATTTTGGCAGAAGTTCAACGCTCTGTCTAACCCGCGGGGCCAGGGCATTAATTCACACGTCACAGAAGAGGCATGGACAACCTACCTCGAATCACATTCTAATAAAGAACAGATTCCCCAAACTTGCTTAACTAACCTCGCGCCTACCCCGGAAACTCGATCGCCCCAGTTAAACTTCAATGCAATACTGGGACAGGATCTCATAATCACGAATACACAAATTTGCAAAAGAATCCTTAAAGGCAGACGTGAGGGAGCTCCTGGCCCAAATGGGATCCCTCCCATACTATTCAAACAAGATCCAGAATTCTGGGCTTCAGCCCTAAAACCGATCTTCGATTCAATTTTGCAAACATCAACTGTACCATCATCATGGAGGGGCTCGATTATTTCTCCCATCTACAAAAAAGGCAATAGGAGTGATCCGAAGAGCTATCGGCTGGTAGCTCTTCTGGACAATGAAGCCAAATATTATGCCGGTGTACTTCTCCAAGAATTGACGACATGGGCCACAGAAATCACAGCAATACCTTACAACCAAACCGGTTTCTGCAGGAACATGGGCACTGCTACCAACATTTCAGCCCTTTCACTAATGATAGATGCTGCACTTGTAATAAAACAGCCCCTGTACCTGTGCTTCATCGATTTTGGCTCGGCGTTTGACCATATAAATAGAAATATTTTGTGGCAAAAATTAAAAAGGCTAGGAATTCCATCACTGCTTCTAAAACAACTAATTCTTTTGCATAGTAACACCTGGGTGCAAGTAAAGCTGGGGGCAGGAGACTATTTAACGAAAAAGATAAACACAACCTCAGGATTAAAACAAGTTTGTGTGCTTGCCCCAATACTTTTTAATCTTTTTATGGCCGAGCTTTCAGTCCAACTCAATGAAAGCAACTCACATGCCCCCAAGCTAGGAGGCCGTCAGTTATCCAACCTCCTATATGCAGATGACCTGGTGCTTGTCTGCCGGACTCCTATAGGTCTACAACGCTTGCTTGACATCACATCCCAATACTCGGAGACCAACAGACTAAGGGGCCGATTCCGATCTCGGCCGGTAGGGCACCGAATCGGATTCGGCTTAACCGGATCCGATTCGGAGCCCTCTTTCCCGACCGATTCGTACGTGCGTCCGGCCGAGCGAGTACGATGCGAGCGCACGCGAAATCGCCGGCCGACTTGTTCGCGGGTCCGAAGCGCTCCGACGACTCGCACGGACACGACTCGCACCGCGCGATGGAGTCGTTCCCCGGCCGGGCAAGTACGATGCGCGCCGCGAGCAGTCCGACCGACTCGCGCCATCCGGCTCGAAAGAGCAGTCTGAGCCGCACTTTGGGGGTCTGTGTCGGACCCCCCTGTACGCAGAGCCGCGCGAGTCGCACACAGGGGGGACCCATGGGTCCCCCCTACCTGTGCATGTACGCCGCGAGTCGCTTCGAGGCGTACCCGCTGTAGGGGGCACCCTTGTTCGCCTCGCACCCATTGGGTCAATGGGAGCCCGCGTACGCGTTGTACGTCCGGCTCCCATTGACTCAATGGGAGTCCGACCGACTCGAGTCCGATTGCATGCGTGCGCATCGTACTTGTTCGGTCGGACTGCCAGAGTCCGATTCGGTCGGAAATCTCTCCGGGTCCGGCTCTAAGTATTAATCAAGAAAAAACAAGTCATGTGTGTAAACTTCCGTAAAACAAAAACAAAACACAACTGGTTCCTGGCAAAAGTCAAGCTGGAAGTCGTGCAAGACTATAAATACCTGGGGGTTATGATTGATAACAAAGGTAACTACAAAGCACAATGTGAGGCAATAAAAAAGAGGGGATTAATGACGGCAGTGGCATTAAGAAATCTGAAAAATAAGATCGCTGGACCAAGCTTTCTCCCTCTGACCAGGGTGATACAGGCTAAATTAATTCCATCAATCACCTATTGAAGTGAAGCCATGAGAGGGAGAGATGCGGAAACATTGAACGGCACCATTGCAAGAACCTTGAGAAAAATCTACGGGTTGCCAGGATACACATCTCCGGCACAAATGAGGCTCGAATTCAGGATGCAAAGACAAGAGCTGGCCCGCAAAGGAGCTTTCGTTAAAACCTGGTACAAAATCAAAAAAGGGCAGCCAGAAACGCTAAACTCCTACATGTGGAGGGAACTAGAAGCCTCAGAAACCTGCCCAGCAAGACATTTCTTGGACACTGCACTGGACCAGCTGGGGTTACAACAACTTTGGGAATCGTCAGGGTCCATGGCAAGCTTCAAAAAAATAGTAAATAACACTGTCAAAAATGAATCGATCATAAAAGACAAAGCCGTCTTGTCAGAACGCGCACACGGCTGGCTCACTGTACAGTCCTACAGCAAAGCGACCCCCCAAGCATACCTCCAATCTAACTTCTCCAAAATCACAAAAGAGAAGTTCCTGAGATTTCGGTTAGGCTTATTGCCATCTGCACATCACTTGCCTCCATGGTTACGCCCTCCGAAGCCGGCAATTTGCCGTCTCTGTGGGGAAGGAGAGGAGGACATAGTGCACATTATAACCATATGCCGGGAATTAATGCAGGAGCGCCGGTCACTACTTAGACCAATCTTTAACAAGAAACAAATACGGTCCTATAGGCAAGCGGTGCTAGCAAGTTTCTCTGGTGAAGACATTCAACTAAGCTGTTGCCTGGTAAAAATTTTAACTGCTGCTGATGTCAGACTAAAAAAGATACAACCAGATTATCTGAGAAGTGGCATTGGAGCCGGGTTGGAGCCAGCCCGCTGACCCACTATGCAAAAGTCTCTGACAGCGCCTTATTACATCAAGCACTAAGCACTCTTGCACATCCAAGCCCTGAAGAAAAATATGAACAGGTTAACCTCGGCCACTTTGTACTGAGCCATAAAAGTTGTTGCTGCACCACGCACTTTCAATCGCCCTCCCTCACTTTGCTGCTAAGACTCTGACCAGTGAGGTTATTTTACCTTTTGAACTGCTGCTAAATCTCCGCTTACAAATGACGAAGAATCTGGACTGTGGCCCACCAAGGCTGGGGGACTGGATCTCATTGCAATTTTAACTGTGTTCTTAATTGTGGCTACTAGCCTTTTAAATTGAAGTTTTACAGTTTTACAAGAGATGGTTATTTTTGTAAAGGTTTTAACTAACTGTACAATAAATACTTACTTTACTTTACTATCCTCATCCACTCATCCTCACCCACTCATCCATCCCCCACTTATCCATTCTTTCATCCAGCCATCCTCCTGTCCTCACCCACTTATCCATCCTTTCACCCATCTATCCTGTCATCCACCTATCCTTTCACCCACTTACCCATTCTTCATCTCACCCACCCATCCACCCACCCTTTTACCCACTCACCCATCATCCTTTTACCCACTCATCCACCTATCCTTTAGCCACCCATCCTTACACACACTCATCCATCAACCCACCTATTCACTCATTCAGCAATCCATGCCTCCATTCATCATTATTTCCCTTTTCTATCAACCCATCTTTCTTCCTTATAGCGTCAATTCTGAGTATTTTTTATCTGGCAAACTGCACACAGAAGAGGCCCATAAAAACTCCAACACTGTAGCTACTAAAGCAAGGGTTTCACGACGCCCGTCTTCGTGTAGTGATGCAAATCAATATCAGGGTTGGACAAGATCTCAACTAAGGGCTAGACCTACTCGCCGATAGGTAAATGGGGAGGGGGAAGGGAGGTTAGCTTGAGAAACCCCAAATAAATAGCTTTGGGGTGTGGCATGAAGATTCTAGTCTTCAAGCATTTTGTTGCGTTGGACAGTCTTTTGACAGACAGTTGAGTAGCATGCTTCTATGCCTCTTCTAGCATAACGGTACTGTGATGCCAAGGTGGTCTGCTTACTATTTATAACAATATATATCTAAAAAAAATAAAACAGTTTTAGTGGTCGATAGTTTTGAAGGCACCAGACAGGTCCTGCAGTATTAGCATGTAATCTTTGCCCTAAAAACAAGCATTTGCAATGCAACAGGTCTCGCATTTACGCGAGTTTGAGCTATTGGCATTGTAAATGACAATGCCTTTTATTTATGTTTTGGTTTTTGAAACATAAATAAAAAGCATTGTCATTTACAATGCCAATAGCTTAAACTCGCGTAAATGCGAGACCTATTGCATTGCAAATGCTTGTTTAAAAACTGGTATGACCTCGGCTCCCTTCCATGACTCTGGAATTCGTGCTCCCCCTGCAAGGGCATTAAAAAGTGACAGCAAATAGTTTGACCAGTTATTTTTGTCATATTTGAACAAATCACCCGGTATTCTGTCGGGTCCCGGGGCTTTTGCAGCTACAATTGAGGTTTCTATTTCCTCTTTCGTGAAGTTAACCCTCACTAGATTTGGTGGTAAATCTAAAGGTACATCCCTTTGGAGCAGATTGTAATAGCAGAGTAAAGGGCCCCAAAATGCTCCTGCCAGTCCCCAGCTGTTATATTGTTAGCTAGTGCAAGTTGGCTTCCCAAATCGCCCTTTCCCACAAGAAGCCAGAACTTCCTATAATCTTTCTTAGAACATGCCTCCCCAATTTGCTTCCACTTATCCTCAGCCGAATGCTGCTTAGCCATTTGTATGGCTAATTTATAAGACCTTCGTAAATCTCATACTAGGGGTAGATTTTAATTTTTATGGGTTCTAACTAGTTGATACTTTAAAAAACTGCACTCGCTTGAGAACCAGGAGTTCGTCCTGGTTGGATCGCCAGCGCTGTGATTAATACGTTTTAAGCTGACTACAAAATGTTTAGTAAGCTGCTCGAAAAACATTGCGTGCAGCCTACTAACATCTTCTACCTCTCCTATGGCCACTGCGAGGGATTTGATCTCCAACAACCAGGTCAATAGGTCCTGCTTAATTTTGCTGAGCTTAGTTTCATCCCCAAGAACCAAGGGCCATTTAAGATGGCGCTTATCATTAGAGGCTAGTACCTCTTTTGTAATCAGATTGCTCCTGGAAGCACTATCTTTCCCCTCCCAGGAAGAGACTAGTTCCAGACTAAGTGGGTTGTGGTCACTATCGCCATTCTTAATTATGGACATGTTGAGTAATATAGGCCACAACTTAAGATCTACTAGGATATAGTCTATGCAACTTGCTCCTGTTGGACCAATAAAGGTCAATTCACCTTCTCTATCCGATGCAGTCCTGCCATTAGTGGCCCTTTGCCTATGTTCAATAGCCAATGCATTTAACTGCAAAGCTGGTTGAGACAATTTCTTAATTGGAGGTAAGCTAAGCAGAGGGATGTTCCAGAGTTTATCCTCATCATTTACTTCGAGGATATCATCCTCATCGAGTGGCTCAAATGTTACATTAAAGTCACCCCCAACAATCAGGGGCTGTCTATTGCCTAGGAGCTCATCTAAGGTCTGCAAGGTAACAGATTTGCCTCCCCCTCTGGGGATTTGGGCATACACATTATAGATGTCTAAAATGTAGCTGGAGTTAGCTTTCAACCTAACAGCTTGGATATCAGAGGAATTCGTTGGTATCTCCTTGATGCTACAATTAAGTGCAATACTAACCCATATCAGCATTCCACCTGATGGACGACCTTTACTGGATGCTAGTGCAGGCTGATGAACCAACACATAGCCTGACAAGAAAGTTGCTAATCAAACCTTAGGATGTTAAACTTTTTTGCATCTAAAAATATAAAAGAAGTTATATGTATTGAAGCTATGTTATAAATTATAATTTTGCATAATGTTATCAATCAAAGCAAATTAAATTTCATACCAACCTGGTAAAAAAATAAAGTTTTTTTAATAAAATGTAACATAAAATATAAATATTTACAATAATTTGAACACTCTTCTTCCTGCCTCCTGTTATGCATTGTGCTAAATGGCCTCCTCAAAAAAGGCTTGTCACACTCCTAGAGTTGGTGTTGCTCAGGCACTTCAAAGAATTTGGGATGGATGGGTCTCTTTACGATGGGTTTGGGAGTGGGTGTGTGTGTGTGAGGTAGATTTATGGGCAGATTAGGTGGGCGATTATGTTGTTTGAGAGGTAAAGGGTGTTGGGATGGGTGTGGTTTGTTGTGGTGGTTGTGTACGTTGTTGGGAGGGTGTGTGTGTTGTGCTGTGTTCTTCAACATCTACATGGCCCCCCTCGCAGCCATCGTCCGACAGCGCGGCCTCAACATCGTATCCTACGCCGACGACACCCAGCTCATCCTCTCTCTCACCAAAGACCCCACCACTGCCAAACTCAACTTCCAGAAAGGAATGCAAGACGTCGCAGTCTGGATGACCAACAGCTGCCTGAAGCTCAACGCCGAGAAGACAGACGTTCTCGTCCTCAGTACCACCCCTTCTGCATGGGACAGCACCTGGCGGCTGACCGCCCTCGGAAGCCCACCTACCCCCTCAGACCACGGCAAGAACCTCGGCATCGTACTCGACTCATCACTCACCATGAACCGACAGGTCAACGCCGTCACCTCCAGCTGCTTCAACAACCTCCGCATCCTCCGCAAGATCTTCAAGTGGATCCCCCTGAGTCAAGGAAGACAGTCACCCACGCACTCATCACCATCAGACTGGACTATGGAAAAGCACGCTGCGCCGGCATCAACAAGTCCCTACTCCGCAAACTCCAGACAATACAGAACACCGCCGCCAGACTCGTCCTCGGCATCCCCCGACACGAACACATCAGCCAACACCTACGAAGTCTCCACTGGCTCCACGTGGAGAAAAGAGTCACTTTCAAAATCCTCACTCACGCCTACAAATGCCTACACAACAACGGACCCAAATACCTCAACGACAGAATCAACTTCCACGTACCCAAAAGAAACCTCCGATCTTCCAACCTTGCACTGGCCGAAAGCCCGCGTATCCACAGAGCCAGAGCAGGCGGAAGATTCTTCTCTCACATTGCAGCCAAGACCTGGAACGAGCTACCGGCAGACATCAGACGCGCCCCCTCCCTGAACACCTTCAGGAAGACCCTCAAGACCTGGCTCTTCGGCTAAACAGATCTGCGGACCACCCCCCCCTCAGCGCCTTGAGACCCTCACGGGTGAGTAGCGCGCTTACAATTCCCTGATTGATTGAGTGGTGGTGCCTTGTTTTGTTTGTTTGGGTATGTGTGGTAGTGGCTTTAGGTGGGTGTTTGGGTGAGGGTGTTGTTCGTGTTTTTGTTTGATGTTTGTGTGGGGGTGAGGGAATTCTTTTGGGTGTATGCTGGGGCGAGGGAGTGCTTTTGGCTACTTGCTTGGGTGAGGGTGTGGATATTGTCACTTGTTTGGGCGTATGGGATTTTTTTGGGTGTGTGCTGAGGTGTGTGCGATTCTGTGTATGTAGTCCTGATGTCTATGGTCGTGGTTTGAGATGATTGTTGAGTTAGTGTAGTCTGTGTGCCTGGTGCTAGGGCCTGTTGTGGTGGTGCTTTGTGGTGTGTGACTATGTTTTGTTTTGTGTTTCTGTTGGTGTGTGTGTTGCACTGTGTTCTGGGGTTGTGGTGGTGTAGTGACAGGATGTTGATGGGGGAATGGTGGTTGGAGTTTAGGTGAGGGTAGAGGAAGAGTGCAGAGATGGTGGGTGGGAGGCAATGTTGTCTGAAGGGAGTCTGCTGCGTACCAAGACTCTCTATATGGCACACACACCAGGATATATGCCATCCAGGAAAGCTGCTAACTGGGTAAATTATCAGTGTATTCACTGGATGGCACACACACAGTGCAGTCTTTCCTACAGAGAGGCTTTGCAACAGATCCACAGCCTCCTCAGAGAGCACTGCAGGATGGCGAAGTAGGAGGGAGGGCACTGATGGCTTTGGTGGTGCCCTCCAGATGGTATTGGGTCCACCACCACTTTCGGCTGGTCTGCTGTGCACACTTCTGAATCAGATGATGTGTTGGCCTCCTGTCCTGCCCCGTCACCCTCTGTGCCACCGGTCCTTCAGTTACAGTGTTGGCGCATTCTGTCTCCCAGTGGACATCCTGTTCCCCAACTTCTTGGCCAACGTCTCCGTCGCTTGCTCTGTTTAAAAGAGGAAGAAAAGTAAAATAATATGTTTTTGCTATTTGCTTAGCAGATTTTGTTGATGGCTCACTCTGTCACAAATGTGATGGTGATGTTGTTTGTCATCCTGCAAGAGCATTTTGAACACTCAAACATATTTGTCATCATGTTTGTAGGTGAGTGATATAGCCTCAGCAAATACAATGATTGTTTCTAAATATCACTTTCAATACCTAAACATAAAAGTTAGGCCCTCAAAGCTCAGAGGACAGAGTGCATGTGACATGAAAAGAAGGACCTCGTTTTTTTTTACCGAATGTCATAATATTCAAATTAAACTAATTAAATGATGTGCTTTGATTGGGACACAGTGTTGCTCTTTAGAGGGTCTTTGGAATGTTCATGGAACACCTTGGCTGTCTCTGCAAGCTGGAATTAGCTCTGTGCCTCCTGTCTTCGAACCGCTTACTTCTTTCCGTCTTCGCTTTATGAGAAGTACCCAGCCTTGAGGAATACTTCGTGCAAATCAGCAGGACCCTTGTGAAGGTCGAAACGCATCAGTGTATTGTTAGTGATGTATATGTAAAAGACACAATATATGTAAGTGACGTTCTGTAAGATTTGTATGTCAAAATTTCAATGTATCAGTACTTTTAAAACTTTGCACGAGTATATATTTTCTTTCTGTAACAAGAATATACACATGGAACAACCTGATAAAAAGAATCAATGACATATCAAATAAATGTCTAATTTGGCATAGCATATTCACTGCCCGTAAGTATACAGATGTTTATTTTGAAATAAGGGATAGACAGAGAGGCGCTACTAAACAACTAGAATCATGAGAAACTGATAGAGAAAGAAGGGGGGCATAGCATGAGGAGTGGGAGAGAGCACACCAAGACATAAATCAAGGGCCTTAATTGCCCTATGGTTCGTGTAAGCGTTACACGCTGCCCAAAGCAGCACTCATTGTGCCACTCACTAAAGTAGGCATTCTAAACATGCCAACAGGACTCCCACTGCAGCCTGTGTGTGCAGTTTTATACCGCCATTCGACCTGGCAAAAAAACATTTACCCCAGCCTAAACCTTCAGTTTCAAAACTTATACACAAGCCCTTAGGAAGGCCATAACAGCTGCAAGGACAGGGTGCATGGTACGTAAAAGGTTGGTCATGTGAATTTAACTTTTACATGTCCTGGCAGTGAATGAATCCTAAAGTCCTTTTTTCACTGCTGAAAGGCTATATCTCCCATTGACTAGCACCGGGTCGCCTTATTACATGTATTAAAGTGTAGCTTTAGATTAGGAGCAGGCAGGGAAGTACTTATTGAAGTTACTTACATTAGGAAGTGCTCTTTATAGTAGAGACTCCATCTAGCTGCAGATTCCTCACCTTTTGACAATTCCCCAGGTGTCAGACTGGATCCAGAAACTTTTTGGTAGTACCTCTGTGTGCATGAAAGTTGTGCTGTGTCGTTCCGCACAGCCGTCGTTATTTTCCGAATGTGTTGTGCAGGGTCTATATAGGCGTAACACCTGTGCCCTGACGTCAGTTGCCTTCAAGACTGTCTGCTCCCCCAGACGTGCAGCTAAAAAGCAAACTGATAAACCTATGTACAGATTCCTAGACTTGGGATCTTATTATATTAATGGGTAGAGTCCAATCACAAAATGGGGAGAATGAGAGGGTCGGTGAGGAATCTGCAGCTAGAGAGAGTCTCTACCAGAAAGAGCGTTACTGAAGGTCAGTAACTTGTTCTTCTGATAGAGACTTCTAGTCGCAGATTCCTCACCTTCTGAATCAATACAAAAGCAGTATCTAATTTGAGGAGCGCTGTGAATGGACTCAAACCAGAAAGTCCTGCAGCACCAACCGGGCAAAGTGCCCTTTTTGGAGGACTTGGCTGCCCAGACAATAGTGCTTTGTGAACATTTGGAGGGACGCCATTGTAGATGCCTGGCAGATGTCTTGGAGAGGGACTCTGCATACTTACACAGTGGAAGCTGCTCTGGACCATGAGGAATGGGCTCACAATCCTTTTGGTAGCTGCTTCTTTGCTAATGCATAACGGATCTTAATGCAGAGCATGATCCAGTTGAGATGACAGGCTTCTGCCCAGCCTTGCCTTTTTTCTTCTGGTAAACCCCATTAAGAGCTGACCTTGTACCCAATGTTATTCGGTTGATGTAGAAGCTCAGCGCTGTTTTGGGGTCCAAGCAATGGAGTCTCTCCTCCTCAGAGGGGTGAGGCAGAGCATAGAACACTGGCACCGTGATGGTTTAACTGATATAGAATGGCATCACAATTTCGGTAGAAAGGATACTGTCGTTTACAGAAGAAGATGATGTATGGTGCAGAAACACAAGGAGCATGAAGCTCACTTACACACTGTGCTAAAAATTGTTTTGAAGGTGAGGAGCCATAAGCGGATAGCTGTTGAGCGGCTCAAATGGAGTACACATTGAATAAGTAATGACGAGATTGAGGTCCCATTGGGGAATCATAAAAAGAAAAGGGAGAAACAGATGCTGCTGTCCTTTCAAAAACCTAATCGCAAACAGGGATTTAAATAATGAAGGCAGATCAGCCAATCGCAAGAAGCCTGAAAAATAACCTTTAACAGTGCCCAAAAGAAGGACTTGTCAGGAAAGGTAGAGAACAAACAAGATATCAGCCAATTGGGCTTGGAGGGTCGAAATTTGGTATGCACTACACCAAACACCAAACTTGTCCCAGCGACAGATGTATAAATCTGACTGAGGGGCGCTTGGCTGCCAAGATGACGTCCACTACCTACAGAGTAAGATCACAGGCATTCAGCTGGTGTCGCTCAATCTCCATGCATGAAAGTGATGATTGTGAAGGCCAGGGTGGAGAACCTGACCTTTCTGCTGAGCCAAGAGATCCTCCTGGAGAGGTAGCCTGATCGGAGGCCACATTGTCAAGCAGAGGAGTTCTGGATACCATACTCTCCGTGCCCAGTCAAGAGCCACTAAGATAACTAGGCCCCTGCAGGTCCTGATTTTCTTGAGAATTCTGTGCAGGAGCAGTATCAATGGAAATGTGCACAGGAGTCCTGAGTTTTACCCGAGGCAGAATGTGTCTTTGAGCAAGTGACGCCTTGGAGACTCCAAGATGCAGAAGTGCTGACATTGCATGTTGTTCTTTTTGTTTTTAAATCTTTTTATTTGTTTCAGCAACAAAGAAACAATAACTTTCACAAAATAGAGCACTCTGTGAAAAACCAGGCATCAAATGTTGTTTAAGGCTCAACCATCCCTCCCTCCCCAGTCCAGCCCCCCCATTGCATAGATCCCTTCACTGCACAGGAGATATCGGGCCGCTTACAGGTCACAAAGTGTCACTGTAGTGAGGGGCTTGATATATGTTTCCTCTGTATGTATTTAAGGGACCCCAGATCATGTTCAATTTTTGCGAGGAACCTTAGCCATCATAAACCACCTTTTCGGCCAACATGCACCAGTCCATGTCCCTTTTCCAGCTATCTAACTGGGACACTTGCTCTAATCCCCCACAGACTAACGATATCGCTTGTGGCGATTATAAACTCCAACGTTACACAGATTTGTTTCATATGGGTGAAATCCATACCTTCCCATATAGTTAAGAGGCATAGTTTGGTTGATGGAGTGAGGGTAGTTCTGTACACTTCGTTCAGGCAATCTAGCACGACCTTCCAGAAGCATTGGAGTTTACAGTAGTCCCATATCATATGAAAGAAGGTGTCCTCTTGGCCACAATCTGGTCTATAATTATCACTTGCGATTTTACCATTCTTCAATAGTGTGACTGGGGAAAAGTAAGTACGGTGTAGGATTGTTAAGTGTATTAGTCGAAACCTGGATCATATAGCTACTTCCTTTGGGGAGTCTGAGGCCTCTTGCCATTTGTCATCCTCGAGGCTACCAAGGTCTTAAGCCCAACGCTACCTCAGTCGCATCAGCGTATCGGGTGTGTTTTATAATATTTTTTTACTTGTCAGAGATATAGCCAGACATGGCTTGTGCTCATCAAGTAATCTGTCCTCTTGTGGTGAGGATACTGGCAGTTCGGGCTGGACTGTTCCTATGAGGGACAGGGTCAAGAATGATTTGCATATGGCTGGGTCTGAACTGGGGTGGCGAAGTGAGCAAAAGAACAATGATGGATTCAACACAGATCTGTGACGGCGTGAGTGCCTGAAAAGTTTCAGCGCTCCGTCCATCATCTCCTTGTGTTTGCTTTGTGGACCCTAAGTTGGCAGGGTATGCCCAGACGTGGGTCCCTTGCACACTTTGCCACTGGATTCAAGCTAGCCTGGCTGATATGGGGTGTTACCCTGAAATCGGTCACAGGATGCTTGTTTCCGGTCCAGGGAAGACCTGGCTTGGCAGTTCGGGCTGGACTGATCCTATGAGAACCATATAGTGGTGATGTTGTTCGTGAACACTTGTAATGTCCGCCCCTTGACCGACCGCAGGAGAGCTTTCAGTGCAAAGCGGATGGCTCTGAGCTCCAGAAGCTTGATATGGAGCCAGGACTCTGCCGGAGACCAGAGGCCTTTGATAGCCACCTCTCCCAGGTAGTCACCCCTGCCCAGAAGTGACGCACCTGTCACCACTGTCAGCTCTGGGTGGTAGAAGGAGAGGGAGGTCTGCCGATGACCTAGTTGTGGTCCAGTAACCCCCACTGCAGATCTTTCACAGTCTTCTCCAAAATCTGAACTTTGTCAGAGAGCTCCCCTTGATGTTGACCCCACTGGTACTTCAGATCCCACTGCAGAGCCCACCTTTGCCACCTAGCTTGTTTGACCAGCAGGATGCAGGAGGCCATCAGTCCAAGCAGCCACAGAGATGATCTCACTGAAATCCAAGACTGAGGCTAAAAGATCGGGATCATAGCCTTAATGTTCTGGACTCTCTTTCCTGGGGAAAAAGCATGAAACCAATGAAGGGGAGCGTCTGAGAAGGAGTCAGATGTGATGACATTGGCATATTGATAGTGAACCTCAGGGATGACAGGAGGGTCACCATAGTACGGGGGTGGTTGATGACTTCTTGGTGGGAGTCTGTCTTAAACAGTCAGTCATCAGGGTAGGGGAAGAATGCCACCCTTGACCTCCATAGGTTTACTGCCACCACCGCCATCGCTTTCATGAACACCCGAGGGAAGATGGTGAAACCAAAAGGGAGCATAGCAAGCTTGCAAATGCTCCAGTCCCACCACGACTTGCAGGCAGCGCGATGGACTGGCAGGTCGATTATGTGTAAAATGGTGTCCTGCAAGTCCAACGCCACCGTCCAGTCCCCAGGGAAGAGGGCAGACAAGACCTGAGCAAGGAAGAGCATTTCAAATTTCTCCTTCTGGAGGAAGGCATTGAGAGGGGGCAGATCTAGAATAGGTCAAATAACTCCATCCATCCAACCACGTCCTACTTCTGCTGCTGGCACCCTCTCCACGGCCCTTTTGGCCAAAAGTGCTTGCACTTCGTGCCACAAAATGGAGAGATGGTCCTCCTTCTGTCACTGGGTGGACAGTGGAAGGTGCGGGGGGAAGAAAGGAAGGGTAAGGCATAACCTTTGCAGACAATCTGAAGGACCCACCTGTCCGACGTGATTGCTTGCCAGCCCAGATAGAGTCAGTAAATTATGCCTCCCACCAGGTGGCTGTGGCCCTGTAAAGGCATAATAAAGAGGTTTGGCAGGTGAGGCTGCGGGGAGAGGGATCAGCAAACTGAGAGGCACACTGGCCACAGGGGCAATGGGTACCTTGCCCTCTCCCACTAAACTGCAGGGTTCCCTCCTGGGATAGGACAGGCTGGTGGTAAGGAATGCCTCAGTGAAAGCAACTGAAAGGAACTTCAGAATTGTTGCGGATGGCAATGCTGGGTTGAGAGGCCCAGAGAGGGACGGTAGCCCTACTCTCCTTGAAGTAGTCAGGAGCAGAGTTAGTCTTGTCCCCAAACAGGTGAGTCCCATTGAATGGCTTGTCCATTAGGGAGGACTGAAAGGAGCCAGAGAACCCAGTTGATCACATCAACACATGGCAATGAATGGCAACACTGGTGCCTATAGCTCGCAGAACGGAGTCGGTGGTGTCAAAGCCACAATGAACTTTGAACTTGACTGCATCAGAACCATCTTGAATCATCTGTGAAAGGACAGGGTGAAGGTCTTCTGGTACACCAGGGAGGACCAAAGAGCGTAAGTGGCCAGAAAACAGGAGGCATTGATCAATCGCAAATGGCTAATGAGAAGAATAATTTTCCAAATGTCTCAACTCTCTCTGATTCCCTGTCAGGGGTGGTGGTAGAAAAATTGTTGTGGTTCGTCAGGCTGGTGGAGGCCTGCACCACGAGGCTCTCTGGGGAAGTGTGAGATGACAAAAATGCTAGGTTGTCTACAGCAAGGTGATTTCTATTAATAGGAGTGCCAAAACAAGGCTTGGCCCATGCTCCATGAGAAAATCTGTCAGGGACTCATAGACAGAGAGGAGAGGCTCAGAAGTAGTCTGGCCCAGTTGTAGGACCACAATCAACATGCTTGTTTTCACCTCTATGGTCGGGAATTGGAGGTCAAGGACTTAAGCTGCCCTACGTATAACAATAGCATACGAGGCACAATCTTTAGTGGCCGGGCTGGGATGAAAGAAAATAGCTGTCTCTGGGGTGGTAATTAGCCCGTATTCTTCTGCAAGTCCTCACACCTGTTGTCCTCTGTATATGGCTCAGCAAATTTATCATCTTAGTCATAGTCCGAGTCAGTGCCGAAGAGGGAATGCAATGAATGTTGCCTGCCATGTGGAAGTTTGGTCGGATTTGAGTGTAGCGTCAGTCGAATTCGGACCAGTGTTGATTCAGCATCACAGAGAACAATCAAGAACACCTCCCCGGGAGGTGAGGTCGGGATCGGTACCGACGTACCCGGGCCTGTAAATTTTGGCGCTGTGGGTGGCATTAGAATTGGAGCCAATAGCAGGTGTAGCTCAGAGGGTCCAGCTGGCACAGAGGGCAAACCCCGCCGGCGGTAGTCCAGTTGAAGTCCTCTCGGCTCTGTGGGGCTAAAAGGCGCACTGGAGGGAGTCAGTAGAGATCTGAGAGCCAGAGAATAGCTGCATGCAACTCTTCGATCTGGCGCAGTGTGGATGAGGGGCCTCGGAAACACAGATTGTGCCAGAACCAGCTGTAAATTGGCTCCAAAGTTGGCCAACTTCAAGAATGGGAGCGAGACAGTTGCTGCCGCCCATGCGCTTCATCTGGGGAGTGGAATGGCACAAAGCAGCGAAATGTCGCTTTGACTTCTTGTGCATTTTATCATTACCGGAGGACTTAGAGCATGATAAAAATAAGCCTCTAGAGTGGCTCCATCGACTACGGGAACAGAAGCGGGACCAGGAGCAAGTTTTGGACTTGGTGCAGTCCTCACGCTGCGTCTTCTTGAGTTTGGAGACATAGCTTTGCTTTGTGTTCTCTAATGCCCTTCAGGTTCATTGACTGCAGTCTCCGCAGGTCCTGGAGTCATAGCCTGACCTCAGACATCAAGGCATACCTGGTGGGGATCTGTCAGATATCTGCTTGCAACAGTCCTTACAGGGTTATAAACCTGTCGTTTTATGGTATGAAATCCCTTCCACACTCAAAAATATTTGTGAAAGAAGAAAATTGAGGTAATGGTCTCTGAGAGATGCGAAGGGGATCCGGATATCTGGCTGGTGGCTCAGAAAGAAGGAACTGATGTCATCACGGAGGAATGGCGCTTGCATAGGCCCCACACATCAATTGCGGAGCGGGACAGTATCTGTACGGAGCCACACTGCACTACCTTCTGGCACGCAGAGGTACTATGGAAACATTTCCAGATCCAGTTTGACATCTGACGGTAAGGAATATTCAAAAGGTGAGGAAACTGCAGCTAGAAGCCTTTACTAGAAGCACTATTTTGAATTGTAAATTTAAATCCTCTGAAATGCTTAAGTTGTATTCAGATAACATTTTTATTAATGCCAACTTTTGAAATTTTGTAGTTCTGTGCCCAAACCTACAGTGCATTTCTGCCAGAAAACAGGGTCACATAACCATGACTGTCTTTTCTTTGATGGGATGTTGATTCATCCAATACAGGGGGACAAAAGAGGATTAGGTGTGACAGGATTGTTAATCCTGGCAGGATGGCTGGGGAAGGAGTTGTATCCAGCCTTCAATGAAACTTCGAAATACCTTGCCTGCAGCACACACAAAGAAGTCTGAATCTAGTCTTTTGTCACCCTAGACATTTAGGAGCTAAACCCAGGAACGATAGGGAACTTGTCAGAATTAGTCATGCAGTGGGACAGGGCTTGCTCCCCACACAAAGTCTGGCAATGAGGATAAAATGTGGCACTCTCAGACCCCAAATCAGAACACTTCTGGACCTGTTGAACACTCAGAAGAAGGACTGCATGCTGCCTTTCTGCAGGAATGACTGCCCTGCAGTCCTGCTGTTGGAAGGACTGCCCTGCTGCAGGAAGGGCTGCCCTGATGGAGGATGGGCTGCATTGCTGCCTGAAGGACTGGACCTGCTCCTTGAACCGCGGATTACCAGAGTACCTCCAAGGCTAGCTGGCTGGCCTCCTGTGCGAGCTACAGGGACATAATAAGCTCCACATACCTTGCACCTTACCTGCATGCTGTTTTTGGTCCCTGGTGGAGAGATTGCCCTAGCCCTAAAAGAGGTGTTCCATCAGGCTTTTGGCTCCTTGGTGTGGTGTGGAGGCGTACACCTCCCACCAATTGCCTAAATATGGAACTTAAAATATTTGTCATAAAAATATAGTCTGAGAACCGACAGGAGACCAGGATCTACCTGCAAGACGACCAACAAAGATGCATCGCCAGTGTGATTGACTTTTCCACAGCTCCTGCTACTTTCTTTTCCACAGCAGCAAATCCTTTTCATCATGACCTCTTCACTAACGTATTCGGCCACATGAAGCCCTTCTTGGCTACAGCCTGCTGCTTTGCCCCGGTAAAGACTCAACCTTCTCCAGGAAATCGTACAAATATTTTATAAATCCAAGGAAACTGTTTCACTGTGGTAAAATTGGTGACTGTATCCAGGACCCACTCCATCGCGGTCTGATTTAACATGTGACTTTGTCCTGGTCTTGCGCAACTAGATAACTGCGGTTGGAGCTTTTTGTTTTAGGTGCTATTTTTCAGTTCAAACTTAAATAATTCATAATTCCAGTTCTTATGATTTGATCAAATTCATTTTAGTGTCATTTCATTTATTAAAATGTATTCTATTTTTTTTTTTTAAATGACAAAAAATTGTAATATTGTGTTTCACTTTATTACTGTTTGAGTGCTGCATAAATACTTTCCTCAATTGTTCCAAGTAAATCCTGACTCTTTTGTGGCAAGCTACTAGAGGGTTAAGCACACAATAATATTTTGTGGTTCAATCTGAAAAGGATTTTCGTTGTTATTTGAGTTTGGCTTCTACCCCTCTCAATTAACAAACTCATTTCTTAGAGACATTAATTAAATTTAATATTCTTCTAATGTTAGGCTACTTTGGCAACTACAAGCATGTACTGCAAGCTGCTCTTTAAACCAGTTTCACTTGGACGCGCACTGGAGTGTTCTCTGGTGTTGGACTCTGTGGGGTCCCCCCCAAACGTTTTGCCTTCACCACTCCTGTTTTCTGAATTTAAGTTTTGTTGGCAATAGGATTCTGTGCACTTTACCACTGCTAATCAGCGCTAAAATGCTGAGCCCTTTCCCTAAAACATGGTAAAATTGGCCTAAACCCAATTGGCATATTTAATTTAAAGTGCCTAGTATAGTGGTACTACATGTATCCAGAGCCTGTAAAATAAATGCTACTACTACCCCAGCAGTACTCATCGTGCCACCCACTAAAGTAGCACTTTAAAACATGTCTCAGGCCTGCCATTGCAACCTGCATCAAGTTTTAAACTGCCAATTCGACCTGACAAACTAAACCTTTTGCAAAGACTAAACCTTCCTTTTTAGTACATATATGTCACCCCTAAGGGTGACCCTAAACAGCCTATAGGGCAAGGTGCATTATATAAAAAAAAAAAAGGGGGAGCATGTGTTTTTAAGTTTTACATGTTCTGGTACTACAGGAAGGCCTACCTCTCCCATAGCATAATATTGGGTTACTTCAGTGGTTCCCAAACTTTTTCGATCTGTGGCTCCCTAGACCTATAGACCCTTGGCCGCGGCTCCCCATTGTAACTTTCTTTGGCGGGGTGGGTGATGTGCGCACTGCCTCTGGAATACTTCAATTTTTCTCCCTGAAAATATTTGGGATGAAGCCGATGAAGGTATTATAATCAAAGATGTAACAAAATAAAAATATAACAGTTGTTTAAGAAAAACTTTAATTGGTTAAGTCAGAAATAATACAAGGGAAACTCTTCAGCACTGGGGTCTGCATAAGGAATCATGGGCGTACAAAATACTAAGCATTACATATTCCTCAACCCCAAGCAAGTTAACTTATACAAATCACCCCCCCTTACATAAAATCTGTCTTGGGTGTTCCTAACTATTATCCTGGTAGCTCAAGTGTTTTTTTTTTACAAATAGTGTTCCATATTGATTCACTTGAAATCAAAATTTCAGGCAGCAATGAAGAAGTATCTGTGCTGTGGAGAAGTTATCTTGCAATATAAACATGGATATTAACAACAAGGCATCACATCTAGGTTTGTGTTACGTGCACTGCATCACCCATCAAGAGTATGTAACATTCCCTTTCCTTCCGATTCCCCCTACTATAAAATACACCTCTTATAATAATATTTCACAATGCACGTTATATCACACTTCTGTCGTGTAGAAGCACAGTCTATAACAGGTCTTATTAGTATCCATTGTACTGATACTCAGGGAAGGATGAAAGGCTGAGGCAGCCTTGCTGGGGTTGAAACTCGTTACTTGCAGATTATCGCTTTTATCTCACTGGGCTATCTAGCTGGAGTGCTTTGCGCCAATGCATGTTACCTAGTACATATAATTATTTCTTATTATTCCACTAAACAACGTCCTCACAGGACTCCCAGATTATGCGCGTTAATAACACTGCTGCTTTTTAAATTTATTTCAAAACAAGCCTTTTGTGTGCTTTCAGAAGAGGGGAACGTTATGATTAAGAGAGGGGGCAGCTTCCAATAAAAGGCTGACTTGCTGTGGTGTAGTGTGCTTTACTCTGGAACCTCCCGCCTTGCCCCCCCTTACGCCAGCATGGCCCACACCTCCTGTGAGTTGAACGATCCCTGGGCACACTGACTGAGTGAGCACTGCTCAGGCGTCGCTGCTGGCTCTTCTTTCAGGCCCAACTCGCACTGCTACAGATGAATGCCAGCTGCCAGTCGCAAGTTCCTCCTGGACGTGTAATGTTCCCAGCACCCTCACAGTTGTGCAGAGCTTCACACAGGTCGGTGTCAAAGCCCCTTCTCAAAAACTGCCGCAGATCACGGGGCTGCTCAGGGGGCTCGCTGAAGTGCCAATGAAGCCATTAATGGTCTCTCACTAAGGTGCAGCAAACCTTTCACCCGCCCGTTTGATTCCACCCCGTCGCGGAGGAAATGGCAGAGGGGGTCTGCAAGGTTAATTAAGAAAAACATGTTTCTAAGCTCTGTGAGTGTGTCCCTGGCCCCTCCCTCACCCAATACAATGTTTTTTTTCTTCTATTTGCATTAAAATGCTTTGAGTGTTCTTTTTAAGAAACATCTGAAGAGCAAACTCGTTTCATCACTTTTCAAGCCCAATTTTTAAAATATACATCTGGAAAAGGGATGGCTCTAGCTTTCATTTTCAGCTTTAACCCCCTCTCTCTGCAATCAGCCCTCTCCATGTTTGCAGTCGTAGGTCGTGGCAGCGCCCTTGGTTAGTTTTGACGGCGCCCAGTGGTGCTGCGGCGCACAGTTTGGGAACCCTGGGTTACTTTATTACATTTAACAGTGCTACTTTTTGTTTGGGAACAGGTAGAAATGTCATGTTTAGACTCAAATAAATTCTAATTTAAAATCCTAAATGGTAAAGACGAAGTTTAGATTACGATTTTGAAAATACCACTTTTAGAAAGTTGGCATTTTCCTGCCCACAAGATTCTGAGGTCTTCTATAAGTTTCCAGCTGTCTGTACCTGTTAATGGCACCCCCATTAAGAATCAATCAATCAGGGAATTGTAAGTGCGCTACTCACCCGTGAGGGTCTCAAGGCGCTGAGGGGGGGTCCGCAGATCTGTTTAGCCGAAGAGCCAGGTCTTGAGGGTCTTCATGAAGGTGTTCAGGGAGGGGGCGCGTCTGATGTCTGCCGGTAGCTCGTTCCAGGTCTTGGCTGCAATGTGAGAGAAGGATCTTCCGCCTGCTCTGGCTCTGTGGATGCGCGGGGTTTCGGCCATTGCGAGGTTGGAAGATCGGAGGTTTCTTTTGGGTACGTGGAAGTTGATTCTGTCGTTGAGGTATTTGGGTCCGTTGTTATGTAGGCATTTGTGGGCGTGAGTGAGGATTTTGAAAGTGACTCTTTTCTCCACGGGGAGCCAGTGGAGACTTCGTAGGTGTTGGCTGATGTGTTCGTGTCGGGGGATGTCGAGGACGAGTCTGGCGGCGGTGTTGTGTACTGTCTGGAGTTTGCGGAGTAGGGACTTGTTGATGCCGGCGTAGAGTGCGTTTCCATAGTCCAGTCTGCTGGTGATGAGTGCGTGGGTGACTGTCTTCCTTGACTCGGGGGGATCCACTTGAAGGTCTTGCGGAGGATGCGGAGGGTGTTGAAGCAGCTGGAGGTGACGGCGTTGACCTGTCGGTTCATGGAGAGTGATGAGTCGAGTACGATGCCGAGGTTCTTGGCGTGGTCTGAGGGGTAGGTGGGCTTCCGAGGGCGGTCGGCCACCAGGTGTTGTCCCATGCAGAAGGGGTGGTACCGAGGACGAGGACTTCTGTCTTCTCGGCGTTGAGCTTCAGGCAGCTGTTGGTCATCCAGACTGCGACGTCTTGCATTCCTTTCTGGAAGTTGAGTTTGGCAGTGGTGGGGTCTTTGGTGAGGGAGAGGATGAGCTGGGTGTCGTCGGCATAGGATACGATGTTGAGGCCGTGTTGTCGGACGATGGCTGCGAGGGGGCCATGTAAATGTTGAAGAGGGTGGGGCTCAGTGATGAACCCTGTGGGACTCCGCAGGTGATTTTCGTGGGGTCGGAGAGGAAGGGTGGGAGTCTGATCCTTTGGCTTCTTCCGGTGAGGAATGATCGGATCCAGTCCAGGGCTGTTCCTTGTATGCCTGCGTCGTGTAGTCTGACGACTAGTGTGCGATGGGAGACGGTGTCGAAGGCCGCTGATAGGTCGAGTAGGATGAGGGCTGCGGAGTGGCCTTGGTCCAGGAGGGTGCGGATGTCGTCTGTGGCGGCGAGTAGGGCGGTCTCTGTGCTGTGGTTGCTTCGGAATCCGGATTGGGACGGGTCGAGGACGGCGTTTTCTTCAATGAATCGTGTCAGTTTCCTGTTGACTGTTTTCTCTGCAACTTTGGCTGCGAAGGGAGGAGCGAGATGGGCCGATAGTTCTTGAGGTCGGTGGGGTCAGCTGTGGGCTTCTTCAGCAGGGGTCTGACTTCTGCTCGCTTCCAGTCGTCTGGGAAGGTGCCTGTTTTGAAGGTGGTGTTGATGGTGCGTTGTAGTTCGGGTGCGATGGCGGCCACGGCTCTGTGGTAGATGTGAGGGGGCAGGGGTCGGTGGGGGCCCCCGAGTGGATGCTTTTCATGGTCGAGGCAGTGTCTTCGGCCGTGATCGGTGTCCAGTTGGAGATGGTGGGCTGGCTGGTGTTTCTGGGGGCGGGGGGCCGTCTGTGGCGCCTGGTGGATGGTCGATGAAGTTGTCGTAGAGATTTTTGATCTTGAGGTGGAAATAGGTTCCAAGCTTGTCGCAGAGGTCTTGGGATGGGGTGATGTCTGTGGCTTCGCTGCGTGGGTTGGTGAATTCTTGAATGACACTGAAAAGTTCCTTGGAGTTGGTGGAGTTGGCCAGGATTTTGTTGTGGATGAAGTTCCTTTTGGTGGCTCTGATCTGGTTGTGGTAGTCCGTCATGGCGTCCTTGTAGGTGGTGTGGATTTCGGTTGTCTTGGTGTTTCTCCAGTTCTTCTCCAGGCGTCTGCAGGTGCGTCTGGCTTCTTGGAGAGCGGTTGTGAACCAGGCGGCTTTCCTGGGGCGTTGTCTGTCGGGGTAGCGGGGCGAGCTCATCTGCGCAGTTGGAGATCCAGGTGTGGAGTTCTCTGGCTGCATCGTTTGCGCTGTTTGCATCGGGTGCCCAGGTGTGGTTGTCTCGGTTGAGGGTGGAGTTAAGTTGCTCGTCGGTAACCTTGCTCCAGTTCCTTCGTGGTGGGCGTGGGGCTGGTTTGGGTGCCTTGGGTTTGTTGATGGCGAAGTGTACGCAGTGGTGGTCGGTCCATGGCGGCTGCGTTGTGTGGCTGAAATGGATGCTGTTTCCTGCCGCGAAGATGGGGTCGAGGGTGTGTCCTGCTCTGTGGGTCGGTGTGTTGACGAGTTGTTTAAGTCCGATGCTGGCGAGGTTGTCACGAAGGATAGTGGAGTTGGGGTCGCTGGGGTTGTCGAGGTGGAAGTTCAGGTCTCCAATGAGTATGTAGTTTGTTGAGGCGATCGCGTGGGGTGCGATGAAGTCGGTGATGGTGGCGGCGAAGGGTGTTCGGGGGCCGGGGGTCTGTAGACGAGGGTTCCTCTGAGTGTGGCTTTGGGGGTGGTCTGGATCTTGAAGTGCAGGTGTTCGGCGGAGGGAAGGTTTCGCTGGAGGTGGTGAGGCGGAGGGTGCTTTTGTGGGCGATGGCGAGGCCCCCTCCTGGGTGGTTGGGGCGGTCTTTCCTCTGGATCTTGTATCCGTCTGGGATGGCGGTGCTGATGTCGGGGGCGGAGGATGCGTTGGTCCAGGTCTCTGTGAAGAAGGCGATGTCGGGCGAAAGAGAGTCGAGTAGGTTCCAGATTTCCATGGCGTGTTTGTGTACGTAGCGTACATTGAGGAGGATGCATTTTAGGGTGTCGCCGGTGCTGGCGTCGGCGGTGTTGGAGGCTGGGGTGGCGGTGAGGGTCTGGCGGCAGTGGAGGCAGGAGAACTGGCCGTGGGTCGTGTTCGGCGAGGCCTGTTGGCATTCTCTAAGTCTTCCAGGGTTGAGTGCGAGGAGGGTGGTGGTGTCGTAGCGATGGGTAGTGGGAGGGCCAGGGTTCCTGGCGATGGCCGCGGTCGGGTCGCGGATGGGTGCAGATGGGGCGCGCCGGCGGCGCGCCCGCTGCGCACGTCCGCTGCGCGACCGCACAGCGGCTGCCATTAAGTAGGGGAGGTGGGAGGGAGGAGAGGCTGGGAGGCGGGAGCAGGGGAATTCCGGGGGGGAATTCCGGGGGGAAATTCCGGTGGGGAAATTCCAGGGGGGAATTCCGGGGGGGAGGGGCCGCAGGGGCAGCAGCGGCGAAAGGCAAAAGGAACAGGCAGGCACGAGAAAATAAAAACAGTGGTGGAATTAGAGCAAGACACAGATGGGCACAATAACAGTGTTGGGACCAGTAATCAATGGGACCTGGGTGTAGCTGAGAGAGGGCCTTCCTGGGAGGAAGGGTGGGGCGGAATTATTCCCTGCCCCACTTACATTTCAAAGGGCTGACTGCAGCACACACACACAGAAAAACCTTATACCAGTCTTTTGTCACCCCAGACTTCTTGGAGTGCAGGAGAGTCTGAGCAGGCCCTGAGCAATAGGGGGAGCCCACTGAAGCAAGGCCCCACAGACCAAAGGCACAGGAGTCGCAAGAGGACCTCGAGCAGCTCATCAAAGATGAAGGACCACGGTGCAGAGGATGCGGTGAGGTCGATGACCTTGGCAGGAAGAGATGCTCGTGGCTGGAGCTTTTTGTAGTCTGAAGATATCTGGAGTGCAGAACCAATAAGCCTTGGCAATGGCAAGTTGATGCGATGCACAATAGTTCAGTCCCAGCGGTTCCGACAAGGGATACTGGCCTCAAAATTGAATTGAGGACAGATCAGGCCTCGAAGAAGTTGAAGAACCATCACTATGTTGCTGAGCCTCTCGAAGTCCGTGGGACGTCAAGAGCAGCAGACCTGTCAGCTTTGTTGCGGTGCCTCCAGATGAAGAGGAGTGACTCCTTCACTCTAAGGGAGATTACTTTGGGTGTCCTTGATGCCAACACGTCGGTTGAAGATCCTGGAAGAAGCACAGAAACAGACAACGAAGAAGACTTGCAGAAAAACGAGACCAGGAGCAGCAGGAGTCTTCCTTGATGCAGTCTCGGTTCCAGGCGAAGTCCAAGTGTCCAAATGGTCGAAGAGTGATGTGGTTTCAGGCTTGAGTCTTGTCCTATGATGAATATAAGGACCCACCCACAGGTAAGCCCTTTTGTACCCTTCGAAAGGGGTTAGGACGACTCAGGGGTCCCTCCCAGAGGAGGGGTTGGACAGTGGAGATGAAACCTCCATGTCCTTTGTCAGTTTCGCGCCAGAGTGGGAGCCAAGGGCTCCCTGAACTGGCTGAAACCGGAGTTAGACAGGAGGGCACCAAGTGTGCCCTTCAAAGCAGTCTGGTGGCGTTGGCTAGCGCCCCATCCCAGTCTAATACACTAAGTCCCGTCTGGGAGGTGGTCACACCTCCCTGTGAGAGGAAACCTATTGTTCTATCTTCCCCTGCTCGAGTTCAGCTCAGCAGCAGAAGGGCAGAATTGTGTCTGTGGTCGGCAGCAGCACTAACTTGCTAGCAGACCCTGAAAGGCTGTTACCAGGAGTACTGGGGGCTTCTCGGAGTGCCCTACAGTGCATGGAATCATAACTCCAACACCGGTAATGGTGTTGGGGTACGGTTCCAACATGTTTGATACCAAACCGGCCCAGGTTCGGTACAGCCACTATATAGTTAGCCATTGCGTAGTGACGGATGGCCACTATATATATCAAAATGGTTGACCGCACTCACAAAGCCTGGAGAATCGACTATTGGGTTCGTAGGCATGTCCTGCTTATGCAGGGGCACCCACACACTTATAAACCAGCACACTGCCTTTCGGATTGAAAGCCCTGCTCTAGGGGTGACTTATAAGTTTTAAGTGTAGTGACCTTAGATATAAGGAAACTTATAGTGGTGCTAGCATCAGCTTACACAGGCTGCAATGGCAGCCCTGTAGTCACAGTTTGAGTGGTCTCTCATGGGTGGTATAATACATGCTGCAGCCCATGGGAGACCCCTGGTGTACCTATGCTCTGGGTACTTCAGTAACATATACTAGGGACTTATGGGGTGTACACCAGTAGCCAATTGTGGAGGTACAAAAGTACTTACCATGTCAAACTTATGGAGGAAGAACAGTGACTGGGGTCCTGATTAGCAGGATCCCAGTCAGACTAGTCAAAAAACATACTGACACCAGCAAAAAGTGGGGGTAACCATTAAAGCAGATCCCACTTTCCTACACAAATAATAAGGCTTTAGTCTAGTATTAGCTAAATCTTTTAAGGTATCACCTCTCAAAAGCTTTTTAAATCTCAACCAACCTTTAGTTGTGTTCTCAATTGTTTTTAGATAGTACGTAGAGGTTCCATCATCAAAGTTTTGAAACTGTAGTGAGTATGATTCCAGCATCAAACCCACAAGCTAATTTGGTTGAGGTTAGCTTCACCCAGGTCCTTTCTGGCAGAGCCCTGCCAACAGAATGTCCACGTTGAACAAAAACACTGGTTACCTTGTCTGCAAGCACGATGTTGTGACTGAGCTCAGTGTGTAGCGAAATCAAGTATGCTAATGCGTCTTTCCTTTTCTTCTTGTTTTTCCATCCAAGTGCGAGACTGATGCGGGATGTCCTTTGCGGTGAGATCAAAGTGGAAGGAACAAGGGAGCTGGCAAGGAGAGTCCTGTAAGCCGGGAAACAGGTACGTGGCAGGAGAAGAGGCTAAGCGAGGGGGAGGATGTAAACAGTCTTTCAATAAGGCAGCTTGTCTTTGTTCTGCACGTGAGTGTTAATTGCACTGCTTTGAACGTTCACAAAGGTTGCATTCTAATTGTTGGTAACAAGGAATAGTTGCAGATAATTAACTTGATGAGGCTGCCTTCTAGAAGCTGTTTTTAGAATGTTCACAAAGGTTGTGTTCTAATTGGTTATAGCGAGGAACAGGTGCAGGTGGTTAATTTGATGAGGCTGTCTTCTAGAAGGTACCTTAGAATGTTCACAAAGGTCGCGTTCTAATTGTTTTGTAACAAGGAACAGGTGTCGATGGTTAACTTGATGAGGGCTGTCTTTTGGAAGTTTGAGGTCATCTATGCAGGTTGATTGATACTTATTCTGCTGGATTTTCTGGATGTTTCTTTGGTGCCTGAAACCTGACCTCACGTATACATGGTAGCACATTTGTAAAAGCTATTAAGCCCTTTCAAACAAACCAGGGAGCACCAGCTGCAGCTAGCTATTACCAACAGCATGTAATATTGTCAAAAATCAGGGTAAAAGACGTTTTTTCATTCACAATTGTTGGAAGGAATGATAGGAATCATGCCGGTATATTTTGTAATAATTAAGAGAGGTGGCCTGTGGCAGGAATCCTGACAGTCGCCCCTACCAAAGGCAGTCTTACAGGTCATGGCTTAGTGGAGTGGAGGGCATGAAATGACTCACCAGACAGGGGGCATGAACCGCAGAAGCCGGTTTCTCAGGAAAGTTTGAAGGGTCTTTACCCTTCCAATCTATTAGGTAATATTGTTTGCCTTGCGATCGTTTAGAGTCCAGGAATACGGTGAACTTCGTACTCTTGTTGGTCATTAATCAGAATGGGTGGGGGTGGGGTATCTATTCGTGTGGCGGGTGTCGTGTTGATAACCATACCATGTCTCTTTTCTTGTATATAGATGCTGGGGTTCCATGCTTGTCAGCCTGTTCCTTCAAGACCAATTTGGCTTTTGCTAAACTTGTCCTAGCGTGTTTTTGAATTTCGTGCAGTTGTTCTAATCTTTCTGTGACTGAAGCTAGCATAGTAGAAACTCCTGATATATCAATGGGAAGGACCAGAGGATGCAGACCTGTCATAAAGAAGAAGGGTGTGTAACCTGAAGCTGAGTGGGTGCTGTTATTATAAGTGAATTCAGCTAGGGGTAAGGCCAGATCCCATTGCCCTTTGTACGACGATAATAAGCTTCTTTGTGTAGTTTCTAGGGATTGGTTGACCCCTTCAGTTTGCCCGTCGTTGTTTGGGTGGAAAGCAGATGACAAGACTACCTCTATTCCTAACTTATCATAAAGTGTTCTCCAAAATTTTGATGTGAACGGAACTTTGCGAATTGAGATAATTTTAGTCCGTAGACCATGCAGTCTTACAATATGATCAATTAATATTTGACTAAATTCTATGGCGGTGGGTATCTTTTTGAGGGGGATGAAATGTGCCATTTTTGATAATATGTCAACGACTACTAAAATGATACTAAAGTGAAAGTATCACTTGCTGGAAGGTTAGTAATAAAATCCAGACTAATGGTGTGCCAAGGAACTGGGGTATAGGCAGAGATTGTAATAAGCCTGCAGATGCAGCAAAAGTGTTCTTGTTTCGTGCACAAGTTGGGCAACCAGAAACTTACTTTTGTTTATCTTTCCGCATGTTGTTCCACCAGAAGGTTTTTTGACAATTCCTTAAGGTTTTCGTTATACCTGGGTGCCCTGCTAACGCTGTGTCGTGATTCCATTGGATTACCTGACGTCTTCATTCTATAGTAGGATTGTACAGTTTCTGAACTTGAAGGAACAGCTTGGCTGTGATAGGATGGTTGGGTGTTTTGATCCATTCTTTGGTCTTTCATTTTTTATATTCTTCATGTAGGGCAGCCGTAAAGGTATCACCCTCGTTGACTGTGACTATCTTTTCCGGTGGAATGATAATAGGGGAGTCTGATGTGTAATGGGAAAAGTGGGCATACCCCAGTCTTGAAAGAATATCAGACTATAACTTCTTGGCCCCAGGGTGATAGGTGATGATCAAATCAAACCCACTAAAGAAATGCAGCCATCGCATTTGACGGTCTATGAGAGCTCTAACGGAGCTAAAGAATTATAAATATTTATGACCTGAGAATATTGTGACTGTATGTTTAGCCCCCTGAAAGTAAGGTCTCCATTCAGTGAACACCAGTTTGATGGCCAGAAGTTCTCTTTCTGCCACCGTATAGTTTTGCTCCACTGGTAGACGTTTTTTGGAATAAAAGCTTTGGGATGCATGTGGTCAGTTCTTGTTTTTTTTTTTAGATAAAATTCCTCCCATGGCTACCTGCGAAGCGTCAGCTTCGAAGTAATAGGGCTGGTCTGGATTTGGATGCTGAAGGATGGGTGCAGTGGTTAATTTAGTTTTTAACAGTTGCAACGCCTGATTGGCTTCTGGAGACCACATGAATGATTGCCCCTTTTTTAGCAGATGTTATGGGCGCCACTATCTCTGAAATGTGCAGGATTAAACAACAATAGAAATTAGTGAAGCAAAGTACCTGTTGAATTTCCTTGACGTTTGTTGGAGTTGGCCAATTGGTAATGGCTTCTACCTTTTTAGGGTCCAAAGTGATACCTGCCGGAGATAGGTTGTTATGTTTCATATAGGTATCCCAATATAGGCTCAGGTAGTCACCTAACCTTTCACCTATATTCTCCCCTGCCATCTCACTACATAGCGGTTCTTAGGACTGACCTTTTACCTAGTTACAATACTGCTTACAGGACGTAGGGTTTTCCCTGAAAACTGGCCTCATCCATTATGCATGAGGATTCTTGGAAACTCAGCAGGACTACCATCTCCTGCATAATAACTATGTATAAGGGTCATTCCTTCCGTCATCCTAAGTCCGACATGGCACAGCAAGGTAGAACCCCTGAGGGTACCACTTTGGGTATATAAACACCATATCTTGCTGAGGTAATCAGAGGAGAAAAGGACTTCCATGCCGACACACTGACGCGAGACGTTGAGGTTCCTGCAAGCAGACACTCCAGCTCGCAGTGGTCTGACATCCCTTGCGGGGTGTTCATCTCGAGACCAAGACGGGGTCCCACAGTCTCTCACTTCAGGTAACGGGATTGACTTTATCTTAGAGGGATTCTTGGCTTTACACCTACATAAATGCTAGTTACAATTAGGTACATCTAGTTAGGGTCGCATCGTAGGAGTACGCATTTACTACTGTCATGTAATTTATATACTTGCCTGTATTCATTGTTTTAGCACGATGGTAGAAATCTACCATCCTTTTACTCTGTTAGTGCTTCTAATCATTTATATCTGTTTCCATCTAATGGCTGTTTCAGCACACCAATTTTACACTAGAATGACGCTGGTTCAATAATGCTTATTGAAAAACGTCCCCACCGTTTATTCTGTATATCTCTCTGAGACAAAGTGAGCACGAGTGACTGAGCGAAAAGTATTGCACTGTTTCCACAATCCTGAGGGATCAGGGTTGTCATGTTCGATAGTTGCCAAGAACTATTCTCTCCTTGGTAAGAGGGGTTTCTAGTGGCTCTATGAGCTAACTGGTATACAGGCTAACATACCCAGTGGGGGTGTACGGAATCAGTCTGGACCCCAAGCCCACAGTCTATGTTGTCTAAATGTGCAGATCCTATATAGGTTTATAGGAACTACAGGACAGGGTGATACCCCTGAAACTCTACCAATTGTACATGGAAGGAACATTTGTCTAGTTTAGCAAAGAACAATTTCCCTAAGGCGTTACAAGATGGCGCGTACATGCTGTACATGTTCTTGTTCTGAGTAAATCAGAATGTCATCTATGTAGGCAATTTTACAAACACCCCAAAACTCCCTCAAGCCCTCATTAATAAAATACTGAAATACTGCCGGAGCATTACAAAGCCTGAAGGGCATAACTGTATACTCAAACAACCCGAACTTAGTCCTAAAGCAGGTTTTCTATTCATCGCCTTCTTGCACACGGATTAGCTGGTAGGCGTCCCGTAAATCTAGTTTCGTGTAAATGGTGGAATTTCTAACCTGATCAAGTAGCAGCGGAATTAACGGGAGAGGATAGCGGTTCTTAATAGTCACCTTATTGACCGCCCTGTAATCCGCACAAGCCCTCAACTCCCCATTATTCTTGGGTACAAAGAAGAGTGTGGAAGACATTTGCGACATGGAGTGGTGTATAAAACCTGTCTCTAGTAGTTGATCCAGATATTTGTGTAGATATTGGGTTTCAGTATCTGTTAACGCATAGACTTTACTGCAGGGCAGTGTTGCCCCCGGAAGGAGATTTAAGCAGCAGTCAAAGGTTCTCTTTAGGGACGATTGGGTGGCTTTCACGGGGTAAAAAAAAAATTGAAAGTCCTGGTATTCTTTGAGTAGTTTAAGATTTTCTGTTCCTTGGACCGAGGCACAATGCAGAGGTATTCCCACCTCCATAGCCTCTTGGTAGCAGGTAGAAGTGCAGAAGGGTGAGTCCAAGCTTACGGTGCAGTGTACCCAATTGATTTTTGGATTATGGTGTTCAAGCCAAGGTACTCCCAAAATTACCCCAAAGGTGGGAGTGTCTATTAGATCAAATACAAGTTCTTCGGTATGCCCATTATCGCACACTAGGGTTAAAGCCTCTGTCTGAAAGCAAATTAGTCCAGAAGACAACTCTGAACCGTCTACTGCTCGCACAGGTTCAGGTTTTTCTTTGGGAACTTTTGTGAGCCCGAGTTTGGCAGCTAGGGTCAAATTAAAGAAATTGCTTGTGGCCCCTGAGTCAATAAGCATGGATATTATGTGCATCCGCTGTGGGGATAAGATTACAGTGACTCTGATAGTCAGATGCCGTGGGATTCATGTTCCTACATTGGTCAGATATTGTGAGATATGTATGGCTTCTCTCGATGAGATGATCTCCCTTCTGGTCTAGTGTCTTAGTTTCCCTGTTCTTGATCAACATCTACACTAGCCACAGCCTTAGTCTTTTTTGATTTTGCAGAACACTCCTTAGCGAAATGACCAGCTTTGCCAAAATAAAGACATAGGTTGAATTTGCAGCGACAATACTTTTCCTCATTAGATAGTGGACCCTTTATACCTCCCATCTGCATAGGTTCAGTATCAAGAGTCTTACTGTCTGAGTCCTTCTTCTCGGTTTTGAGAACAATTACTCTGGAGTCACTATGAGATCGGTCACCCTTTCGTTTGCCCAATCGATGATCTAGCTTAACCACAAGATCAATAAATTCTGGACAATCGTCAGGCAGATCAACGATAAGCGAGAAGGAAACTTCAAGGTCATCTCTTAAACCTCAATAAAATAAGGGCGTTCTTTTCTCCTCCCACCAGCGTGTTTCCACAGCCAGTCGATTGAAAGTAGTGATATAGGTCAGCAGGTCCTTAGAGCCTTGTTGATTGTTTAATAACTCATTGTCACTTGCTTAGATAAAAACATATTTTGCAAATAACTTAGTCATGGCAGCCTTAAAAGCAGAATAATTGTACAAAAGGGGATCGTTTGTTTCTATTAAAGGAATTGCCCAGTTAGCAGATACACCCTCCAAATAAGAGATTACAAACTCTACCTTAGAATTGTCATTGGGGAATGCCTGAGGTTTACATAGATAATGTACTTAGCATTGACTCATAAAGGCTGCAAATTTAGTACTGTCACCATGAAAGTGTTCAGGAGCTGCTAAGGGTGCAGGACTGGGTGTAGAGACAGGTACATTAAGATTCTGGTCAGTAATTGTAAATGCTCCTCTCTGAAATGGTCCCCCAAACACAGGCTGGGTCAAGACTGGGCGACTATCCTTGGGTTTAGTATCCCTCCATTGCGTGAAATGTGTCCTCTCTCGTTTCCTGCTTTTAACTTATTCAGATCTAGTGCAACTGCCAAATTAACTCAGCCAGTGTTAGCATCATTAACATCCCCTGATAAGGCACGTGCTAGAGCGTCCGTGAATATTTGGTCTTGATTGGTCATGGTGCTGCCCGAAAGGAATGTTAGGTGTTGTGGCTTAGCCTTCTGTCATAAGCCACCTACCTGGATCCCAGGGGATTCGAATGGGCAGCAAAACTAGTTCTCAAATCCTCTTGAGACTTGCCATCGGTTTAGAGAAGGAGACACTGCTCCGGTGGTAATTCCCAGGGGGAAGGGGGTTGGAATGGAGAAACCGTGTGGAGTCAAAAGATGCTGTAGCTGGCCTACTCAACCGCAACACTGCAGCAGGCATTCACACCAGTCTGATGAATGGTACTGGCAGATATATTATCTATAAACAAACAAATAATAAGGCTTTAGTCTAGTATTAGCTATATCTTTTAAGGTATCACCTCACAAAAGCTTTTTATAGCTCAACCAACCTTTAGTTTTGTTGTCAATTGTTTTAGATAGTCCACAGAGGTTCCTTCATCAAAGTTTCAAAAGTGTACTGAGTATGATTCCAGCATCAAACCCACAAGTTAATTTGGACCTGGTTAGCTTCACCAAAGTCCTTTCTGGCAGAGCCCTGCCAACAGATTGTACAAGTTGAACAAAAACACTGGTTACCTTGTCTGCAAGCACGATGTTGCGAGTGAGCTCAGCACGTAGCGAAATCAAGTCTGTTAATGCGTCTCTCCTTTTCTTTCCATCCAAGTGCAAGACTGTTGCGGGACGTCCTTTGCGGTGAGGTCGAAGTGGAAGGAACAAGGGCGCTGGCAAGGCAGAGTCCTGTAAGCCGGGAAACAGGTAAGTGGCAGGCGAAGAGGCTAAGCGAGGGGGAGGAGTTTAAACGGTCTTTAAATAAGACAGCTTGTCTTTGTTCTGCACGTGAGTATTAATTGCACTGCTTAGAACGTTCACAAAGTTCACATTCTAATCATTGGTAACAAGGAACAGTTGCAGATAATTAACTTGATGAGGCTGCCTTCTAGAAATTGTTTTTAGAATGTTCTAATAGGTTATAGCAAGGAACAGGTGCAGGTGGTTAATTTGATGAGGCTGTCCTCTAGAAGGTACTTATTTATTTATTTTAAAAGTTCTATATAGCGCAAACGTGACCCTTGAGGGTATCAGAGCACTTTACAAGTAAATGAGGCAATGACATTCAAATGTTTAAGCATAGTAAAAGTACATACGGGATAGGAGAACAATAAGCTTAAGAGGCAGAATTCTGATGATTTATACCAAGAATTTGTTCGTTAACAGGAGTTTGACTTTCTTCTTGAAGGAGGTAGTGGAGGGAGTCAGTCTTATTTCAGGGGGGAGAGAGTTCCAGATTCTGGGGGTGATGCCAGAGAAAGCTCTGTTGTAGGTTTTCTTCCTGTTGAAGCATTGTCCGTTTAGCAGAAAGGTGCTGGTGCTTCTAGAGGATCTAGAGCCTCCAGACAGCTCAAGCTTGTTGGTGAGATAACTTGGGGTGTTTAAATGCAGAGCTTTGTGCATCATATATGCAATTTTTAGTTGAATTCTTGCTTCATAAGGGAGCCAGTTGAGGGATTTTAAGTCAGGGGAGATGTGATCGAACTATTTTGACCCCATGATGAGTCTTGCGGCCGAGTTGAAGAGGCCCTTAACAGGGCTGTTGTGGCTCTAGGCAGGCCGAGAGAGTAGCGATCCCATATTCCAGTCTTGGGATCACGAGTGCTTGCACGGCTGACGAAGTCATTTTGAGGGAGGAATGGTTTTAGTTTTCGTAGTAAGTTCATTCGTAGGTTTACTCCTTTTGTGGTGGCACTAATATGCGCCTGCTAATTGCTTCATCCAATCGTTCGTAGAGTGTATCTGATTGGGTGGGGCAATTAGCAGGAATTCCATTTTTTGTGTTAAGTTTGAGGTGGTTACATGCCGGCCAATTTTGGGTATTTTGAAGAATAGGATTGAGGGATTGAATGTCTTCAGGGGATAAGATTTTCAGGTAAAAATTGGATGTCATCTGAGTAAAGATGATAATGAATGCTAGATGCCCTTAGAATTTCCGTTAGTGGTTGCATGAATAGGTTGAAGATAATGGGGGAAAGAGAGGAGCCTTGTGGGACCCCAAGTGTGACCGGCGCAGTGTTAGAAAAGTATTGATTTACCTTGACTTTTTGTGTTCTGTTTTGCAGAAAGAAAGTGTTGGGTGGTAAACTGGGTCCATTTGGGGTGAGATTGGGTAGGCCCTTAGATTGCTGCTTGACCAGATCAAATTATTTTTTGGGGCGATTTTTGGCTTGGTCCAGTTGGTTTCTGAAGAAATGCGCTTTGGCATTTATGATGCTTTTGTGATAGGTATTCCTGAGAGATCTTAGCTGTATGAGGTGTGCCAGAGTTGGAGAGGATCTCCACTTTCGCTCAGCTAATCTGAGGTTGTGCCTTTCAATATTGAGGCTACCGTTCTATCATTGTACCATGGTTGCGAGTCTTTTGTGCATAGTCTTTTTAGTTGTAAGGGTGTGGTTGAATCAAGAATATTCTTCATGGAGCTACTATAGTGGTCCGTGAGTTCTTGTACATCTACCATATTTTCGGGGGTATTAGGATGTTATCACTGAGTGATGTCAATTCGTTGAGATCGATGTTTCTCATATTTGTTTTCCAAATTTTCGGTTTGATTACTTGAGTGGTAGTTGTTCTTAAAGGAATAGTGATGCGGAAGCTGACATGATGATAGTCAGACCAATCACAGGGAAAGATAGATTCCAATTGCGTAGAGTTATCTTTTGTGATGATAAGATCTAGGATCTCCCCCTTGGTGTGTGGGGCTATCACAAATTTGTATCAAATTAAAATCCGTAAGAAAATATTTGAGGCTATTGACTATAGCGTCATTCAGGTAGCTCCAGTGTAGATTAAAGTCCCCAAGGAAGATTTGAGTGCCATGTTGACCTATGTTTGTTGTGATGATATCTATCCTTCCATGTTGAGAATAAAATGTCAAGTCATACATTGGTCATACTAATTTCATTTACATGCAAAATAATCTATAGTATTATAGGCTCTTAGTAGTTATTTTAAATATATAAAATATTTATTATATATTAATTTGCACATCCTCCTCCTGTTCTGACACATACACACACACACACACGTACACACACACACACACATATATATATATATATATATATCTATATATATATATATATATATATATATATATATATATATATATATATATATATATATATATATATATATATATATATATATTACCTACTGGCGGTCGCCCGTAGGTAGTTATAGTTAGGACCTTGCTTCTATTAAAAAAGCATTGTTTCTTTTACCAATATCTTTGGCGCCGTTTGACGAATCTTCGCAACATTTTCAAAACTAATGGGGCGGTCCGGTCAGCTCCTGTGTTGAAAGTTTCGGGGTGATTCGTCAAGAGGGGGCCGAGAAAAAAGGGGGGTCCCAAAATGCGTTTTCCTCATGTTAATTTCCATAGGAATTTTGAAACAGGTTACAGCCCGAACTGCTGAACGGAATTACACCAAATTTGGCAAAAAGGTACGTCTTGGTCTAGAAAGCAAGGTTTTTTTTAAATGGTGTAAATCCGTTTAGTAGTTTCTAAGAAATAAAAAAATAAAAAAATATCGATATCTGAGCGGAGCCTAACCACACATCTCATCGTGAGATCTGATTGGCTGTCAGCACTCCAAACCAGGAAGTGTTGGCAGCCATCTTGTGACTCGGTAACCGAGTCACAAGAAAACAGTGGAAAAAAGATAAAAAACAAGAAAAGGGGGCAGGGTAAAAGCACCCTCACCCCCTAGGCCTGCTCAGGGGGTCCCACAGAGACCCCCAGGGCCAAAAAAAGCATTTAAAAAAAATTAACAGAATTCGCGCTGGGTGCGCGAATGCTGCCCAGAAAATAAAAAAAAAATGAAGCGCGGGCTCCCGTGCTTCATTTTAATGAGCCCCCGGGTGGGCTAGGTCCCGGGGGAATGCCAAAATGATATAGCAGGGCTCACGGGGGGCCCCGCAGCCCCGGGGACCACCACCTCCGGGGCTGTGCTAATTATATGCAGGGAGCATGCGGCCCCCGCAGCTCCTTTAATTGGATGTGGGGGGGGGTCCCAGGCCCCCCCACTGCCCGGGGACCGCCACCTCACCGGGGCTTTATTTAATTATGTGCGGGGGGACGTGGCTCCCCCGCAGCCCCGGGGACCGCCACCTCCCCGGGGCTTAAATTGATATAAAATAGGTGTGCTCCCCCCACACTGCCCCGGGGACCACCACCTCCCCGGGGCACTAATTATTCAAATTCGGGGTCCGTTACTCACCCCCGGGGACCACCACCTCCCCGGAGCTTTGAAAATGATGGGAGGGGGGGGCCGCCCCCCTCCAGGAGCCCTTGATGGCCCTGGGGACTGCCACCCCCCCAGGGCTGGC
Source organism: Calotriton arnoldi (assembly GCA_963921515.1). Taxonomy (NCBI): domain Eukaryota; kingdom Metazoa; phylum Chordata; class Amphibia; order Caudata; family Salamandridae; genus Calotriton; species Calotriton arnoldi. The sequence continues at coordinate 2,484,383 of CAWUFW010001702.1, read as the reverse complement.
TCCTGCAATGTCCCGGGGTGCCCACCCCCGGGACATTGCTGTTTGCTATGGCAGGGCGGGAGCACTCCCGCCCTGCCATAGCAAACCCTGCTTTGGTTTTTGGACGCGAGAGCAGGAAAACCTGCTCTCGCTTCCAAAAACCAAAGCAGAATGCTTTTGCACAAGGGGAGCTGCATGTCAGCAGTTCCCCTTGTGCAAAAGCAATGCCAGCTCCCGCAGGAGGCGAAGAGCCGGCTGGGACCGTGGGGGCATTGGGCCTCCCCCCACGGTCCCCAACGGTGAGGCCAGGCCCCGGGGGATGGGGTCCCCGGGGCCAGAAGTGGCCCGGGAGGGGGGCCACTCGGCCCCCCTCCCAATTAAGAAAAAAAAAACGGCAGGCCGGCCCCGGGGGATGGGGTCTCTGGGGCCAATAGTGGCCTAGGGAAGGGGGGCAAAGTGGCCCCCCTTCCCAAAAAATAAATATAAAAAAGGAGGCCATGCCCCGGGGGATGGGGTCCCCGGGGCCGAAATTGGCCTCGGGAGGGGGGCCTCGCAGCCCCCTTCCCGGGTTTTTTTTTTTTTTATTTATAAAAAAAGGGGTCAGGCCCTGGGGGATGGTGTCCCCAGGGCCCCAAAAATGCTAAAAGAAGGGGGACCACACAGCCCCCCTTCTAAAAAAAAATATTTAAAAAAAAGCCGGCATCTTGCCGGAGGCCCCGCCCCCTCCCTGCACCACTCTGCAAACGCACCCCCTGGCACGTTGTAAGTTGGGGAATTAATTCCCCTTGAATACTAAGGGTCCCTGGGGGAGAACTAGCCCACCAGGTACCTCCAGTAAGCGCCACAGAGCTGGATTGCAGAGAGGTGGTCCGAGGCCACGCCCCTTTTTACACCACTCTGCAAACGCGCCTCTTGGCGCACTGCTGGTGGGGCGATGAGGTCCTCTTGTGTCCTGAGGACCTCAGGACACAAGTGGACTTCATCCTCCGAGCAACGAGGCGTGTTTGCAGAGTGGTGTAAAAATGGGGCATGGCCTCGGACCACTCTCAGCAATCCAGCTGTGTGGGACTTACTGGAGATACCTGGTGGGCTAGTTGACCCCCAGAGACCCTCAGTATTCAAGGGGACTTAATCGCCCAACTTACAACGCGCAAGGAGGGGCGTTTGCAGAGTGGTGGAGAAAGGGGGCGTGGCCTTTGTCCAGCTTTCAGCAATCCCACTATCTGGGACATACTGGAGGTATCAGGTAGGCTCGTTGGCCCCTAAGGACCCCCAGCAGCGAAGGGGATTTTAATCCCCATCCAAGAGCGTGCCAGGAAATGCGTTTGCAGAGTGGTGGGGAAAGGGGGCGTGGCCTGCTATGACAATTTAGCAATCCTGCTGTGTGGGACTTACTGGAGGTAATAGGAGGAGTAGTTGGCCCCCAAGGATGTCCTTGAGGGCCAATTACCCCTCTTGTTACCTCCAGTGAGTCCCACACATTGGGATTGCTAGGACGTCTTCAGAGGCCATGCCCCCTTTCTCCACCACTCTGCAAACGCGCCTCCTGGCAGACTACGGGATGGGGGATGAAGTCCACTTTACTCCTGAGGGAGTTTGGGGGCCAAGAAGCCCTTCTGGTACCTCCTGTAAATCCTACGCAGTGGAATTACTGAGCGCTGGTCGGAGGCCCAGCACCCTTTCTCCACCACTCTGTAAACGCGACTACTAGTTAAAGAAGTGTTTGCAATGTAATAGGTTTCGCATTTGCGAGAGATAGAGCTATTGGCGTTGTAAATGTAAACGTTTTTTACTAATGTTTTTTGTAGTGGAGTGGATGTACGTTGTGTGTAGTGGAATTATGTGGTATGTTGTGCAGTGAAATTATGTGGATATAAAGTATGTGGTATTTAGTGTATAGGAACTATGTAGAGTGGGATTATGTGTTATGGAGAGTAATTATGTGGTATGGTAGTCTGTGTTGTGGAGTGGTAACCTCAGGTTTAGTCTTCATCGTTTCCATAGAAGCTCAGCTATGAACTTAGCGAGACAAAAAAGGAATCACTGAGGAGCACTTGTGGACCTAGTCAGAGGTATGAGCAGGGCCACTGGAATTATGCGACTGTTTGGCTGCACCGACTTTCGCACAAATATACATTTTCCGCATTAGCCACATAATTCATCATCTGCTCCCTAATCTGCAGATTTGAACAAAAAAAGCCTTGTTTCTTGCTCAAACGTTACCAAAAATGCAGCAACAAGTGTTACAGCGTGGTGGAAGGCCCTTTGCAAACCTAGAATGGTCACCTGTTACTTATTGCTAAATGTGGGTGCTAAATTGGTACTAATGGTGTGCAAGCCACTCTTGCTTCCTTCTTCGTCTCTCTTGCCTCTTTCCGCATGTCTGTTGCCTCTTTCGGCACCTCATTTGCTTCTTTCTGTACCCCTCTTGCCTCTTTCTGCACCCTTTTTCCCTCTTTCTGCACCTCTCTTGCCTTTTTCTGTACCCCTCTTATGTCTTTCTGCACCTTTTTTGCCTCTTTCTGCACCTCTGTTCCTTCTTTCTGCACTTCTTTTGTTTCTTTCTGCACCTGTCTTGCTTCTTTCTGTACCCCTCTTGCCTCTCTCTCCACCCCTCTTCCCTCTTTCTGCACTTCTGTTGCTTCTTTCTGCACTTATCTTGCCTCTTTCTGCACCTCTATTGCCTCTTTCTGCAGTTCTCTTGCCTCCTTCTGCACTTCACTTGCCTCTTTCTGTAACTCTCTTGCCTCTTTGTGCACCTCTCTTGCCTCTTTCTGCACCTCACTTGCTTCTTTCTGCACCCCTTTTGCCTGTTTCTGCACCCCTCTTCCCTCTTTGTGAAACTCTCTTGCCTCTTTCTATACCTCTCTTCCCTCTTTCTGCACCCCTCTTGCCTCTTTTTCCACCTCTGTTGGTTCTTTCTGCACCTTTTTCTTCGTTCTGCACTTCACTTGCCTCTTTCTGTACCCCTCTTGCCACTTTCTGCACCTCTGTTGGTTCTTTCTGCACTGCTCTGGCTTCTTCTTGCACCTCTGTTCCAAATTTCTGCATCCCTCTTGCCTTTTCCTGCACCCCTCTTCCCTCTTTCTACACCTCTCTTGCCTCAGTCTGCCCACCTGTTCCCTCTTTCTGCACCCCTTTTGCCTGTTTCTGCAACTCTCTTGCATCTTTCTGCAGTTCTCTTGCCTCCTTCTGCACCTCACTTGCCTCTTTTTGCACCTCTGTTGGTTCTTTTGCACTGCTCTTGCTTCTTTCTGCACCTCTCTGGCAGATTTCTGTACCCCTCTTGCCTCTTTCTGCACCCCTTTTACCTGTTTTGCACCTCTCTTTCCTCTGCCTGCACCTCTTTTGCCTGTTTCTGCAACTCTCGTGCCTCTTTCTGCAGTTCTCTTGTCTCCTTCTGCACCTCTGTTGCTTCTTTCTGCACTTATCTTGCCTCTTTCTGCACCCCTGTTGCTTAATTCTGCACTTCCCATGCTTCTTTCTACACCTGTCTTGCTTTTTTCTGCACCCCTGTTCCTCTTTCTGCATTTGTCTTCCCTCTTTCTGTACCATTCTTGCCTGTTTCTGCATCTCACTTGCCTCTTTCTGCACTTCTCTTGCTTCTTTCTACACCTCTGTTGCTTCTTTCAGCAATTCTCTTGACTCTTTCTGCACTTCTCTTGCCTGTTTCTGCACCTCTCTTGCCTCTTTCTGCACCTCTCTTGCCTCTTTCTGCACCTCACTTGCTTCTTTCTGCACCCCTGTTGCCTCCTTCTGCATCCCTCTTCCCTCTTCGTGCAACTCTCTTGCCTCTTTCTGTACCTCTATTGCCACTTTCTGCACTTCTCTTGCTCTTTCTGCACCTTTCACACCTCCTTCAGCACCTCTGTTACTTCTTTCTGCACTTCTCTTCCTTCTTTCTCCACGCCTCCTGCCTCTTTCTGTACCTCTTTCCTCTTTGTGTACCCCTCCTACCTTTTTCTGCACACCTCTTGCCTCTTTTTGCACCTCTGTTGGTTCTTTCTGCACTGCTCTTGCTTCTTTCTGCACCTTACATGCCTCTTTCTGCACTTCTGTTGCTTCTTTCTACACCTCTGTTGCTTCTTTCAGCAATTCTCTTACCTCTTTCTGCACTTCTCTTCCTTCTTTCTGCACCCTTCCTGCCTCTTTCTGTTCCTCTCTTGCCTCTTTGTGCACCTCTCCTACCTCTTGCTGCACCCCTCCTGCGTCTATTTGCACCTCTGTTGGTTCTTTCCGCACTGTTCTTGCTTCTTTCTGCATCTCACTTGCCTCTTTCTGCACTTCTCTCGCTTCTTTCAGCAATTCTCTTGCCTCCTTCTGCACTTCTCATGCTTGTTTCTGCACCTCTCTTGCGTCTTTCTGCACCTCTGTTGCCTCTTTCTGCACTTCACCTGCTTCTTTCTGCACCTCTCTTGCCTCTTTCGGCACCTCTGTTGCTTCTTTCTGCACCCCTCTTGCCTCTTTCTGCACCCCTCTTCCCCCATTTGTCCAACCCTCTTGCCTCTTTCTACTCCTCTTTCCTTTCTGCACCACTCTTGCCTCTTTCTGTACCTGTTGCTTCTTTCTGCTCTTCTCTTCCTTTTGTCTGCACCCCTCGTGCCTCTTTCAGCACCTCTGTTGCTTCTTTCTGCACTCCTCTTCCTTTCTCCACCCCTCGTGCCTCCTTCTGCACCTCTGTTGCCTCTTTCAGCACCTCTGTTGCTTCTTTCTGCACTGCTCTTGCTTCTTTTTGCACCTCACTTGCCTCTTTCTGCACTTCTCTTGCTTCTTTCTAAACCTCTGTTGCTTCTTTCAGCAATTCTCTTGCCTCCTTCTGCACTTCTCCTGCTTGTTTCTGCACCTCTCTTGCGTCTTTCTGCACCTCTGTTGCCTCTTTCTGCACTTCACCTGCTTCTTTCTGCACCTCTCTTGCCTCTTTCGGCACCTCTGTTGCTTCTTTCTGCACCCCTCCGCCTCTTTCTGCACCCCTCTTCCCCCATTTGTCCAACCCTCTTGCCTCTTTCTACTCCTCTCTTTCCTTTCTGCACCACTCTTGCCTCTTTCTGTACCTGTTGCTTCTTTCTGCACTTCTCTAGCCTCTTTCTGCACCCTACGTGCCTCTTTCAGCACCTCTGTTGCTTCTTTCTGCACTTCTCTTCCTTCTTTCTGCAACCCTCGTGCCTCCTTCTGCACCTCTGTTGCTTCTTTCTGCACTTCTCTTGGTTCTTTCTGCACTTCTCTTGCCTCTTTCTGTACCCTTCGTGCCTCTTTCTGCACCTCTCTTGCTTCTTTCTGCACCTCTCTTGACTCTTTCAGCACCTCTGTTGCTTTTTCTGCAGATCTCTTGCCTCTCTCTGCACCCCTTTTCTTTATGTACCTCTCTTGCCTCTTTCTGCACCCCTGTTCCGTTTCTGCATCTTTCATGCTTGTTTCTGCACCTCTCTTGCCTCTTTTAGTGCCTCTCTTGCCTCTTTCTGCACTTCTCTTGCTCTTTCTGCACCCTTCACACCTCTTTCAGCACCTCTGTTGGTTCTTTCTGCACTGCTCTTGCTTCTTTCTACAGCTCTCTTCCCTTTTTCTGCACCACTCTTGCCTCTTTCTGTACCTCTGTTGCTTCTTTCTGCACTTCTCGTGCCTCTTTCTGCACCCTTCGTACCTCTTTCAGCACCTCTGTTGCTTCTTTCTGCACTTCTCTTCCTTCTTTCTGCACCCCTTGTGCCTCCTTCTGCACCTGTTGCTTCTTTCTGCACTTCTCTTGGTTCTTTGTGCACTGCTCTTGCCTCTTTCTGCATCCCTCTTGCGTCTTTGAGCACCTCTTTTGCTTCTTTCTGCACTTCTCTTGACTCTTTCTTCACCTCTGTTGCTTCTTTCTGCACTTCTATTGCCTCTTTCCGCACCTCTCTTGCTTCTTTCTGCACCTCACTTGCCTCTTTCAGCACCTCTGTTGCTTTTTTCTGCACCTCACTTGCGTCTTTCAGCACATCTGTTGCTTTTTTCTGCAGATCTCTTGCCCCTTTCTGTACCCCTTTTCTCTTTCTGCACCTCTCTTGCCTTTTTCTGCACCCCTGTCCCGTTTCTGCACCTTTCCTGCCTGTTTCTGCACATCTCTTGCCTCTTTCTGTACCTCTGTTGCCTCTTTCTGCACTTCTCTTGCTCTTCCTGCACCCTTCACGCCTCTTTCAGCACCTCTGTTGGTTCATTCTGCACTGCTCTTGCTTCTTTCTGCACCTCACTTGCCTCTTTCTGCACTTCTCTTGCTTCTTTCTACACCTCTGTTGCTTCTTTCAGCAATTCTCTTGCCTCTTTCTGCACTTCTCTTGCTTGTTTCTGCACCTCTTTTGCAAATTTCTGTATCCCTCTTGCCTCTTTCTGCACCCTCTTCCCTATTTCGCTTCTTTCTGCACTTCTCTTCCTTCTTTCTGCACCCCTCCGGCCTCTTTCTGTACCTCTATTGTCTCTTTGTGCACCCCTCCTACCTTTTTCTACACCCCTCTTGCCTCTTTTTGCACCTCTGTGGTTTTCTTCCTGCACTGCTCTTGCTTCTTTCTGCACCTCACATGTCTCTTTCTGCACTTCTCTTGCTTCTTTCTACACCTCTGTTGCGTCTTTCAGCAATTCTCTTGCCTCTTTCTGCACTTCTCTTCCTTCTTTTTTCACCCCTCTTGCCTCTTTTTGCACCTCTGTTGGTTCATTCTGCACTGCTCTTGCTTCTTTCTGCACCACACTTGCCTCTTTCTGCACTTCTCTTGCTTCTTTCTACACCTCTGTTGCTTTCAGCAATTCTCTTGCCTCTTTCTGCACTTCTCTTGCTTGTTTCTGCACCTCTTTTGCTAATTTCTGTATCCCTCTTGCCTCTTTCTGCACCCTCTTCCCTATTTCTCCACCTCTTTTGCTTCTTTCTGCACTTCTCTTGCTTTTTTCTGCACTGCTCTTGCTTCTTTCTGTACCTGTTGCAAATTTCTGTATCCCTATTACCTCTTTCTACACCCCTGTTCCCTCTTTCTGCACCTTTCTTGCCTGTTTCTGCACCTCTCTTGCCTCTTTCGGCACCTCCTCTGTTGCTTCTTTCTGCACATCTCTTGCCTCTTTCTGCACCTCTGACTTAGAGGTAGTTTTAATCTCCCTGCCCTAGTATGTACTAGGGCCTTACAGGGGAGGTCATGCCAATCACAGGAGTACCCCAACCCATAGTGTACCCTGGTGTATGTAGGTATTTTCACTGTATTCTAAGTGTCTTTCAGGATAGCATTGGCTCCGGGCCTGGTTAGTCAGAGTCAGTTACCACTAGTACCAGTCAGCAAAAAGTTGGGGGCACAGGATGACTTTGCAACAAGGCCTCTTTCTGCACCTCTGTTGGTTCTTTCTGCATATCTCTTGCTTCTTTCTGCACCTTTCTTCGTCTTTCTGGACTTCTGTTGCCTCTTTCTGCATTTCTCTTGCTTCTTTCTGCGCGTTTCTTCCTCTTTCTGCATATGTCCTACCTCTGTAGGAATAGTTAGAAATTAGCATTTAAAAAACCTTAGAAATTCACTGAAAAAACCATAGGTTTCAGGGACGTTGTAGTTAGGAATTATCATTTACAAAACCTTTGAAATTCACTGAAAAAACCATAGGTTTCAGGGACAATGTAGTTAGAAATTAGCATTTAAAAAACCTTAGAAATTCACTGAAAAAACCACAGGTTTCAGGGACGTTATAGTTAGTTGGACATTTCACTCGTACAAAACCAGAGAAATTCGTCCGTTATAGTTAGTTAAGCTAACTATAAAGCGTGCCCCCACAATGCACTGCTGATGATGTCACATATTACATCATTCATGACATGGTCAGTGACATCACTGATGACATCTCAAATGACATCACTGATGACATCATCCAAGTGATAACCTGATGCTCCCGCCCTGCCATAGCAAACAGCAGTGTCCCGGGGGTGGGTACCCCAGGACACTGCAGGAGCCGGCCCTGGGGGGTGGCGGTCCCCAGGGCCATCAAGGGCTCCAAGAGGGGGGCCACACGGCCCCCCCTCCCCTAGATTGTAAAGCCCCGGGGAGGTGGTGGTCCCCGGGGCACGGGGGTCTGTAACGGACCCCCGCCTCTGCATACCTAGTGCCCCGGGGAGGTGGTGGTCCCCGGGGCATGTGGGGGGGCTCAAGCCCCCCCACACAGGTTGTTTTTAAAAAAAATTGAAGCCCCGTGGAGGTGGCGGTCCCCGGGGCTGCAGGGGGGCCGCGTGCCCCCCACTTTTTATGTGCAAAGCCCCGAAGAGGTGGTGGTCCCCGCGGCGTGTGGGGGGGCTCGAGCCCCCCACATGTTTTTTTTTTTTTTTAAATAGAAGCCCTGGGGAGGTGGCGGTCCGTTGCTGACAGTCTGCCAGGGCCGGGACTCCGAGGCCCACAGTTCTTTGTGGCCTGCCGCCGCCCAGGTTAACACCAGCACCAGGAGGCGCTTTAAAAAGCAGCGGGGGCTCCCGCAGCGCGAGAAGCCCGTCTTCATTGACGATCCGTTGCTGACAGTCTGCCAGGGCTGGGTCTCCGAGGCCCACAGTTCTTTGCGGTCTGTCGCCGCACACGTTAACACCAGCACCAGGAGGCGCTTTAAAAAGCAGTGGGGGCTCCCGCAGCTCGGGAAGCCCGTCTTCATTGCCGCTCCATTGCTGACAGTCTGCCAGGGCCGGGACTCCGAGGCCCACAGTTCTTTGCGGCCTGCCGCCGCCCACGTTAACACCAGCGCCAGGAGGTACTGTTAAAAGCAGTGGGGGCTCCCAGGATTGGTGGCCGGCAGAGGCAGGAAACTGCTGTGTACCCGCAGGAAAGGTCAGGAACTTGGGAATCCTAATGGACGATCAGCTGAGCTGCCTAGTCCAAATTAACCAGCTTACATCAGCTTGCTTCTTCCAGCTGAAAGTCCTACGAAAAAACTTCCCTTTTATCCCTCCGGAATTACGGATATCAGTTGTCATCGCTTTGATCCTTTCTAGGATTGACTATTGTAATGCCCTTTTCATGGGCATAAATAAGCGTCAACTGTCCAAATTGCAGTGTATTCAAAATGCTGCAGCTAAATTGATGTTGAATATTCCTAAGTTCCACCACATATCTGGCAACATCAAACCTCTTCACTGGCTGCAGGTGCAACAGCGAATTGAGTTTAAAGCTTTGTGCTTGGTACATAAAACCCAGTTTGGGGGAGGAGCGGCGGATTTACAGAAACTATTTCTACAATACACTCCTCGGTGCAACCTTAGATTGGCCAACAAAGGTCTAGTCCAGATTCCCAGAATACATAGAGCTAGATGGGGTGGTAGGAGCCTGACATACCGTGCGTCCAAATTATGGAATGAGTTACCTGACGATATCAGACTCCAACCGTCCAGACCCCGATTCAGGAAGTTGCTGAAGACGTGGCTATTTGCTAGGCAGAAGTAATGCTACCTCTCCTGTGCCAAACCTGTGTCCTCCCTTAGCGCCAAGACGCCTCGGCATTCGTACGCTCTATAAGCATAATACTTACTTACTTACTAAGGGCGAGCCCGTCCACGTCCGTTCTCGACCAGAGGAGGCTGGGCTGGGCCATCCCCCTAACGCCTGGTATTTGGACAGCTTACATCGCCCACCTTCAAAGATGGTAAAATGGATGGCAAAATCAAATGACGAGGGGCTGAAATTACCAACACGCTAGACTCATTTCTCTTAAGAGCGGTGGATGCTCTTTCAAAAGAGATTGAGATTACAGAACAGCGCCTTTCGCTTGAGGAGGTAAGATCCTGGCCGGGACTATCTGGACCTGGCTCCTTATTAACTAGCCCAACCCCCTCTGTACCTGTTGGGACTATAACTGCCTCTGACATTGCCGTAGAAATCCAATCTCAACCTCAAGACAGCCCTTCATCTGAACCCCCGGGCAAAAATAGGAGGGGGAGGGTGATGAAGACCACTGCACCTAAGACTGCGAGACCTTTTGATTGAAACACAAAGTGCCCTCCCCAGCCCAGCCTGAGGGTTGCACCGCAATTAACAGACGATCTATGCGGGAAGTTGGAACGTTCTTTCTCTCTCCTTTTGCAACCCCTTTTAATAAGACTAGAAAAAATAGAGGAATCTGTGTCTCTGTTGTGTAACAGTCTTTCAGTCTCTGTTGTGGGGGTGGGGAAGGTGGGACAGGCACATACAACTAGCTCTGATCTTTGTAATCCCTCATTGCTTAGCGCGACTCATTTGTCCCCTTCCAATGATTTGGCTACGGATCTTGTACCAATACTAGCTATATCGAAGCCATCCACTAATAGTAATTACCCTGCTAAGAAAACTGATGTTTCTTCGAAGGGGTTGGAGCAGAGGTGTTTACCCAGCCTTCACATCCTTTAAATACGCACCCTCCCCCAGCTTTAGGCAACTTGGATTTATTGGGGGCTGCTGCTGTTAATGCTCAATATTTTGCAAATAATGTTTGCCCAGGCAGCGCTGGTACAGGCGCTCATCATAAGGGTATACTATTAATCAACCGGTTGATACAGCCAAGGCAGGTGTAATTTTAGATCTCCCTCCAGCAGCCTGTCCTTTTGTTATAGCATTTGCAAATGTCCCAGAACTAAAACCGGACCAGCAAGAAACCACAGAGCAGCTAATCCATAAAGCCCTGCACTGGCCTTTTAAGCACACAGGGGACAGATTTAATCTGTATCAACATCTTATCATGGCCAGGAGAGTAAACTGGGTAGGAAGAGGCCCGAAAACTATAGGAGGGGACTGCATCATTATTAATTTCAACAATCAGTATATGGTAGGCGAACTCTTAAGAATCCTGCCAAGCTCTCCCTCTCTCTACTCTGAAATTTGTGCACTCCCGCTGGGTTATTTTTACAAACCTTGTGGATCATTTCAACCTGCACATTATAACGTAAACAATTCCCATCCACTTTATCGTCCATCTAGTTTGCATTTCCCACAATCTACTTCATCTTTACCCCTTAGTAACAGATTTACTCTACTGGAGGATGCGGTTGAATGTGATTGATTTGCTGACCGTTGTTTAACATCTCCTAATGATCATTATATAGTCTCACCTAATGGGATAGCTCCGATTCCCTCCTCCCCTCCAAATCCTCAATTAAATCCAAGCTTACAGTTAGACAGCCCAACTATGTCCCAGCATTCAATTCTTACAGAGAACCCTTTGGAGTTCGTTGCAGCTATTTCCTGGAACATTGCAGGTTATAATAAAAAAAAGTCTAATTTGGATTGGCTATCCTTGCTGATGGGTTATGATATTCTGTGTCTTCCGGAGACTTGGGAAATTGATCAGATTTATCTTAATGGGTTTCGCTCATTTCACACACCTGCTATACCTTCAGCTGCTGGTCGCTCAAAGGGAGGCTTATTAACATTATTTTCTAACACTCTTCCCTTAACGGTTAAAACATTTCTGAAAACATCACCATATTATCACATTATCCTTTTTGAGCTCCATAAAGTTAGATCTTGGTTTCTCATAAATTTTTATAATAATAGTTCTGGGGCCAATCAAGCAGTGATCCTGGACCCTTTGGGAAAAGATATCGCCAATCTGGAGAAAGCATATCATAAACCTTGTGACATAATCTGGCTAGGCGATTTTAACGCGCATCCTTGCAATAAAGTTAACTCACCAGCATGCGGGCTAGTAGATGAAGATGGGGATCCCTTTCCGCATTTCAGCCATAGTGACTATGGTGAAGCCCTTAATAGGCTGTTAATAGTAAATAACCTTGTAATGTTAAATACTGTTGATACCATAGCTGGACAGTTAAACTTCACTTTTCCTCCCGTTCCCACTTCTCAACTCTTGACTATGTTTTAGTCTCAGATCCCATAAGGAAGTTCTTTACCCAGTTTATGCTCAATTTTTATACTTTCAGTGATCATGCGGCAATCACGTTCCTCATTCCATCCTTACAAAAAAGGAATCCTGTGTTACCCTCCCCATTAAACCAGTGATTGCAAGGGAAAATGGGATCGTTTTGAAGTGGGAAAGAGTCGACACTGTGAAGTTTGTTGGGAATGTAGTCTCCAAACGGACATCAGAGATAATGACCTGTCCAGATCCAATGACTGATAATGCCACAATATCTGCCTTTGAGCGAATTTTATTAGAAATTAAAAGTAATTTACTACGCTCCACATCTAATGGGCATCATAAGGGCCCTACCTGGTTCGATGATGAATGTACGAAGTCACTTAAAAAGCTCCATCTGGCTTTAAAGACAAAACCCAGAGACCAGAATTTGGTGAAGTCTCTACGCCAGTCATATAAAAAAGCAAGGCTAACAAGGCTAAAACTTTTAAAAGAGGAATGGTGGGAAAGACTACAAAGGGCGGCTGTATTAAATAGCTCACAGGATTTCTGGTCACTGATCAATGCTCCTTTTCTCAAGGATGAAAGGATGCTGACGACGGATACTCATGTGGACCAGGAGGCGTGGGTTTCACATTTTGAAGGACTGTTTGGTAGCTTGCAGGAGGTAACTGTTCAGTCCCCCTCTCTAGTACCATTTAGATCAGGAGATAGTATACTCTTTACTCTGGAAGAAACAAGACACGCTCTTAACCAATGTAAAAGAGCGAAGGCACCTGGACCCGATGGTGTCCAAATTAACTTCTTTTTAGATAATCAAGACCTCTGGGCCCCGCTTCTTACGAATGTTTTTAATACAATTGCCCGAATAGGTGCGCCGCCTTCATGGAAGACGACTGTAATTGTACCCATTTACAAAAAGGGGGACAAAGCAGTACCAAAAAATTATAGGCCCATATCTTTATTAGATTCAACTGCTAAATTAATGGGCCGGTGTAGTATTCTCATTTTATGCTGTAATGTTCCCTTTCACCTTGTCCCTAGCTGCTCAGCCACTGTGAGTGTTCTGCGTAGAATGTTGGCGTGATTGACATGAGTGGAATGCTTGGGTGCCTGGTGTGAGTGTTGTCAGTTGGAAGATGGGCTGAGCAGCTAGCAGGCTGCTCCTGGTGGGGCTTGCTGTAAATACTTCTTAAGGACTTAATAAACTACATGAAATACATCTCGGCTACGTCTACTATGTCTCCTGAACACGTGGGGCCAGCCCACTACATTTTGGCGACGAGGATGGGATGTCAAACAGGTTGGAGGAATGGGCTGAGGAAAAGAACGTAATAATCCCTTGCCAATACGGCTTCAGAAAAGGAAAGGGTACTGTGGACCAGTGTTTAAATTTAAACCTAATTATAGCTAAATACACAGCGGCTAATAACGGTCATTTATACCTTGCCTTCATGGATCTGTCGGCAGCTTTTGACTGCGTGGCACAGCCTAGGCTCTGGTAGATCATGGAGGCAATGGGAATTGAGACTCAGAACATCAATGTATTTCGTGACCTGTATGCCGGAGCCACAGCCTGTGTTCAGTTTGGCAAGGGAGAAGAGTGCACAAGACACTTTAAAATCACCAAAGGTGTGAGACAGGGGTGCGTCCTTGCCCCTTTTTTATTTGCCATATACACTAACACCGTAGAATCCGCATTGCTAGGGTCTACCACTGACGTTCCTTTTATTAATTCTCTTCCGGTCCCGATATTCCTCTATGCTGATGACGCGGTGATCCTTGCACGCACAGGCAATGCGCTGCGTCGACTCATGGAGGAGTACGCAAAATTCATGAACAACCTGGACCTGAAAATTAACTATTCTAAGTCCTTTGTCCTTGTGGCAGGCCCAAATCAGCAGAAACAACCACAAATGTATGTCGAAGGGGTGAAATTAGACGTTGTAGATTCTTTCAACTATCTAGGGATAGTGTTTGATCGAGATACTAATTGGAGAAATATGGTCTTTAACAGGGGAGCATTGCTGAAAAAAAATATTGGGGCCCTTTTTAGATTTGTGAAAAAACTTGGGACCGAACCATTTGAAGTGATAAAAAAGGTCTATGAGGCGAAAACTTTATCTGTCGCCTCTTATGGTGCAGCTGTTTGGGGCATCTCTGATGCCTCTAAACTGCAGCACATAGAAGATGCCTTTCTGAAACATCTAGTCTCCCTACCCCAATCGTGTTCTAATTATAACTGCCACTTGGAGTTGAGAGTTCCTTACATCATTGACAAGATTTTTATTGCACCAATTATGATGTGGCACTCAGTTTGGCGTAAAGAAACCCTCTCACTGACTAGAGATATTGTAAACAACCTCCTCAAACTGGATGGTGCAAGTAAAATAAGATGGCTAAGTTATGTTGAATCCAATCTTCGGGAGGTTGGTCTGCATTATCTCTATGAGGATCCAAAGATGTGCCGGTCACTATCCAAGAAGGAACTGAAAACTCATCTACTGGTCCACCTACAGGCGAGGAGACACAATATTAATTTTAAACTTTCTACAGTTAGATTATACTGTGCTGCCCCAAGCATAAGTCTAACTAATATAAACTCCACTTATCTATCGTTCGTCACAAACCTTCAACATAGATCCATTTTAATGAGATTTCGTCTAAATTATATCCCCCTCATGTTAGGCCAACCGCCCAAAACTTATGCGATTACTGCACTCCCTGTTTGCCCTTGCGACAAGTGATCGCCCCAGAATGATCTCCATTTTTTATTCTTTTGTAAATTTTATAGTAAAGAAAGGAAAAAATTAATTGTTCCCCTTATTTGTAAAATTAATTATAAACAATGTCGTGTGGCCTTATATTATCTACAGTTATTGTCTGAACCTTTTACCTGTTTCTCTTTGGCCTCCTTTCTCTTATCTGCTTTGAGCAAAAGAAGATCAAACTGTTATTTTGATACTTAATATGCAATTTAAGGCATTGGGTTGTGCAATATTTTTGTATACTTACGAGCAAATGTTCTCCTTTTAGCTTATGATTATTAATTATGTTCGAATACTTGTCATTTTAATTTTTTTTAATAATAGCTCTTTTTGTTTCTGTATATATATCTGTAGAATACTTTTTATGCTGATGTTGTGTCGGCGAAATAAAGTTATTTCTGACTGACTGAATGACTGTATGATTGGTGTATGGATAATTGTATGAGTGCACGACTGGTGCATGGATGTTTCAATAAGATATATATGAGGGCTTGTATGTGTGAATGAATGCCTGTATTACTTACTTATGACTAATGAATCTGTCCATGATAGAAAAGTGATTAGAGCTATTATAATCTTGCTGAACTCCATCCACTCTGTAATAAGAAAAGGAAAAATGTGTTACTATTTGATCTTGAAAATTACAAAATTATACAAACATACAATTTCATTAATATAACATTTTAATACAATGTAGCATAAACATTATTTTCTCCTTTTACTGTTCTCAGCTTTCGTACTTGTTCACTATAAACAGTGGTCTGTATGAAGCATCATCAACAAACAATGGGGAAAAAACAATCAATGGATTGAAAAGAAAAAACAGTGTTGCATAGTACATATTTAAAATAAATAATACTATGCATAGCACTCACTACAATTCACTAATTATCTGCTTTTTCTAAAGTTACTGTAATAATATCAAGAAACGTTGCATTTAACTGTTTCTTATATTGTTATATTTGGTACAATATTACATATTATTGTGAAGCAGACGCTGTTGAAAACATCGTTTCCTGTAGTCAAATAATATGAATAATGTTGATGATCCATATACATGAAATTTCATACAGTATTTCGTAAAGGTTGTTGCTGTAGAAGCAAAAGGGTTATTTTAATTTTCAAGATAGCTTTAGGTGGTAAGTTAAGACCGCTGTTAATATAGTATAACCACTCAGTATTTAACTGTAATACGAGAATATAGTGTTTAGATGCTATATAAAGTACTGTTGCGTTTCCAATATTTTGAAGACATGACCCCCCAATAGGCTGAATAATGTCTAATAAACCGTAAATGCTGTAACAAAAAATAAAGTACTGCAGTCTTTATCTACAAATAATCCACAGAACTTTGGTTGAAGAAATAACAGATATGAGTTTGGTCATTTCTGAGGTAGTCTTGGTTTTAATTTTAGAGTAGTGTCATTGCATTCTGTCCATCTAGACTGGCATCTTAAATACACAGTATACTGTCCAAACCCTGCATTTACTCACAAAAAGTATTGCCAAAATAGAAAATGTTTTTCCTGAAATTGACATTTGTCCAGCTACAAAGTATGTTATTTCATAGTGACTTCAATATTTAATTTTGAACCATCTGGTCTGCTGGGTACAATCTTACAGTCTGATAATGTCAAGTATAGGCAGCGTTCTGAATTGATTTCAGTAGTGGCAGTGAATTGACAATCTTCACACTTATGCTCCCATTTGTAACATAATCTAAATAAATTAATAATATTTTCTTCTTTCTCCAATACTCCTAGCATCACCATGGCAAACTCTTGTGCATCTTGTTGAATATTCAGAGTAAATGCTACTGATTCAGTAGAAGACAAATCTATAAGATGTCGTAATCCTGTAACAGAATGCATTCTAGTTCTGTCACTGTGTGAATGTTGGAGCACACCATAGAGTGCATTACAAATTCTCTTATCTCTTTTTTGTTCAATTTCAGTAACAACATCTGGCAAATGGAATAGTATATTGACAACATTTGCGCGGCAGCTGACCCCTGTAGTGTTGTCGAATTGGTAACCTACAATTTCTTCATCATTTACTAGTTTCCTCTTTATTGATTGTTGAGGAGTTTTCTTTTGTTCATCATCTGTATTCTGTTTTGTAATCTTCTGCTTTGGATAGATTACTTGTTCCTCATAAACTGGATACTGGCCTGAACCGATTGTACTCCATTACATTGCTAGAATCAGCACTAAATTTTGTTCTCATCAAAGTCAATCAAAAACAAACCGGACAATGTTCAAATTTGTGATAATGCTACATATGACATTCCTTCTTTAACTACAGTCCTTCCAATATTTACAAAGGCTGCATCCACACTTAACCCTTGTGATTTATGGATTGTTACAGCATATGCTAGTGACACCGGAAATTGTTTTCACTGCACATGTAAATCTTTTACTAACAAAAAATGTACAACGCATCAACCAATCTCCTGACACTGTCAACCTGATCAAATTTTATTACCAAGTATTCCACTTCATCTCTGTTTGCATAATTAACAAAATTACTAACTTTTCCAATTGCATCATTCACTAACCCTTCTTCAACATTTAAATTCAGACGTAAAATAACACGACAGTTTTTAAAGAGCTGTAACTGCTTCTCAAATCCTGCAGTTTTCGATACAGACTTTTTCAAAGAATCCACCTTAGCTTGTAGTTTATCTGTCAGTAGTATTGTTACTCCCTGATGTTCCATTTTATCAGTAGCTATAATTTTCGAAATGTCTTCCTTCTCCAGTTGGAGTAATTCTTCATTGAAGTTTGAGCACTCCTGTAGGGTTGGCATTAAACAAACTACAGACTTGTTTTCTTTAGATTATTCACATAATTTGCCGCTAAGACAACTTTTCAAAGTATGTTTTGCTTCTTTCGTTAAAATTCCTACTTTAATGTCCTTTAGTATATCTCCATACACTACATCTGTTGCTTAGCGCATATTTTTCAATAATTCTTTGTATTCAAAGCATTCCCAAATAGTCACATTGCCAATACTTTCAAGAGAATTTCTTGTTTCATCATGTAGAAGTGTCTTGAAAACAGGTAGTCCTTTTACTGGTGTTAGTTGTAGTAGGTCACCAAACACAATTAAATATTTTCCACCAAATAGTTAATCATAGTTTGTTTTTAGTATCTGCTGCATTCTTAAATGTATAAAAGCAAGCATTAGATTCAACACCATGGTCACTTCATCGATAATGAGAAGCTTCAGTTTTTTTTAATACTCTTGCTACTTCATGGTAATTTTTAATATTCTAGTTTGTTGTCATGTTCCACAGGGAGTAATAGTAGTCGATGACAAGTAATTCATTTAATGTTATGTGCGGCTAATCCTGTTGGTGCAGCTACTACACATGACAAATTTGAATCTCTAGTCTTCTGTAAGTCTCTGGTGAATACTTTAATTAAAAAACGTTTTCCAGTAACAGCTTGACCACTTATATATAGTAGAACTGGTTTCAATGAAGAACACTGACACTCTTTCTTCTCATGGAGGTATCCATGCTCTATTTTATCTTTTACTTCATTAAAAATATCTTTCTGTTCTAAGTCCTCAGTTTCACCTCTTACAAGTTGAATCGCATTTCCACTTCATTCATAGCTAGAGCTGCTTCATTTTGAATAAATGCTTCTCCAAAAGGATCTTTACTTCCTGGTGCTGAACTTTGTGCTGAACTTTGGCTGCTCTGAGAAGTGTCCTTGGCTTTCTCAGCAGGAATTATTCCCTCCTGTTCAACCTCATCTCGACATTTTATGGTAATCTGGAAATATTGAACACTCTATGCTATTTTGACAGCATTGAAAGAATCTTCATCACAGTCATACTGTCCAAGCAATTCTGATTCTGCACGCCATGGCTGGAACAACTGCAAAAGTGCCAAGTAGAACCATTTTTTCCACTGCTGTTTGGAAACTCAGCTTTCTGTGGTTGATTAGAATAACTTTTTTGTCTAACCAAACAACCAGCACACCCAAGTAGTGCATATCTTCCTTCTTCTATGTTTTCTGTAGCATCATTACTTTTATATGTATAATGCGGAAGTATTTCATATTGACGTAGGTTTTCAAGATGTCTACTTCTTCTTGGGTAGCAGCTATCCAGCATGTTAGTTTTCAAAATGTCTCTACTTTCAGGTTCAAATTCAGCGAGATACTGTATTTCTGGGAAAGACTTTAATACTCTATTTCGACTGTTTGCAAGGCTTTCCCACATAATTCCTCTTGCTTTAGAGAATAAACTAGCTGAATTTAACCTGTCTGAGCATTCATATGAACCTATTTCTCTGTGGGAAAGCATTTTCAAACTAAAACTTTACAATTTCTTTGTAAGATTTTTTTCAGCTGAAATCTCCACCGACATCTTTTTCGTCTCTGTCTTTTGTGACTTTGTTATATATGAAGTGACGTAACGAGCAACAGCAATAGAGTTACCTGCAACAAACTGTAAATCCATGTTTGCATTCCACAGCTTCGGAATGAAAAGGTTGTAGTCGTTAATGTACTTGGAGTCCTCTGTTGTTCTTAGGTTGCATGTATTTTTCGGTGATTCCAACTGCAGACAAGAAGCTGTTGACTCTTCCTTGTGAGATGACAGGTCATGGGAATACAAAACGATGTAAAATTTCCCTTTGGATCTGTATTTTCGACTGAAAGTGTTTTCCACACCTATCATTTTGGACACATAGAATTTGTTGTCTTGAGATCTTGCCACCAGTATCCTTCGGTATAGCGAAAGTTGCATACTGCTCTATATAAGACAACACAGATTCATCAGGAACCCATGTTGTGATAGCTTTCACGTAGGTTGGAGGAAGTTCTTTAGCTGCCTCCACACATTTCTCAAAATGTCAGCACTGGGTATAATTAGGGAGATAGGACTAACCAGGCATGGAAATAGTCAGAGAGAAACATAGGACTTCTCCACACTATGCACTCATTTGAAAACAAAGAAACAACCACTCCCCCTAGTGCGGACAAAAACGGAAAGAGGACTACACCACTATAGGAACAACTAATGGAAAGCGAAAGGGGACCAATCACTGGAAAGCGAAAGTGGACTACTATGTAGTAAACACGGCGGCCATCTTGGAATGGTTCATTCTAAATGAGCCGGATCACAGAGTAATCAGATAACACCCTCGTTTCCGCATTCCACAATTTCGAAGGTGCGAGTTATGTCGTCTGGCTACGACCTCTCCCACATTTAGAGCAAATGCTACTATATCCATCTACAACAATGGGACTATACTAATTCAGGCCACAGATCGCAACCTGGACATCTTTGATGACAGATTTGCCCTCCTTAAAAGATCGTTGGACACTAGCGACTCCCCTTTTCAACCTAGGATCGTGCCTCCCCTTACCCCATCTCACGACCACCCTGATCCCTCTCCATTGGGCCACAACCACCTGAGGACTGCCCCACATACCTCGATCATCACACACAGGACCATATCTCCTCCAAACCTAGGCCCCTCAAACTCACCCACCTTGCCCCGACCTAACCAGACACTTGCCAGTTACTCTGGAACATTTGCGATCCCCTGCTCCGACCACCTCTCCGACACCTCCCTCTTTCCCTCTCCCACTAGCTCCATCCCACAGAACTCCCTTACACGACAGCTAGTTTGCCCACTCTCCACCAGGAACTCATCTAACCTCCCTTCCCCTATCCTCCCTTCCAACGCCCACTCTACCTGCGCGCCCTTACATCAGAGAGGGAACTTTCCCCTAGCGGATTTCCCCGGACTCCCCTTCGTCCCCCTGCCCTGTACTCGCCTTCGCCCTCCCCATTGATCAATCCTCCTCCTCCCCTCCACGAGATCCATAATCCACATGCAGATCCTGCTGCTAAGCTCAAGGAAATAAACCAGGAACTTCTAATTCTCAAAACTGCCATCCATAAGCTCATTAAGTCCACCGAGGAGCTGGCCCGTGATCTCTCTTCCAACAGACCTCACAGGAGATCCCGCATATCATCCAGCTGAAACCCCCAGTCCAGAATTTGATTACCACTCCCTACCCTAACGCCTCATCTCGACCCGCCAGATTCAAAAATCAATTTTCAGAACCAGATATTCTCTCCCTCCTCAGTGCGTACAACTCTACGCATACCTCCATCCCAGTCCCTTCTAGAACCTCACAAACAGCCCCATTAAATGCCCCTAGCTCAATCTATCCTAAGCTTGGCAACACGGAAGCCATCCAAAGCATCACACCCAACCCTCATAGAGCGCCCAGACTCAACGCCAATGCCTTAAACATTAATAACCTCATGCAGATCCCCACTACTCAGCCCGCGCCAACTGTCAGCCTGCACAAATCACACCTGAAATGCATGTTACTTAACTGTAGATCAGCGGTGAAACATGCCACAGACCTTGCTGATCTCATCCTTGCCCAAGAACTTGACCTACTTATCCTCACCGAAGCTTGGCTCACCGACTCCTCTGGCCCTATCCTTGACATACTAGTCCCTCCCAGCCACAACATTATCAGATTAGACCAACCGAAGAAAACGGGAGGTGGCATAGCCTGTATCTATCGCAACTCTCTCTCAGCAAAACAGTCCCCTTCAGCTAACCTCTCATCTTGTGAATACTTATCCATAGACATCACCAGCACACACAGACCCTTATGCAGCCTGCACATCTTCTACCAGCTCCCAGGTGATAACCTCCCGCTAATTGAACAAACCATGGAAACCATCTCCTCCAACCTGGGCCGACACTGCCCTCAGATCTTCCTTAGTGACTTCAATCTCAAATGGAATGACCCGCATGATCAGGCGGATAACACTCTCAAAAACCTCCTAACTGACCTCTCCCTGACTCAATTTTGTGACAGTCCCACACACAACTTAGGCTCGACCCTAGATCTAATCATCTCCAACCCCAACTCCATTCATCTCGAATCTATTCTCCCCTGTGACTGGTCAGACCATCACTATATCAACTTCCTTATCCTTGAAAGGTGGAACTCCAAAAGCGCACAAACACTAAAACTAAAACAGTGGAAAAGATCGCTCCATAACACAAGCGTAAATGAGCTCATATCGAGCTGCAATCTCTCCCTACCGCCACCAGCAAACATGCACGACGTCCACGACCTCACTGAGCACTATAACAATGCCATGCTGTCTGCCCTGAATGCAACGGCCCCCCTTCAATTAAAAAGAATACCCATCAAAGACTCCAAACCATGATTCAATGACAGCATAAATGCTGACAGACGCAGCCTAAGACTAGCTGAACGCACCTGGAGATCCACTCCATCCACTGATCTGCTAAAAACTCTAAGACTCAAAAGAAGCAGATACAACAAACTCATTAGAACGACGAAAGTTACCTTCTCCAAAACCCAACTTGACAAAGCCAAAAATCGCCCAAAACGGCTCTTTGAGCTAATTAAATTACAATCCAACAATACCTCTATCCAATCTCAGCACATCTCTTGCCCTCAGCCAAACTGCGATGCTGTTGCTGACTTCTTCCTCGAAAAGGCGAATAAGATCGAAGCAGATCTAAAGTCTGCTTCACTCGAACTCTCCCCCTCCCCTGTCTCCTCTTTCTCCACGCTCCATCCCAAGCCTCACGGCCTCTCCCCCAAAAACAATGCCTCTTGGAGTCAATTCACGCCCCTCAATGACATTGCCATCCTCAACATACTCTCGACCCTCAAACCCTCAAATCACTTCAATGACCCCCTTCCCCCATCTTCTTTAAAGAAATGATAGGATCACTAGTACCGCTCTGGTCCAAGATCATCAACGCCTCTCTTCTTCAAGGTGAGATCCCGGAATGCCTGAAGGCTGGCCTAGTGCTCCCTATTCTCAAAAAACACTCGGCTGACCCTGAAGACTTGAATAACTACCGACCAATCACAAACATCCCTACCCTGGCAAAACTACTGGAGAAATGTGTACATGAACAACTGCGTAAACACATTGAGCAATTCCAGCTTCTCGACCAATTTCAATCGGGCTTCCGCACTGGCCACAGCACGGAAACGGCCATCACTCATATAGTGGACGACGCTCTCACTTTGCTTGACCAGAATGAAGCCTGCCTATTAATTCTTCTCGATCTCTCATCTGCATTTGACACTGTCAAACATGACAATCTACTCAACCTCTTGGAATGCAGGATGGGGCTCTCAGGCACGGTCCTTAAATGGTTTGCCTCTTTCCTCAACAACAGAACACAAAGAGTCAAATCCAATCAGACTCTATCCAACCCCAGTCCCTGCACGCTGGGTGTCCCCCAAGGGTCCTCACTCTCCCCCACGCTCTTTAACCTCTTCATGGAACCACTGACTGTAATTCTTAAAGCCTCCAACATCCAATATCACATGTATGCGGATGACACCCAACTTTACATGAAAATATCCTCCGCCGAAGACATCAAATCTCTCAACGAAACCCTGCTCAAAACCCTAAACTGGCTAACCTCCAACGATCTCAAACTAACGCCCTCAAACCGGAATTCCTCCTCATCTCACCCGCTAGGCAAACCCCCACTGTTGTGAAATATCTTTGTAACCTCACCGCTCTCAATTGCACACGTCACATCATTGACTCCACAAAATCACTGGGAGTTGTGCTAGATAAGAACCTAAACATGCAAGATCACATCAGAGCATCTACCAAAGGAGCGAACTTCCAGCTGAGCATCCTAAGAAAACTCAAACCTTACCTTCCCCATGAAGACTTCAAATCGGCGGTGCAAGCCCTAGTCATCTCTAGACTAGAATAC
This sequence comes from Calotriton arnoldi, assembly GCA_963921515.1. Taxonomy (NCBI): domain Eukaryota; kingdom Metazoa; phylum Chordata; class Amphibia; order Caudata; family Salamandridae; genus Calotriton; species Calotriton arnoldi. The sequence goes on along the minus strand of CAWUFW010001702.1, from coordinate 2,461,052 downwards.
GGCAGCGCTACTCTATGCGGATTACCGAAACTCAGTTTAGCCCCCATCAGAGCATCTCTAAATGCTGCTACTAGACTCATCACGGGCTCCAAGAAGACCAACCACATCTTGCCGGACCTGAAATCGCTCAACTGGCTTCCTTTTGAGGCAAGGATCCAACTAAAGATTGCTTGTATAGAGCACTGCACTTCAATACCCCACTCTACCTGACAAATAAGATGGAACTCTCTGGTGGCTCCAGGCCCTCAAGGAGCACTAGCACACTGCTGCTTAAGCCAAAGAAATTTAAAAAACTTAAAACCTACAATCGTACATTCTCTGGCATTGCCCTGAGAATCTGGAACTCCCTTCCAGTGGAAACAAGACTGATTCCCTCAACATTTGCCTTCAAAAGGGAAGTTAAAGCTCTAATGAACAATGCGCTGATCTAGAAGCTTCTCTCATCTTGCCTCGAGCCGGTTTAGCTGTTTGACTTATTACTTGTCATTTGTTGCGACCCATTGTCGCCTGCCATGATGTCATTTTTATTCTTGATGTATAGTGCCCCTCTTTTCTTTTCTCCCTCAACCTTCTTCCTTTGTCCGCCATAATGTCATTTCTGCTCTTTTTATATTGCCCTACTTTTACTGTTACTTTTCCTATGTCTTCCTCAATCGTATGTAAAGCGCTCTGATACCCACTTGGGTCATGTTCGCGCTATACAAAACTTTAAATAAATAAATAAATCAGTATCTGTTCCAAACTTTGGGGGCATCTTTTACCCATAGCAGCTTGTGAATATGTGTAGCAACTCTAGCTTAGTACTCCTTGCGTCAAAAGAAATCAGTTACTTCACCAAGAGGAGGATTACTCTTGGTGAAAATAAAAGCCATCATTTTATCAGTCAGGATGCATCGGGGTATATAAGTCTCTCAATTGGTCTGTGACGGTGCATAAGTCTGACAGAGTGTGACAGGGCGGGCTCACTGAGCAAGAGACATGAGCCCGATTTAGACTGGTGGTCTGCAGTACCTCTATCTTCCCCACTTATCTCCTCTCAGCAGGACGACTGGAAGACACAACATAAAACTTTATTGACACCAACGGAGGAGGAGGACGAAGCCGGCTCCTTTAACTGGGACTTTCAAGATGACGAGACTCCGCCCCCAGCAGACGTCATCACGTTCCCGACGATAAGACCTGGGGAAACCAGGAAGTGGGTGTGCATCGACACCGGAGAGGAGAAAGGAGAGTCGGGAGAAGGAACGTTCGTGGTGAGCCAGAGAGGAGAATACGAGGAAGCCGGAAGAGACAGAGGGACGAGACCATCAGGAGCCCGAGCTGAGCCAGGAGGCCAACGTCCCCACGTATCGCCGAGCCACGCTCCAGGAGGAGCGTGGCTTACACAGGTACGAGATAAGTTCTCAGGGTGAGTTGGGAGGAGGGACGGCCCGACTACTTAAACGGGAGCCCTACAACCCCCTTAAAACCTCACGACTTGTTTTCCTCTCACACCCGAGCACTAGTCACACTTATCCCTTCCGTTTTATTTAAAACGTGCACAAGAGTGTGTGGTGCCTCCTTCACTCCCCAGTCCCTTACTTGTGACCATTTCACGGGACAGCGTCCTGACACATATTTTCTTCCTCCCTTCCATGCCCCATCGACATGGACGGAACCCGGAGACAACCTACCGGACCCTGGGAGGTGGAGGTGAATCACGTACCAAGGAGTCGAGGGATATCAAGCACGACGGACTCCGCCAAGTTTGCCGCCGAAAGACTGACAAGTCGACACAAACGTGTCTTTGGAAAAATAAAACCTTACTTAAGCAGACCTGGCTCCCGACCCGTTACTACTACCCCGCCACAACTGGTGTCAGAAGTGGGATTAACAACTCAATCCATCAGTAAACCCGTGATGGAGACGGTGATACAACACCTAATCAAGGGCCAGGAAAAACTCGAATGGGCCATCGAGAGACAGATGACCTCCGCATAAGCGGACCGCGAGGTGTTTAAGAATACCATAACAGCCCAGATCGAGAGCCTGCAGAAGGTGGTACATGACCCTGGCACCCCTATATAAGGAGAGAGACGAGCCCCCACCCACAACCCCTCCGGTATATCCCTCCAGAAGTACGTATCCGGGGAGGATCCGGATGCATTCCTATTGAATTTCGAACGGGCCGCCAGGGCGTGTGGCTGTCCCGAGGAGAAATGGCCGTTCTTTTTGGCGCCTCTCCTGACTGGTGAGGGCCAATCGGCGTATCAAGTTGCCAATGCTACGGGGAACACCCCTTACCAGGTGATCAAAGACGTGATCCTAGATCACCTAGGCCTGGATGCAGAGGCCTATAGAGTAAGGTTCCGCAGGGAAAGGGGGGTACCAGGGAAAAACCCAAAGACATTGTTTTTCCGTCTAAAGATGGCAGCGGACAAATGGCTCAAACCAGCCACTAGTACGAAAGACGAGATTATGAACAGGGTGTACCTAGAGCAATTTATGGAGGCGCTGCCATACGGCACACAGAGATGGCTCAAGCAGCATTCAAACCTTTCAGCTGAGCAGGCCATCGAGATGGCAACTAACTATTCGCGGGCTCAACCTCGAACTTTGCTATGGGACAATGAGAAAGCTAATAAGGGAGGCACACCCCTAAGACTGAAAAGAAAGCCAAGTTTTTTTGCACGTTCCAAAAACCAGACATATCAGGGCAGAGATGCCCACGTTCAAGGGACCACAATGTTTCGAATGTGGCGACTGGAGCCACATCGCCCGCCTGTGTCCCAGGAAGAAACCAGCGGATGAACCTATGGAGGTCGGGTACATCCCAAAGGCCGTGCTGTACTCAGCAGAGATGGGGTCATCCTTTTATGTACGTGTACAGGTGAATGGGAAGCTGATAAAGGCCTTGTTAGATTCCGGGTGCAAACAGTCGGTAGTACAGAAGAATCTCATCCTCCCCTCCCAATACGTCCCCGAAACCTTAGTACACATTCGTTGCGAACATGGAGACATTAAGCCATATCCCCTTGCAGTAGTTACAATGGTTCCTATGGGCAGATCCCCCTGTACAGTGCGGGTGGGGGTGGTCGATTCCCTACCCGAAGACCTCATCCTGGGTGTCGACAACCCTGATTTCCTAACCCTGTTCCAAAACAAAGTAGGGAGAAAAACAAGCGACCAGGGAACTCCCATCCCGACCTTCACTACTCCAGACCCCTGGCTATTAGACCGGAATTTTCGCTTTTCCCAAGCTAACGATACCACTCTATAAAACGCCTGGGAAGCTGCACACGTCAACCAGAGCACCCCATCCCATACTTATCCCCGCTTTTTGATCAAGAACGACCTCTTGTATCGCGAAGGGAGCCCGGAAGAAATAACGCAGCTACTGGTGCCAGTACCCTTCCGTGAGCAGATACTGTTCTTCTCCCACGCCCACCTCACAGCGGGGCACTCCGGCGCGGAGAAAACCACACAGAACGTGTTGCGTCATTTTTATTGGCCCGGTATCTACAAAGACATCCAGAGGTATTGCCAGACATGTGAGGTATGCCAGAAGAAAAACATGCAACGTCCCCCTGCAGTTCCGCTTCAACCCTTGCCAGTAATAGGAAAACCTTTCGAAAGAGTCGGCATGGACTTGATAGGTCCTTTGCCCAGGACCTCCAAAGGCAACCTCTACGCACTAGTGATTGTGGACTATGCCACAAGATTCCCGGAGGCGTTCCCACTCAGAGCACCCACTACCAAAAACATTGCAGAAAAGATCTTGGAATTGTTCTCCAGAGTAGGATTCCCCAAAGAAATATTGACGGATCAGGGGACGCCGTTCGTCTCAAGGCTAATGAAGTAAGTGTGCCGTTCCTTGGATCTACAACACCTACGTACGTCAGTATATCATCCCCAGACAGATGGCCTGGTCGAGAGGTACAACCGATCCCTAAAGACCACTCTGAAGAAAATGCTCACCGTAGAGGGCAAGGACTGGGACCACCTCCTACCATTAGCATTGTACGTACTACGAGCCCAAGTACAGAGCAGCCTGGGTTGTTCTGCGTTTGAGATGCTATACGGACGGCAACCCAGGTCCCTCCTCGAAATGACCAAGGACGCCTGGGAGAGGGAAGAAGAGAACGACCAGAACTCCCTGCTGGAATATACACAACAACTGAGGTCCAAACTGGGAAAACTGAGAGACCTGGCCTACTCCAACCTGGAGAAAAGCAGAGAGAAACAAAAGAGATACTACGACAAAGGAAAGAAATGGAGGAAGGTGTCGGTCGGAGACTGGGTATTGGTCCTTCTCCCCTCCTCTACTCGGAAGTTCCAAAGCGAATGGCTGGGCCCATATCGGGTGTTGGAGGCCCTAGGCAACACCACATACCGGGTTCAAATTTCGCCTACTCGAAAGCAATGTTACCATATCAACCTTTTAAAGAAATGGTTGGGACCTTTACCCAAAACAGCCCACCTGACCTTACCAGCCTCTTCGGGAAGTACTACTCTCGATCGACTCGTAGTCAACGAGGACCTCACTGAGGACATGAAGAATGACCTCCGGCACGCATTGATCCCGTTCTCCGCCATCTTTTCAGACACACCCGGGAAGACCTCATTAGCCGAACATAAGATAGAAACACAAGATGGGAAGATAGTAAAACAGAGACCATACAGGATACCCGCGGCAAAGAGGGCAGCCGTAAGAAGCGAGGTACAGGAGATGCTCCGGCTTGGTGTTATCCGTCCGTCCAAAAGCGACTGGTCTTCACCCATCGTGATGGTCCCCAAGCCGGATGGAACAACGCGCTTCTGTATGGACTTCCGCGCACTAAATGCGATATCGACCTTTGATGCCTACCCGATTCCAAGAGTCGACGAGCTTATTGAGAAGTTGGGCGATTCTAAGTACATCACAACGCTTGATTTAACAAAAGGGTACTGGCAGGTACCCCTCCGAGAGGAGGACCGAAAGAAAACCGCGTTTGCAACCGAAGAAGGCCTATTCGAATTTAACGTTCTCCCTTTCGGCCTCCACGGGGCCCCCGCCACGCTTCAAAGACTTATGAACACCATTCTTCAGGCATATCCCTCGTTTTGTTCAGCATATCTGGATGATATAGTGGTCTTCAGCGCGAACTGGGCAGAACACCTACAACACCTAAGAACCATCCTACAGGCACTAGAACAAGCCGGACTACACATCAATTCGAAAAAGTCTCGAGCAGCCTATCAGAAGGTGAAGTACCTCGGATATGTTCTGGGAGACGGGGTGATCGCCCCACAGACCGAGAAAGTAAGAGCAATAGCAGAAACGCCCTTTTCTACCACCAAGCGAGAACTACGTGCGTTTCTGGGTCTGGTTGGATATTACCGACGGTTTGTTCCGCAGTTTTCGGAGCTGGCCGCCCCTTTGACAAATAACCTGCGAAAAGAAGCCCGACAGCAGCATTTAGTGCATCCCACAAAAGAAAAGCTGAGCGCCTTTCAGAGCCTGAAAAATGTCATTACCACAAGCCCCGTACTAATTTCCCCAGATTTCAGTAAGACCTTTTTATTATCCACTGATGCTTCCAACTCAGGGCTAGGTGCGGTACTATCTCAAATAGGAGAATACGGTCTAGAACACCCTGTCTTATATATCAGCAGGAAGTTGTTTCCCCGAGAGTGCAAGTACCCAATGATTGAGAGGGAATGTCTAGCAATTAAGTGGGCTGTTGATAAGTTACGTTACTACCTAGAAGGGCTACCATTCATTCTGTACACGGATCATGCCCCCTTGCAATGGATGTGCCGGAACAAGGCCCAGAACCCCAGGGTGCTCCGCTGGTTTTTGTCCTTACAGCCTTTTACCTTTGAGGTACGCCATCGGAAGGGAAAGGAAAACGGGAACGCGGATTACCTGTCCAGAGTGTTCCCTCTCCCCGATCGGGAGAATCCAGGGGGGGTGGTGTGTGACAAGGCGGGCTCACTGAGCAAGAGACATGAGCCCGATTTAGACTGGTGGTCTGCAGTACCTCTATCTTCCCCTCTTATCTCCTCTCAGCAGGACGACTGGAAGACACAACATAAAACTTTATTGACACCAACGGAGGAGGAGGACGAAGCCGGCTCCTTTAACTGGGACTTTCAAGATGACGAGACTCCGCCCCCAACAGACGTCATCACGTTCCCGACGATAAGACCTGGGGAAACCAGGAAGTGGGTGTGCATCGTCACCGGAGAGGAGAAAGGAGAGTCGGGAGAAGGAACGTTCGTGGTGAGCCAGAGAGGAGAATACGAGGAAGCCGGAAGAGACAGAGGGACGAGACCATCAGGAGCACGAGCTGAGCCAGGAGGCCAACGTCCCCACGTATCGCCGAGCCACGCTCCAGGAGGAGCGTGGCTTACACAGGTACGAGATAAGTTCTCAGGGTGGGTTGGGAGGAGGGACGGCCCGACTACTTAAACGAGAGCCCTACAACCCCCTTAAAACCTCACGACTTGTTTTCCTCTCACACCAGAGCACTAGTCACACTTATCCCTTCCGTTTTATTTAAAACGTGCACAAGAGTGTGTGGTGCCTCCTTCACTCCCCGGTCCCTTACTTGTGACCATTTCACGGGACAGCGTCCTGACACATATTTTCTTCCTCCCTTCCATGCCCCATCGACACGGACGGAACCCGGAGACAACCTACAGGACCGTGGGAGGTGGAGGCGAATCCCGTACCAAGGAGTCGAGGGATATCAAGCACGACGGACTCCGCCAAGTTTGCCGCCGAAAGACTGACAAGTCGACACAAACGTGTCTTTGGAAAAATAAAACCTTACTTAAGCAGACCTGGCTCCCGACCCGTTACTACTACCCCGCCACACAGAGGTAATAAAGCGGGGTCATGAGTCTCTATGTGGACATGCAAGTGGGTGCATGAGTTTCTGAGTGAGTATGTGAGTGGATGCATGAGTTTCTGAATGGGTCTGTGAGCGGCTGTTTGAGATTCTAAGTGGATCTCTGAGTGGGTGCATGAATCTCTGAGTGGATGTGTGAGTGGGTGCATGAGTGTCTGAGTGGGTGTGGGAGTGATCCCTGGGGCCCAGCTGTTCTTATCATAACTGGGTGCACAAGTCTCTGAGTGGGTCTGTGACTGGGTGCATGAGTATCTGATTTGGTGTGTTAAGGGTTCATAAGTCTATAAATGAGTCTCTGAGTGGGTGTAGTGAGTGAGCCACTCTTGTGGTTTGGCACCATATGATGACCTTCAACAATCATCATTTTAACTGACTTTAGTGTGTTATTTTACCCCAGCCTTAATGTAGGACGGTCCTGCATATGCCTGCTTCTCTTCTTTCTTGTAAACTTGCTGTCTTTCAGTGGGAGCTGTCAGGGAGTAGAACAGTCTTGCCAAGAGCAGAGTGTGTGGGATGTGCATTTGAAAGCGTGAGAGGGAAAGAGAGGTGTGGAATGTACTCTTTGGTTTCGAAGTGCAGTGTTGTGGGCAGTGATGCACACATGTGCTCGGTGTAGTACATTGATGAGTTCTTACGATTGGCTTTGACATGGCCTCATGTCATCTTGTTTCCTGACTTTGACTATTGGCTTTGACATGGCCTCATGTCATCTTGTTTTCTGACTTTGCTTTGCTTCTGTGTGCACAGCAGTGCTTGCAAGTTGTTTTGGGTTATGAGAATTATAGGTGCTTACTATTGGCTTTGACATGGCCTCATGTCTGACTTTGCCTTATTTCTGCGTGCACAGCAGTCCTTTCGATTCATATTCAAGGTCTTTCTGCTCTTCACTTGTTTTTCGCACCTCACTGACCAGAGTGAACTGGATATTATCTGTGGAATGTACAACTCTGTCTCAGAGTCAAAATACAGAGGCTTGGCCAGCCACTGTCTTGGCCTTGACGAAGACTGGTACAGCCAGCTCGGTTCTTTCTCATGAGAAGGGGGCGAGGTTTTCTAGAAGCTTCGCCTCACGTTGAATAATGATATTTAAGCTGGAAGCTTTCGTGGGCCAGGGGGAAGTTCACCACAAAATAGACATATTGCTGTGTATTGGTGCTGGAATTTGGGTCCCGACCGAACTCCTTCCTGGGCTTTTGAAAAGGACTTCCCACAGCTTGAGTTGGCAAGGATGATGCAACTTCAGTCGGTGAAGTGTTCCTAACCATTTTGTATATATTTTCTACTTTTTGCTATTTGTACATACTGCATTTTATCCTAATCATTTATTTTACCTAGTTGGTATTTGAGAATCTGCATTTACTGATACATTTGGCCTACCGTTTCAAATTGTTTCATTAATAAACTTGTGTGTGTTATTTTAAATACACTTGAATTTGGTTTCTTGCCTCGCCTAAGGGGGTGCTGCGTCTTTTCCCCGCCTTAGGGGGTGCTGCTCAAAGATTATGTTCTAAGTGCACCTGAATTTGTTTTCTTGCCTCGCCTAAGGGGGTGCTGCGACTTTTCCCAGCCTTAGGGGGTGCTGCTCAAAGTGTATTATTTAAAGGTGCAGTGGTAAGTTTGCCTCCCAGGTGGGAGTGCAGGGTTTCGTTGTGTCCTTTTAGTGAAAAGCACATTCATTACATCTTGGCGTCATTCTCACAGGATTCGAACGTTGATTTAAAAAGGGGAAGAAACATGTTTTTTAGAAATTGAAAGCAGATTCACAGATACCAATTGATATATTTGGATGGGAGGTAGTCCGATATGGTGCGCTAGCCCATGAGTGGGCTAATTGTGCTGGATTAAGTGAGAATTGGAGTGTGTGTTTAGCTGACGCTGAGCCAGCATAATTGGTTGCGTGTTTGCAAAAAGTGCCTGTGAATAAAGGAAAGAAGCTTGCTACATTAGGCAGAAGGGGCTGGATCCCCTTAAGTGTTTATTATAAAATGCATACAAAATATGTTCAGCTGCAGCGTGGATTTGAAACATTAGAGAAACAGTTTGTTGAAGCCAAAAATACCTCTACGATGTTAACCTGTCAGAATAAGTTATTGCAAGAAAAGTTGGAAACCTACCAGACTGTGGCAGAAAAGGCTGCAGTTCATATTGTGAGAAAAGTGCGTTTAGCTATTGCAAAGGTAGGAATTGACTGGGACCCTGAAACGTGGGATGGAAATATTTGGGATTCGTCTGAGTTTTCAGACTCCGGAGAAAAGTGTGTTCAAGCTGGCAGACAGGGGGTTGCGATGGACAGTATGGAGGATTTTACTCAGCAGGAGATTAATGGTATTTCAGACAGGGACAGTGGTGTCATCTTAAATGCTTTGTTTAGCATGTATCAAAAATTTGAACATTTAGAAAAGGAATGTAGTGAGCTGAAAAGAGAGTTGGCTGATGTTCAATTTGAAAATAAGTCTTTGAAAACAGAATTAAGCATGTGCCAGACTCTGAAGCCGTTTGCTTTGACCAGCGATGAGTCATATGTGAAAAATGTGAACTTGGAGAACGTGCCAGTTAATCTGCAGGCTTCACAGACGGTCTTAATTAATTCTTTTGAGGATGTTGCTCAGCCAGAAAGGAATGTGCAGGGCGATAAACAGACCAGTCTGTTAGCGATCGCTGGTTCCAAGTATAATTCAGACATGTCAGTGAATGATGAGTCTTGCTCTACATGGAAAAAAGCTATTTTGGAAAAAGAAATGGTTTTAAAAGCAAGGTCAATTCAGAAATGTGACAGTGTATCTTGTGTGCCTGTTCAGGAGCAGTCTGAGATTTTTAGTTATTGTGAAGAACAGGGAAAAAAGAGGATACTTTTAAATTCAGATGCTGGACAAATACAGATGCTTTTGTGCTTTTGCGCATTGAAAGACATTGGGCAGATGAGACAAAATGTGATTTATCAATGGGAGGAAGCAAATGTTATTAAATGGCATATACAGACAGAGACTGCAGTTTTGCATAAACAGTTTGTGCAGGTCCCAATAGAAAGTTCAGGGGTGGAGTTTGGGACACAGGATTCCCCAGTGAAGTGGCAGACTGTACTGCAAAGCGCAGCTACTATGCATGACAGAACATTTAATTCCCTTACAGATGAAAAGGCTAAAATCTTGGAGACAGAGGTGGTGACACACGATTCATATTTGGTGTGCATGACAAAATACGAGCACCTAGGAGATAAAGACCATACAAACAGGTGGGCAGAAAATGAAGGGATGAATATCCCCCTAGATTTAATCAGACCTGTGATTCTTTTGTGTCAGAATGCACAAGCCAGACCAGTCCCACAGAAGGTGAAGGGCGAGTTGAAGAAAGGAAAATTACCAGAGCAGACAGAGCAGCCAGATTGCCTTGGGCTTCTGCCAATTGATAAAGGGAGCACGTATTCAGCAGTGAGTGGAAAAATAGTCAGGAAGGAGACTGCCCCAGCCCTTCTTACTGTGCAGGAAAAAAGAGAGTTTCACTCCAATACCAAGGATTCAGAAGCTAAAGCGTGGGTAGAATTCTCAGACAATTCCCCAGAGCCAGCAGTGAACCGTGCAGACAGGAATGATAATATTTGTGCCTTACAGGAAAACGTGCGCTTTTTGAAAAATGTGTTTTGCAAGAAGAGTGATGCTTGTTTCTTTTTCAGGTCCTCATACTGCGACGTGTTGGTGTGCTTGATGCCCTGTCCCCGTATGGGTGGGACCCTCGCCCTCCTCTCCTCTCCCCTCCCCTCCCTCTCCCCTCCCCTCCCCTCCCCTCCCCTCCCCTCCCCTGAAGCCTGGAGTGATCACCTGACGGTGCAAGCTGATGTCCTGTGGCTGAACGAACTAGACGGGGACCTGCTTTGCCAAGACCGATGAACTGTTTAGTGGAGATGAAGTTAAATGCGAGAAGGACTGTGTGTTTAAAGAGAAGGAGAACAACAAAATGTGCTGAAATTGAAACTGTTTTATAAACATGAAGTTAAAACAAAATGCGAGAAGGCTATGTGTCTTTCACACAGAAGGACTGTTTGTTTAAAAAGAAAAAGAACGACATAAATGATCTGCATTTGGAGGGAAATGTCTTTTGAGTTAAAGAGTTGCTTTTATTTTTGGCATAAAATATATAAGTTTGGCTGCTTCAACAGTAGAAGTTTCAGTATTAACCATTAGAGACATTAGGAGCATTACCGATTTCAAAAGCTTGATGCATTTATTTTGTGTATCCATCAAACATTTATTCTTGCTGAGAGATGCAGTTCTTCAATAGTTTTTGTGCTTTCAATTAAGAAATGCAGTTTTTGTTTTTCAGTTAGGAAATGCAGTGTTTTAAACATAGTTGTGTTTTTCAGTTAAGGCATGCTTTGCAGTGATTATCACATGTTTTTATGATTTCAGTGTTTTTCAAACATAGTTGTGCCTTTAGTTACGAGACTGAGTTTTTGATATATGTGAATGGTGATAGTCAAAGGTCATGGGGTGGAATGTAGTGAATGAGCCACTCTTGTGGTTTGGCACCCTATGATGACCTTCATCTATCACCATTTTAACTGACTTTAGTGTGTTATTTTACCCTAGCCTTAATGTAGGACAGTCCTGCATATGCCTGCTTCTCTTCTTTCTTGTAATCTTGCTGTCTTTCAGTGGGAGCTGTCACAGAGTAGAACAGTCTTGCCAAGAGCAGAGTGTGTGGGATGTGCATTTGAAAGCGTGAGAGAGAGGTGTGGAATGTACTCTTTGGTTTCGAAGTGCAGTGTTGTGGGCAGTGATGCACACATGTGCTCGGTGTTGTACATTGATGAGTTCTTACTATTGGCTTTGACATGGCCTCATGTCATCTTGTTTTCTGACTTTGACTATTGGCTTTGACATGACCTCATGTCATCTTGTTTTCTGACTTTGCCTTGCTTAATTATGAGTTCTTACTATTGGCTTTGACATGGCCTCATGCCATCTTGTTTTCTGACTTTGCTTTGCTTCTGTGTGCACAGCAGTGCTTGCAAGTTGTTTTGGATTATGAGAATTATAGGTGCTTACTATTGGCTTTGACATGGCCTCATGTCTGACTTTGCCTTATTTCTGCGTGCACAGCAGTGCTTGCGATTCATATTCAAGGTCTTTCTGCTCTTCACTTGTTTTTCGCACCTCACTGACCAGAGTGAACTGGATATTATCTGTGGAATGTACAACTCTGTCTCAGAGTCAAAATACAGAGGCTTGGCCAGCCACTGTCTTGGCCTTGACGCAGACTGGTACAGCCAGCTCGGTTCTTTCTCATGAGAAGGGAGCGAAGTTTTCTAGAAGCTTCGCCTCACGTTGAATAATGATATTTAAACTGGAAGCTTTTGTGGGCCAGGTGAAAAGTCACCACAGAATAGACATATTGCTGTGGATTGGTGCTGGAATTTGGGTCCCGACCGAACTCCTTCCTGGGCTGTTGAAAAGGACTTCCCACAGCTTGAGTTGGCAAGGATGATGCAACTTCAGTCGGTGAGGTGTTTCTAACCATTTTGTATATATTTTCTACTCTTTGCTATTTGTACATACTGCATTTTAACCTAATCATATATTTTACCTAGTTGGTATTTGAGAATCTGCATTTACTGATACATTTGGCCTACCGTTTCAAATTGTTTCATTAATAAACTTGTGTGTGTTATTTTAAATACACTTGAATTTGGTTTCTTGCCTCGCCTAAGGGGGTGCTGCATCTTTTCCCCGCCTTGGGGGGTGCTGCTCAAAGTATATGTTCTAAGTGCACCTGAATTTGTTTTCTTGCCTCGCCTAAGGGGGTGCTGCGACTTTTCCCCACCTTAGGGGGTGCTGCTCAAAGTGTATTATTTAAAGGTGCAGTGGTAAGTTTGCCTCCCAGGTGGGAGTGCAGGGTTTGGGTGTGTCCTTTTAGCGAAAAGCACATTCATTACAGTGGGTGTGTGAGTCTCTGAGTGAGTGTGTGAGTGGGTTCATAAGTTTCTCACTGAGTCTGTGAGTGAGTGAATGAGTCTCTGAAAGGGTTGGGACGATACAGGGGGGAGGATACTCCCATGTCCTTTGTCCAGGTTCGCAGCAGATCGGGAGCCAACGGCTCCCTGAACTGGTTTGAACTGGACTATGCATGGAAGGCACCAAGTGTGCCCTGCACGCAGACTATGTGGCACTGGTAAGCGCCCCCACCCTGCCCCACTACACTAAATCCTGTCTGAGAGGTGGTCACACCTTCCTGTGACAGGATACCTATTGTTATGCCCGTCCTCTGCCCGAGCTTGGCTCAGCAGCAGGAGGGCAGAAACGTGTCTCTGGCCGGCAGCAGCTCTAGCTTGCTGTCCGGGTCTGGAAGACTGGTACGGGGAGCACCAAGGGCCTCCCAGAGGAGCTTTACAGTACATGAAATCATACCTCCCACACCGTTTACGGTGTGGGGGGTATGATTCCAACATGTTTGATACCAAATATGATAGGATTCGTTACAGACAGTTTCGAGATGGCCACCGCGTAATGACGCTGTGCCCCTCTATATGTCATATGACTGCCTCACTTACAACCCAGGAGAATGGACTCCGTAGGTCGTAGGGGTGTCCTGCTTATGCAGGGGCACCCTCACACTTAGAACCAAGCAACCTGCCTTCAGGATTGCAAAGGCCTGCTGGAGGGGCGACTTATAGGTTTTAAGTCCAGTGCCCTTAGATATAGGGGAACCTATATCTTTCGTAAGTGGTGCTAGCACCAGCTTACACAGGCTGCAATGGCAGGCCTGTAGTTACAAATTGAGTGGTCTCCCATCGGTGGCATAGTACATGGATCAGCCCATGGGGGACCCCTGGTGTACCTATGCCCTGGGTACCTTAGTACCATATACTAGGGACTGATAAGGTTGCACCAGTGTCCAATCTGGGATGTACCTAAGTACTTACCAAACCAATTTAGGGGAGAAAGCACTGAGACTGGGGTCCTGATTATCAGGATCCCAGTCAGACTAGTCAGAAACAGCATTACATCAAGCAAAAAGTGAGGGTAACCATGAAAGCAGATCCTACTTTCCTACACATATGCATCCACAAAGGCTTGGTTGGGCAGAGTTAGGTTGTGCTGCAGAGCCGGACAACTCTTCAGGGGCTTCCACCTCATTTGAAACTGGAGATACTGTGCCTGCCCAGGGACTAAGTTCTGAAGCAGATAACAACCCTGCTTATCTTAATAAAGCATTTGCTGCTTATGTAAGCAATTTTTTTGTTTTTTGTTTTTGGAGGCAAGCAGGTCTGCACAGGACAAGCTTGTCCAATCTCACAAATGTCCCCCTATGCAGTAGTTTTTTTTAACTTTTGAGTGGCTGTTTTTCTAGAATTTTCTCCATTTTGTTTTAAGGAGATGTTGTTTTTGTTTTCTCCCCCAAGTTGTATATTTTAATTCCAAAATTTAAAAAGACATAAAAGTGTAAAAAGTTAGAAAATAAAAGAAAATAAAGTTGTTGCAAAATGTTAACAAAAATGGCTCTTTTCAGAGCTACCCTATAATTTCATTATCTATTTTTATTTATTTATTTATTTATTTACTTGAGTTTTATATAGTGCTGGCTAGACCCGGAGGCATCAGAGCGCTTTACATGAGGAGAGTTACATAGCTTACAAATTATACATTGTCACATATGGTACAACAGTTACAAGTTACATTTTTAGGTTAATGGCGTGTAGAGGGGTAAGAGGGTAATGTAAAAGGGTGAGGGGAGGGAGCATAGGCATAAGGATAGACAAAGCAAGCAGGTGGAGATGTTAAAGTAACATTTAATAAAGTGACGCAAGTCTCACACACGGGCGTGTGGTGTTCCTTGTGGTATGTTTCTAATTTTTCCCTACTTAAGAACTCTTGCAAGAGTGAGGTCCGAGGGGACAATGCTGCCTGCTTTACTCTTGCAAGACTTTCATGTTACCAAAATTTGAAAATCACCCAATAGGAAAGCTCATGCTGTTTATCAAGTAACTGTGCACCATACAAACAAAAGGTGGTCACGTTTAAAAATTATACTTATTATTTGGCCACTCTCCCATTTTTTCTCTCCTCATATAACTCTGTGTTGCTCCTGGAGCTTACTCATTCTGCTGAGCACTCCTCTTGTGATTGAAATCTCTATATTGCACATGGTTTGCCTCTGGACTTTGGGACACTGCTTCAGCAACTGGCCTGGAGAATATGCCACTATTTGTGGTATTGACAAAAATCTCGGATTTCCAAACTTAGACATAACTTGGATTGGCCACAGCGTTATGAAGCGGCATCAATTGTAACCAATGGTTAAGAGCACTTTGGATTGTGAGCATCCAGACATCATGATAGTGCACTGTGGTGGCATTGACCTATGAAATGAAATACCAGCATTAACCAGCAAATACCTAGGCATAATCACAGGGGTTGTGCTGGAAATCCAAATGAAGGAGTCCTTTTACAATTTATATCTCTTTCCTCACACTGCCTTTGTATATTCTAATATAAGTCAAAGGCAAACATGGCAAAGGTCAAAAGAGTTTTGTTCTAAGATTGAGAAATCATGGAAACATTTCAATACCACAGTTTCTGCATTTCTTTGTGACCATGGTATGGGCTTTATATATCATAACAACATCCGGTTTGATAAACTAGGTGTTTATAGGCGAGATGGAGTGCACTTGACTGCAGAATGGGACAGGATCTTCCTTAATAAGATCAAGGAATGCATCCAGCTCTATGTGTAACCAAACATTACACACTATAAACACAAAGGCTCTTGCAGGAGCCACCCTATTGCAATATTATGTGATTGTTTTAAGATATGAATCCCTTTTTAATTTTTTTAATTGGGTACTAACACATGCAAGAGTCTCACGGGAGCACCCAAATGCCTACCCTCCCTTATATTTCTCCAGCTCTGGCCACAAATGAACCCCTGGGCAACAAGAACATAACCACATCTCCAATTAATAGTTTTTTCCCTGATTTTCCACACAATTATTCTTTCCTCCTTCTTCAAAAGCGAACAACTTTTCTTTTTCTCCTCCATATATTTTTTGACAAGGTACGTTTCTTTTTCACAATCTATGTTTTGCATTTTCTTCCTAAAAAAAGACAAAATAACCTGACTTTTCTACATCTTTCACCCACAATCACATATTTATATCTAGTGTATGACTAACTTGAGATTTCTTTCTCCTGAAAAATTCCAGACTCTCAACCAGTGCATTTTTTGACAATTAAATCATACCATGCCATCAACTCTAAAAGTTTATAAAGTAACACATTACTCTTGACACACCTTGCCTAACCGTGAGCATGGTGTTTTTCTCAAGAAATAGCAATGTCTCTACTCAAACATCTCATGGGGTAAAATATGCGCACACTAAGGTTAATAATAACACTAGGGTTTGCATTAGCATATTCTGTTTTATAATTTGAGAAACACTGCTTCTTGTACTTACAACTACATGCAGATTGAACAGTTTCAGTTTTTTAAAACACAGTGCAATACTTGCTGATATCGCTCTACATTCTAATGCCTACTTCGCAAAGCTATATTTAGAAAACTACACCTCTACAAACAGCTTTTCACTCAGTAAACCCTGTGTAGAATAAGTTTGCCAACAATAGTGCACTTACTGACACTTCGACAAAGTTTATTACATATATTATTGAATACCTTAACTTGGAGCTGTTTCTTAAATGCAGCTGAAAACACCAGTCTCTTTCAGTTCCAAACTAAGGGGCCGATTATAATAGCTGTCGGACCGCAAACCAACAGGCCGTCGGTGGTGGTCTGACCGCTGATAGCCCTTCGGTCCGATTGCCAGATTACAATTCCGGCAGTCGGACCCACTGCGGTTGGAGGTAAGACCACCGCCTCTGACAGGATCTGTCATCCCGTCGGGACACTGGTCGGATTCATATACCTGAAGGGCGGTGGTGCTGAGGCAGGCACCGCCGTCAGGATTACGATATTCCTTTCGAACAGCCTTTTCATGGCGGGAAGACTCCCATGAAAAAGCTGTCGGAAACAGATATGGGGACCCCCAAACAGGGCTCCGTACGTTGTGGGCCACTGTAAGGTGGCCCTAGAGGCACTAGTGCCCCTACTCATTTCCATGCACCGTGTTCCATGCAAAAAATGGTGCATAGCACACTGTCCATAGACGTGGAGGCGGTGCTCCTTATCACTGAGGCTTGTGTTGCAGCCCTTTTCCTTGGCCGCAGCACAAGCCGCAGTGATAAGGAGCACTTTCTGACCGCCAGCACGGTAGTCGCATCGTAATGCAACAGCCGGACCGCTGCCTGCTTTTCGGGTGGGCTCCTGACCACTGCAATCAGCCCTCAAGACACATCTGCTGAGCGCAACTCAAACAGACTTCCTTCTCCTCCAAAGCATCAATGACAATCTGGGCTTTCTATGGCACTGTAGCCAATCACATCACAGCATTTCTTCCACCATGTAAAAACAGGGATGTGGAATTCCTATAGCCCAACGCCCAGGACATATTGTTTGGGGTCAAGGGCAACAAGTTTTCATGTGTATTGTGTCCTTGGGACAAGTAGGCCCAACCCCCTGCAGCACAAACCCTTTGGCTGCCAGTTTACAGTAACACATTATGGATCAGGGAAGTGCATTGTCTGCAGTTAAGGTAATATTTGTGTCCATGTGTTAATGCTGTTCAAAGTTGTAACTATGGTTCATTAATGCAATGCCTTTATTATTAGGGTAAGCGCTTTAAGTAAATGTTGTAAGCTCGGACTGCACTACTGACAGAGGTTCCAGTAAAAAAATGTGTACACACTTTTTCAAAGTTTAGCAATATGAGGCTATGGATAATGCTCCCAGAATGCTCTCTGATTAGAGGCAAATATTTGCAGAAGCTTGAAAGCAAGATTGAGGAATCTTTGCTTTCAAAATAAAATGTTCACAAAAAATGCAAGAAGGAAAACAAACATTTAGCTAAACTACTGTAATTTTAACTACCATTTCTTTACGGCATCATTTAGTAAAATGTGTTGATGTATGCTAGTATTTCCCAAAGATATTCATAGTGGAAAATCTGTGTAACCATTTTCAATAAGATTAAGGGAAGCAAAAATAAACAAGCATTGGCAACGCCAGCAGGTCTGAAATTGATGGTCATCCTTTTGGTTTTGTCAATGTGTGACATGTTTTGGCATCGTTTTTGTAAATCCTTATTGATGTGGGAGCTGCTGGGCCCTCACCATTATAACAAACATTGGCAAAAGCAAAAATAAATTTGGTCTCAAAAAGCACACAATGCCACAGTAGTTCCTGGCACTGAATAAAACTACTTTGTGAGCCAATATGCTCCTTGTGAAAGAGCAGAATACTGTCACTCACAGTGAAGCCAGCCATTAGACAGCGAGAGGGAGACAGTATTTTAATAAATACAAAAGGTCATGGTTAACGTTAGACGTAATTAGGGGCCCAATTATTAAAAAAAGTCTCAAAAGTGCACCCATGGTATATGTCCTTGCATTAAGTGCAGATATGCAACTTTCGTGCATTCACACACATTTACAGAAGTAGGCCAAGAAATAGTACTCCTGGAAAATATTTGTGAACTGCATTTTAGCATGAGCAAATATGCATGTGTAGATTTGCTCATGCAAAAATCTGAGTGTTTGCAAGTTCACTTTCCCTCCAACTACGGTTTTCCCAACCCAACCCTCCAACTACGGTTTTCCCAACCCTGGAAGAAGTTTTACATCTGCCATTGTTAGGAGTAAAGTTCCAACCTTTCTCACTATGGGAAAAGATTAGAGAAGAGTTGGTGAAAACCAGGGATGTGGAATTCCTATAGCCCAATGCCCAGGACATATTGTTTGGGGTCAAGGGCAACAAGTTTTGATGTGTATTTTGTTCTTGGGACAAGTAGGCCCAACCCCCTACAGCACAAACCCTTTGAGTGCCAGTTTACGGTAACACATTATGGATCAGGGAAGTGCATTGTCTGCAGTTAAGGTAATATTTGTGTCCATGTGTTAATGCTGTTCAAAGTTGTAACTATGGTTCATTAATGCAATGCCTTTCTTATTAGGGTAAGCGCTTTAAGTAAATGTTGTAAGCTCGGACTGCACTACTGACAGTGGTTCCAGTATAAAAATGTGTACACACTTTTTCAAAGTTTAGCAATATGAGGCTATGTATAATGCTCCCAGAATGCTCTCTGATTAGATGTAAATATTTGTAGAAGCTTGAAAGCAAGATTGAGGAATCTTTGCTTTCAAAATAAAACGTTCACAAAAAATGCAAGTAGGAAAACAAACATTTAGCTAAACTACTGTAAAGTTTTAAGTACCATTTCTTTACGGCATCATTTAGTAAAATGTGTTGATGTATGCTAGTATTTCCCAAAGATATTCATAGTGGAAAATCTGTGTAACCATTTTCAATAAGATTAAGGGAAGCAAAAATAAACAAGCATTGGCAAAGCCAGCAGGTCTGAAATTGATGGTCAGCCTTTTGGTTTTGTCAATGTGTGACTTGTTTTGGCATCGTTTTTGTAAATCCTTATTGATGTGGGAGCTGCCAGGCCCTTACCATTATAACAAACATTGGCAAAAGCAAAACATGATTTGGTCTCAAAAAGCACAGTGAGGTGTGGTGCAGCGGCCAGGGCAGCTGACTTTGGAGCACAGGGCTCACGGTTCGATCCCTGGCGCCGGCGGCAGCTCATCTCAGCACCATGTGACTCTGGGCAATAGCTCACTTAATTTCCACGACGGCCCCCAGCGCCTTGAGACCCGTAAGGGTGAGTAGTTCGCGCTTTACAAATACGGATTTACATTTTTTACATTTTATTTTTACACATTGCCACAGTAGTTCCAGGCACTGAACAAAACTACTTTGTGAGCCGATATGCTCCTTGTGAAAGAGCAGAATACTGTCACTCACAGTGAAGCCAGCCAATAGACAGCGAGAGAGAGACAGAATTTTAATAAATCCAAAAGGTCATGGTTAACGTTAGACCTAATTAGGGGCCCAATTATTTAAAAAAGTCTCAAAAGTGCACCCATGGTATATGTCCTTGCATTAAGTGCAGATATGCAACTTTCGTGAATACACACGAATTTACAGAAGTAGGCCAAGAAATAGTATTCCTGGAAAATATTTGTGAACTGCATTTTAGCATGAGCAAATATGCATGTGTAGATTTGCTCATACAAAAATCTGAGTGTTTGCAAGTTCACTTTCCCTCCAACCACGGTTTTCCCATCCCTGGAAGAAGTTTTACATCTGTCATTGTCACGAGTAAAGTTCCAACCATTCTCACTATGGGAAAAGATTAGAGAAGAGTTGGTGAAAACCCTTAAAACATGCAAGTTAATAGGTTTGCACGGACTCAAAAGGGCATTCCAACCCTGGAACTATTGCTTACCACTACCTTCAGCCACAGTATGTAGATCTGCGGAAACGTGGCAACATAAGGGAATGGCTAGTATCCAAACCCTACTATGGTATGAGCCCTGGTATAATCAGAGGGGCTATATCGGAGCTCTTATATAATGAGATTGCTGCCATAATTTATCGCCGCATTACATGGCACAAAAGGGACAAGTGGATTTTGTAACAGGACAAGTAGATTTATGAAGCAACTTGCCCCATGGACAAGTAGATATTTTATTAAATTCCACACCCCTGAAAAAGAATGTTAATTATTAATTGACCCTGGCCCTTTTTTTCTACTTCTCCCCATAAGATCTTGCAAGACTCTAGTGGTATCATAAAACACATCATGGCAAACCCAGTAATTTTCCATGCGGGTCTCACAAGAGTTTCACGGGATCGAACAAGACTAATGCAGCAAGTTTCACTCCCTGTAGCTTGTGTTCTACTCTCGCGAGATCGTAACATTATTGTTGGGAACTAGTAGTATATGGAAAGCACTATCCTCTCCAATGACAACCCTCTTTTGCATAATGGGTGTGCATACTAGGGTGTGAAGAGGTAGTGCCCTTTCCTTTCAAATCTCTCTCTTGGATGACGGGCATGAATAGTAGGGTGTGTGGAGGGACTGGCCTTTCTGCTGAGATCCCTCTCTTATATGACGGCTATGAATAGTAGAGTATGGTGAGGGACTGACCTATCTGCTCGGACTGGTCTCTCAGATGACATGTGTGCGTAGTTGCGAGTGGGAATGGACTGAGCTCCCCTTTGAGACCTTTCTCTCACATGACAGCTGTGAGTAGTAGGGTGTGCGGATGGACTTGCCTCTCCTTTCAGACGTCTCACTCGGGTAATGGGTGTGTGCAGTAGGGTGTATTGGGAGCGACTGGCCTCTACTTTGAGACCCCTCTCTCAAATGACAGGTGTGCATAGTAGGTTGTCTGAATGGACTGCCCTCTCCTTTGAGACCTCTCAGATGACTGGTGTGCATAGAGTGGTGTGTGGAGGGACTGACTTCTCTGCTGAGACCTCTCTCTGTAATGATGGGTGGGTGTAGTAGGGTGTAGAGGGACTGGTCTCTCCTTTCAGACCTTTCTGTCAGATGATGGGTGTGCACAGTAGGGTGCAGGGAGGGACTGGGCTCTCCTTTCAGACCCCTCTCTCAGATGACTGCTGTGCATAGTAGTGAGTAGGTAGGGACTGGCTTCTCCTTTGAGACCTCTCTCTCAAATGAGGAGTGTGCATAGCAGGGTGTGGGGTTGGACTGGCCTCTCCTCCGAGACCGCTCTTTCAGATGATGGGTGTGCATTGTAGGGTATATGGGGAGTGACACGCCTTTCCTTTGAGACCTTAGTAGGGTGTAGGAATAGCCTTAACTCCACTCACAACGCTTCCCAAGCCGAAGGGAGTAAACAGTAGACTGATAAACACAGTCTCCACTAAGACTCCTTCGTAAAGAAACAAGTGTGCATACCAGTGTACTCAAAGATCACCTACTCCTTCCAAATTTTCACTATCCCGCAAGAGACTTGAGAGGTTGTAACTTTTGCTTCAAAAAAGAATTAACCCTCAACTCATCACAGTACTTATGCCTTAAACAATTGCTCTCAATAACAAGGACCACAATGCCCAGTTTCTCAAATACATCAAGTTATTATACACACTACCGCTGTACCGGGTGAAGATAGGATCACTTATATCGGACCCTATCTATATAGTACACAGCACTAGACAGGGGTGTCCTCTATCGCCGCTCCTTTTCTCGCTAGCATTGGAACCGCTGGCGGCTCCCTTGTGGTACTAGATGGGGCATACCATTAGGCGATGGCACACACACTGTCTCTTTATATGCGGATTGCTCATTTATCTCCGTTATCTCACTGTTTTTCCTGCTGAGGTTGTGGATATCCTCCGGCACTCTGCCTCCATATCTGGCCTATGTGTCAATTGGTGCAAATCATGTTCCTTCCTGTTTCATCCTAGTATCCCCGACCGGAGGATTATAGTAGACACAATATCACTCACCTGGCAGCCTGGTGTATTCCATTATTTGGGGATACAGATCTGCCATTCCCCGTCAGACCTTTTTGAGGGTAATTTGAGGTGAGCAGTCATGACACTGCGGGCCCAGATGGTCTTCTGGAGGTACTTAAGATGGTGGCACTCCACCACCTTTTGTATAATTTGGCAAACTAGCCCTTATATGTTAATGCTTCCTTATTCCGATCATTTGATGGAGTGGTACGGGAATATCTGGAACAAATCAAGTTGCTGGGTGGCGCTAGCAATTTATACCAGCCAATGGAGCGAGGTGGCCTTGCAGTGCCCAACTTTGAACATTATTATTTAGCTGCGCAGCTGCAATGGGTGACACGCTGGCTCGCTGCATTGCAATTGTCAGACACAGCCATAGCGCTATCAGCCTGGAACCTAACTGACCTATTGCAACTTTTTCATCCATGTGCCCATCCCCCATTGCCACAACCTATGCTATTACAGGTTGCTTATCGCTGATACAGGCAGTGTTTATATCTCACACGCTGCACCAGTCCCTATGCTCCAGCGCAGGCGATACTCGGTACACCGCGGGGTAACAGATTCACCACTAGAGCGTACCTTGTGGATTGGAAGGTGGCTGGTGTTCAGACACTAGGTGACCTTTACAGTAATGGCGCCCTCCTGCCGTACGCCACTGTGATTGAGGAGGACAGACTTCCTCCGGAACAATTTCTATTGCATGCTTCGCTCATACGGGCTCACAACTGTGGGAACATAGTAAATGAACTACCCATGCATTTAACTATACAATACCTACATGTACTAGGACGCGACAAGCACTTAATCAGGTGGCTGGTGGGTACGTTGTGCACCCATACAGCACATCCCCTCACGCAGCTATGCTGTAGGTGGGAGAATGACTTGAGTCGTCCCTACACGGAGAAGGAATGGGATGAAGTATTGGAGAGCCCCGTCACAATCCCTCGTAATGCCAGATTTCGCCTGATTCAATTGTATGTTGTACATGGGGCCTACCTCACTACAGAGAAAATAAATCGCTATTTTGGACAACGGACGCCGCCTATCCTCGCTGTCAGCTGGTAAATGCCGACTTACTGCATATGCTGTGGGCCTGCCCTCGACTCACACATTATTGGCAGTCTGTAATGGACAGGTTGTTACATTGCATATAAAGACTTATTGAGTCCACATGGGAGGTATGCATACTAGGGAGGTACGGCAGGAGGAAGAAGTACAAGGTTACATCCCACCTTATTGACTTAGGGCTGATCTTGGCCAAGCGCCTAATTACCCGCAGATGGAAATCCCCCGATGCCCCGCATGCTACGGCCTTGTTGCACTCTTTTACCAATTGGGCACAGGCAGAGAACGCAGCCTTACACACGAAAGATGATCTGGGTCTTAGAAAACACCCTATTGCCCTGCAATGAGATGCATTAATGGTGAACATAAATACCGACACATCATCTGCCCCATGCTGTACTGACTCTAACAAAAAGGGGAATGGCGCGCTGAGGGAGGAGGACTGCGCAGTGCCTCTTGTGGATGGGGACAACTCCAATGTACACCCTTCTTAGCAGAGTTATTCTTAGTTGGCTGATACATCAGGGGGGGCTTTCATCATGGGAGCCTACCCTTTTGTACATGTATGCTGCACACAATGACGGAGAAGTGAGACTAGCTGCTTGGACGATGACTAACACATTTCTTATCGGTATCCATACCCAGAGTATACGTTGTAGGCGGTTGCCTTGTTGTAGAACTGTTTAGCTCTGTTATGAAACCGAGTTGTAAACATTGTATCTTCAAACGTTCACCAACAATAATTACTGTATACGAATCAGCACTGTATTATCAAATTCAATGATCTTGCGGAAGAGATTGTATCACAAGCACTCATATAATTTGTATTGCCATCACCAATTCATACTGTCATTGATAAAGCTGTATAAGTAATGCATATGCTAAACCTATCTGGGAAAATAAATAAAACAGATTTGAAAAAAAACAAAAGCACCACAATATGCATTTCTACCAGTAAAGTGTATTGAGAACTCACCCCCTCTTTTTAATATTCACGATCCCAAGAGTGTCCCGGGAGAATGTAATTCTTTTTTAAAAAACAGTATAAATTAATTTTCATCACAGCAGTTATGCCTTAGAGACCTCCTCTCCAAATCTAGGGGAACATGATGCCTTTCTGCTGCCCCCTTTTTCCAGCTTTTTGACTTTATTTCCAAAACACCAGCAATTTTTCACAGTAAACAGTAATGGCAGCCATTTAATTTCTAAAAGTCCAACAGCAAGCCAATCTGAGTGCTTGCCCTTTTTAGGTCGAGCATTCGAGACCTCTTGTATATACTTTAGTATATACTTATATGTGTATGTACTTTGTGGGCTCTGGAGATCAGCCCTAGGACTTGTCTGCTTCCGCTTAGGTACTTTTTTTCTGTTCAACTGCCTCTATTTAACTCTCTTGATAGAAAACGACCAGTAGGGTCAGTAAAATACCAGAATTGCTTTCTGCTTAGGGACTTTCTTTTTTTTTCATTTTTCTGGCAACTGCCTCTATTTAACTTTCTTAATAGAAAACGACCAGCAGAGGTCAGTAAAATACCAGAACCACTTTAGCATTCTCTAGATTCCAGTCCATAGAAATTGTCTTCCACGAGCACCCGTAGACAATAATATTTTTTCCAAATCTTGTATTTTCAGTGATATGACCACCGAAGGCCCTGATTTTATATTAAAAACAGAGCTTTGGACTATACCATTTCCGCTGAAAGGCAATATTTCTCTCCATGTGTTCCCATACCTGGGGTGTCACGCAGTTTGGTGCTTACTTTCCCTCCATGTTAAAGAACAGTAGATGTTTCAGCGCCCAGGCTAATGTGCTGCATAGCAAATGCTTGTTTTTAATTTGCACTCTCGCAGGCCACTGTGAGACTCTTACAAGCCCAACCGTCTAAATATCTACACTATTTTTTCCCTTAATATCTCAAAAACGACTGAACGGATTTACACCAAACCACAATCTGTGGGCCAAGATCAAGATCAAGCTTCTTGCCGAATTTGATGTAATTTCGTTCAGCAGCTTTTGCTGTAGCCTGTCTTACAGAAGTCTATGGAAAATACATGGGGATTTTGTGTTTTGAGAACCCCCATTTTTTCTCGGCCCCGCTTGATGGATCACTTCAAAACTTACCAGGAAGGAGCTGAGGTGGATGAACTTTTTTGGGGAAAGTTTTGTGAAGATTCGTCAAACGGGCCCAAATTATTACCAAACCAATAAACGCTCTGTCTACGGAAAAGTGACCGCCACTAGGTAATATGTTTATTTAGAAAAATGTATAAATGTTGTGGAATATTAATTTCTTAATAAATATGTACAATTTGTTTTTTTAAAAAGATGTTTATACACGTTATATTTAACTCATTTTCTAATAAACAGATCAATTGAAAACTAATTAAAAAAAATAATGGTTACTATGCAGTTCACAAATTTAGCTACTCCTTATGCACCACAGGATAAAAATATGTTTCTCCATCTCTCACTCTCTCTCTAATTTTCTATCTCTCTTTCTCTATATATATATAGACATAGTACATCATAAAAAATGAAAATGTAGTATATATATTTTAAAATATATATGTATTATTATAATTATTATGTAGGTATAGATATGTTCTATTGTTTATTAGATATTCAAATATAGATGTATAATGCATTTATAATATTCTTATAATAACCACGATGATAAATAGCATTGTTATACTTTTACACAATCTTAACCCAAATATCAGGCAAAAATATTGCCCTCCACCATGTTCAGAAATGTAGATGAATTGAATGGAGTATTTATTTATTTATTTTTAAAGAAAATAATCATAATGTTTAATGATTCAAAGGCATTATATTTTAACATAGGATTCCTGAAAGTGTGCTCTGACAACATGTAGAAATCCTACAGACTGATTTTTCACAATAAGATTAATTTAACCTATTTGACAAATATTTAATTTAAAATAAAATATTAGTATTTGATGCATGTAAACATAGAAATATCTAAGTTGTACATTTACCTCAATGCTAAATTAGTTCATTAGAAGTGGCTTCCTTGCCTTTTTCTCTGCAGAGTGATACAGCTGGCTGTAGTGGGACAGGGCCTCTTCAGTCAATGTTTCATGTTCCTCTTTAGTAAAGTTGGAAATTCTGTCTCCAGAACTCTCCGCTATTACAGCTTTGCAGAGGTAGTAGAACAGCAATCTATGAGGTGTTCTGCACAGTTCCAACGTAGGGAGGCAATTGAAATCTAGTTACAGATGCACATATGCCTGTAAGTGGAAGAGGTGTGACGCAGCGCCCTGACTCCGGACCACGGGGTTCACGGTTTGATCCCCAGCGCCGGCGGCAGGTTAGCCCAGCACCATGTGACTCTAGGCAATAGCTCGCTTAATCTTCCCGACGGCCCCCAGCACTGGGACACCTCTCCGGAGGTAGCTGTGCGCTTTACAAATGCTGGTATTTCATTTATATATATTTATATGCCACACTGACATATGCATACGTCAAACGCGTACACCAACCTTATGTTTTGCAAAGCTAATCACGCATTGTCAACCAATGGGTGATTACGTATTTAACGGAGAGGTGTCCCAATTGGCGTAGTTTGACAATCTTGCATGACGGACTGCCATTTTAGATAAGTCACATGTATCGTACTAGAGAGTTTTTTGAAGGTGGATAAAATGGTGGATTGTCTTCAATATGATAGATTTACAGTACTCCACCCGCTACGTATCCTTTAGCAAAGAAAAAGATAAATATGTGAATTATAAATAGACATTTAATTTGTACGCAGTGTAATTTAATCCTCCATCGATGGATTTTTTTTTTTTTTAAATGAAAGAAAACATTTTCTTTTTAAATGTATAGTATGACATTTATTTTGAAAAGTTTGAAAATAAATTTTAATAAATATAAAAAATAAATGTATTAGAATCGGGAAAGCCCTATTTTTTTATTCTGGTTTTTATACAACAACCACAGGCATAACAGATTGCCTCTGTTAGAGCAGAAGATGGTAGCCCAGAGTCATCAGACCTTTTCCTAACCTTGACACCAAGGACAGGGAAATAATAAAAAAATATGGAATGAACCAGCAGAAAATGTTGGACTTCTCACATCAAATTCTGCCGCTAAACAGGAACCCCAGCGCAGTGACACCACCTGTGAAAACACTTGCTATCCTGCATTTCACTGCAACTGGATCCTTCCAGTATATTGTTGGGAATTGTAATGGAATGTCACAAACCACATTCTCGTGTGTGTTATAGCATTTTCTCAATGCGATGATTAATCATAAAAATGATTTTATACAATTTCCAACTGATGCGGGTAACAATACAAAGGATGACTTTGAAACCACCTCATGAACGGAGGCAAGTATGCAGAAACAGGAGAATTTTCCATTCAATCAATGTGCGGGCTGTCTGGACTTTACATCACCGGCGTATGTGTGAAATTCCCAGAATCCACACATGATTCGTTAGCGCTACACACTAGCAGCATACAATAGGAGATGGCACAACTTCACCAATGAGAGCCGGGCTTGTTGGTAAGTGTTGTAATAAAATGCAAAAATAATTCAAATTACTTGACTATAATGATTAAATAATGTAACATTACTTGACGTATTTAGCATATTTTATTTTTTCAGGTGGTCTCCAAGCATATCCAAGCAGACAATGGTTGTTACCACCTCTGTAGAATCCAACAACGCCAGTGGAAGTACGCTTCAGTGAGACACATATGGCAGAACAAGGAGGCCTTTGGCGAATGCTTTTGGGCAGCGGCGGCCGGCACAGGTAACCGCTGTGAGGTGGGGCGGGGCAGGGTGGTAGGGTGGTGGGGGGGAAGTCGACAGACGACGGAATAGGTATAATTAAATAAATAATACCTATTCCGGCGCCCTTCGGGCTCCCCCCTGCCGCGCCCTGCCCCACCGTGCTTACTTGAGCCAGCCGCCGCTGCTTTTGGGGTCCTCAAAGCACAATTCCATTGCCTAGATTTGTCTGGTGGAGCCCTCCTCTACTCACCTCACAAAGTGTGCCAAATTGTAGCTGTCTGGGGCATGGTGCACAACATTGCCCTGCATAGGAACATACCATTCATCGCTGATGATGACTTCCATGATGAAGGCCAGAGTGATGTTGGAGAATTGCACCATGGAGATGATGGTGAGCAGGAGGAAGGCATTGACCTCAGGAATGAAGTAACTGAAAACATCTTCACATGAGGGTAAGTTTTATTGTGTGAAAACATTTATATAACAGACAGAAACTTTTATTAACAAATTCTGCATTAACATGAACTTGACTAACTTCCCTTCAATGATGCCCCATGTAGGGAATACAAAATATGAAGTATTGTGTAGAGTTTCTGCAATGTTAAAGATTTCATTACTATGTAATATAGAACTTGGAATTGTGGCATGAGAATGTATTCCTATGAAGTGGGAGTTGGATCTAGAGAGGGAGAGATGCAGGAGGTGTCTGCGTGCAGTGGCGGCTCGCATAGGGCGTGCTGCGGGGCGGTGAGGCAGGCGAGGGGCAGGGTGGGGGGGTAGTAAACTCGGACATACGACGGAACGGAGGAAAGTAATTATTACGTTCCTCCGTTCCGTCATATGTCCGAGTTTTCTACCCTGCCCCTCCCCCGCCCTGCCCCACCGCCCGCAGCACGCCCTATGCGAGCCGCCACTGTCTGCGTGTATCAATAAAATTCTGGATACTCTATGTCTATGAACCACTGGTGAGTGGTCCTTACACTGGCAATGACCTGTTTCTGCGCAGGGGGCAGATAGTGGAGCCCCTCACCCCTGGATAAAGGTAGTAACCTACCGCTGGTATTCTCCTCTCTCACATGAGTAACCTGAACAAAGCCTATCAGACTAAAGCGGCGCTGTTTGGAAGATTGTGTTTCTGCAAACTCACATAGACATTTAAAGGGGTATTGTATTGGCATCAGCATTGCATATACATCAGGCGCGCAACGCCCATAGGGCTCAAAGGGCTTCAGCCCCCGTCGTGTGTGTCAGCCCCGACTGAGACAGCTTCCCTGGCACACACACAGTCAGTCTGTCTTATTGCAGCCGCACCCGAGTACTTCACAGGTCTTTAAAAGACCATCTACTTGTTAACGAGGCTTTGTTGTTTTTTCAACCCTTCTGAAAGCCTCTGCATCTCCACTCTGCCTATTGCTGGAAGAATTAGCCCCCCCCCCTGAAATTTTCTAGTAACCCCCCCCCCCAAAATTTGGCTCTAGTTGCGCCTATATACATCATAAGCTAATTAACACTGAGTGCGCACGAAGTCTCGCTGACGTCGCATTGAATGGGGCAGTGCTGACAACCAAGAATTCTGCTATCGGTTATCAGCAATTAACATTCGGTGCGCACGAGGGCTCGCTGATCTTGCATTAGATGGGGTAGTTGTGACAACCAAGAACACGCCGTATGTGATTATGAGCATCTTAGCAGTTTGAAAGACATTGCACTCAACAACGCAGGCACTGCAGTGAATTGTCCATTTCTTGTGGTGACAACCAAGAACACAGCATATGAGCGTATATGACTGTGAGTGTCTGAACATTGTGGCAGACAATGCAGCCTTACAACGCAGGCCTTGCAGTGAATTGTCAGTGTCAATATTACATCACTGCGCCGCGCTGATTGTTTCAAAAGTAAACATTCTGCTGACTGCATATTTCTTGCAAGAGAATGTCGATTCTCAGAAAGTATTTGCATAGAGAATCGTGATTTAATTAAAGACAAGGAGACTCACCAACCAAACAATGACCAGCTGCAACAGCAGACCTATAACAAATCACTGTTCTATAACTTGGACCCTTTCTGAATAAACTTGCTAAAAAACTTGCAATCATAACTTCATCTGCTTCCACAGGATCCAAACCCCTTTCCAAGCACCAGCATACCCAAACTTTCCATGCGCTCCCATATCTTTTCCTTGTTCCTGGAGCCCATGATTCATACAACAACTCCGAAGCCTCGTCTGATAGTTCCGGTGAATCTCTCTGATTTCCTGAAATGCTCCAAACTAGAAGATTTTTTTATTAAATCTTTTTATTGAAGAGCTTGCAATAATAGCACAAAGAGCCCCATAACTGGGACAAACAATGCCATCACAGCGTATAATGATACAAGCAATTTTGTTTCCTATTGTCACATCCAATCTAAAATACAGAACAAAGAACAAACCCACAAAACATAAAGAGGAGCCCCCTCCCGGCACTTTGTAAATAATGATACAGCATTCAGATATTGAATCCTAATCATATTAAACACACATAAGTGGTGATTCATAAAGGGTGTCCCAATTCCGACATTTCCTGGCAAGGCATACAGACAGTGTAAAGAAAGAAAAATTACTACAAATCGGGGTGGTTCAGCAAATACAGTGTTAGTGGGGCCCAGAAGTCTTTGGGTCGCGAGGCCTCGGGAAGCTCCTCCGCATATGCCCCCAGCTGGTCTTTACAATAGACGAAGTCGCGGATCCATTTCTTTACAGTGGGAGTGGCGGTAGCACCTCAACATTGCGCTACAGCTCTTTTTGCCAACAGAGTCGAGACAGCGACAATTCGCCGATTGCAAGGCTTAAGACTCTGCACACCGCCCAGCAGGCATACCTCCGGTTCACATCGCACACGTTCTAACACTACATCCGAGAGCACCCTCGTCACCCTGGTCCAGAATGCCAAAATCCCCGAGCATTGCCACGCCAGGTGCAGAAAATCGGCATCATCCTGCCCGCACCTCACACAACAAGCAGAGTCACGCAACCCAAACCTACGCAATTGCAGTGGGGTATAGTATAACTGGTGCAAGTATTTAAAGTGGATTATGCGGAGATTACAATTCGCCGCCAGGTGCCCTGTTAACGCACAGCAGAATTTCCATTGCTCTAGCGATAATGTGGACCCCAGCGCAGCATTCCATTTGAGATATGAAGGATGTTCAACTGGCTCTCTCTCTCTCGTAGTGACGCGTTATACAGCTTAGTAATCAGACCCCTGCGCTCTGCCCCTGCCAGCACCGCCTGCAGTGCCAGCAGCGTTTTTGGTTCAGACGGATAGTTAGGGTAGATGGCTCTAACTGCTGCCGCACTCTCACATATATGAACCCAAACATCAAGCCGCGATCCTGACCCCCCTGTACATCCTGTAACATGCAGAACTGGCCCTGTTTGTACAGGTCCCCCATCTGTGTAATCCCAGCAGCCGCTAGCGCCCGCAAAGCTGGTCGCTCCTGTGCCACCGAAATATCAGGATGCGCAGCTATTGGTAGTGACGGGGCATAGAGGTAATCCAACTGTGCCCGTTTCGCAAGGGCCTGCCAGGCCCAGGCGGTGCACTGCACAGGGTTGATTTCTGTCCTGGGGCCTCCCCCTCCCCCAGAGAGTGTCGCTGCCACAAGCGGCATCGGGAGCACCGTGTCTGACTCAATAGCTGTATGGGGCTGAAACCGCTGCGGGAAAAACCAATGCGCAAACTGCGCCTGTGCGCACAGGTAGTATAGCCGCAGGTCAGGAGCCTCGAAACCTCCCCGGTCAAACGGCTGCACAAGAACACCCCAACTGCATCTGGGCTTCTTACCGCCCCATACAAATGATAGCAAGGCCGACTGGAGCGTCTTAAACAGCTGAATGGGAATTTTCACAAACAAATAGAGAAGTTTGGGCAGTATAGACATTTTTAACACCGCAATCCGGTCAGCGAGCGATAGAGGCAACCGGGCCCACCGTTCCGCCTGGTCAGTGATTCGTTAACAACTCGGCCATAGTTCACAGAAATGACCTGATCAGGGTCTCTGTGCAACCATATCCCCAAGTATTTCACAGGTTCCTGAGTCCAGGTCAGAGGGAAGTCCAGCTCGACCTCCCGCGTGCCAGCCGTCAACGGGAACACCGTAGATTTTGCCCAATTAATCCCTAGGCCGGAGAATCTCTCAAATTTGACATACTCGCGGAGCAATTCCAATAGGTAAGTAGCCGGTTCACGAACATATAATAGCATGTCGTCGGCATACAGCGAGACCACAAGTGGTCTCTGCCGAAAGCGCAGTGCAGCCGAGGCATGCCGCTGGTGCAATTTACAAGCCAGAGGCTCCAGTGCCAACGCGAAAAGCATCGGCGACAAGGGGCAACCCTGTTGCGTGCCTCTACCGATGGGAAATGCTGAGGACACCCAGCCATTTACCCGCACTCTCGCTACGGGTTCAGTGTACAGCACCTTAATCCACTGAAGGACAAATTGCCCATTCTTGTTAATACAGTAAACATATATTCCCACTGCAGGGAGTCAAATGCTTTTGCTGCGTCAAGCAGCACTGCCACTGCCTGAAAATCGGGCTCAAAGTAGTGTAGGGTGGCGAAGACCGTGTGCAGATTATGCGTAGTTGACCTGGCAGATACAAAACCCGACTGGTCGGGGAGAACCAATAGGGGGATAAGCGGCAGGAGTCTATTAGCAATCATCTTTGCCAAGATCTTGGCGTCAATATTAATAATTGAGAGAGGCCTATAGGAATCGCAACAATTTGCAGCCTTGTCAGGCTTCAAAAGCATCACCAATAGGGCCTCCTTTAAGGTGGGTGGGAGGCGCCCCGTGTCATACGCCTCCGCATATACCGTGAGGAGCCTGGAGGCCAGGTCGTCAATATAAGCCTTATAAAACCCGCTAGGGAGCCCGTCAAGGCCAGCGGCCTTGCACGTGAGGAGGGACATAATGACGAGTTTCACATCCTCTACATCAAAAGGCTGCGTAAGATATTCCCTCTGTTCCAGAGGCAGCCACCCAAGGGCAACGTCGTCGAGATAGGAGTGTATATCCGCCGTCGGCACCGTGGCTCTGTTTTCGTAGAGTCTGGTATAGACGCTGATTACTGCCTCACTAATCTCAGGTGTAGTGTAGTGTGCAGCCCCCTCGTCATCTAGCATCTCCGTGATATTCTCCTGGCTTCGTGGAGCCGCTAGCTTTTGTGCCAGCGAGCGGCTAGGCCTGCCCCCCTCACCATGATAACGAGCAATGCATCGCCTAGATCTGTGCACCAGCTCCTGGTACACTGTCTCATTATGCTCCGTCACTAGATCCCGCATCGCGGATAACGCAGCTGAGGAAGGGTTCTTCTCATATTCACGCTCCAGCGTAGATATTTCCGCAGCTAATTTATGGATTCTATGTCTAAGATCCCTCAATACACCGGCTTGCGCACCCATACAGACTCCCCTGATGGTAACCTTAAAAGCTTCCCACAAGACTCCGGCGCTTTCGACGGTACCCTCATTCTCCCTGAAATAATTTCGGATTGCCTCCCCAATAGTGTGTTTAAAAACCGGGTCAGTCAAGGAGGACGGCTGCAGACGCCATGCAAAAGGAGGTCTCTCGCACGCGGGAACCTGTAGCTCCAGGACCACCGGGGAGTGATCCGAGAGCGTTTTAGCCATGTGTTTAACCTGAACCGCCCACGTGCAAGCAGCCTCAGTGACGAGCCAAAAATCCAAGCGTGACCATGTTCCATGCTCTCCCGCGCCCCAGGATGTTGCAAGCGCCAGACATCGCGCAAACTCCCTGCATCTAATAGTCCCAGCAAGACTTCAGAAGCCTGCTTGGGCCGCGCAGTCCCACTTCCCACACGATCCATAGCCATATCCAAACAGACATTAAAGTCGCCACCCCAGAGTATCTCCACAGGAGGGAACCCCGAGATGCAGCGCCATACATCCACAAAGAAGGACGGATCATCGATATTTGGTCCGTACACATTAACTAACAGCACATTCGCTCCACCCAGTTGGCCCTGAACCAATACCACACGGCCTTGCTCATCCGTTTCAGCCCGAATAACAGTAAACTGTACCCCCCGTTTAACCAGAATCATCACTCCCCGTGAGTAAGTAGAGTAAGAGGACGCAACTCTGACCCCTGCCCAACGCACACCAACATTTTTCTCAGAGACTTTAGTAAGGTGCGTCTCTTGTAGAAAGGCTATTTGAACGTCCAGCCTGTCCAAATATGCCAATACAGACCTAATATTTCTTGGGAGTGCTCAGGCCACGTACGTTCCATGTTAAAAGCTTCACTTTATCACTCATCTAGTCTGTGCACCAGTAAGAATAAACCAAAAAAAACATGTGCCCACAATCGTGTGAGGCAAGGTGGATTCAATTATGCTGAGGAAGATCAGTGCCATTCGTACCCATCCCTGTAATTTAACAGTCTCGCAATAATTGGGCGAGGGGGAGCGCCCAGGACAGGCCTCGCAGCAAGAGAGCGATGTGCTTGCTCGACAATGAACATGGCGGACATATTTTCGGCACCAAAAATGTCCCTCATGAGGTCTTCAACAAATGACTCCATTTTGCCCACATTCGTAGATTCAGGAAGTCCCGTAATTCTGATATTATTGCGCCGGGACCAGGCCTCTAAGTCCTCATTCTTAGATTGGATGAGGGCCAGGACTTTTTCCATGATTAGTGTCTTCCCAGCAACTTCACTCAGACCATCTTCCGTCACAGAGACTCGCTGCTCGACCTCACCCATGCGAGTATTCTGCTTTTCGAGCTGCGCTGACATGTGGTCCAGGCGGTGATTCACGGCCGCCATCGTTCCCTCGATAGATTGGCACTAGATTGGAGGCTCCGCTGCATTGCCAACAGCGTCGACTCAAGCGTGGGGGGGGCGTCACCCTGGGCATCAGCCTCCGAGTCCGAGGCCGCTGCGATTTTGTGGATCTGCGCGCCTCAAAAGTGAGGCGAGGTTGGGATTTGTCAGTCTTCCCCATTTTGGCCACAGCAATGAACAGGCCTATCCCACAGGTGAAATGTGTGTAATGAAGACCTCCAGGCGTACCTGACGCAGTCCTGGGCAGGCCAGCGCAGGGTGCAGACAGCAATCCACCCAAATGACAGCCCTGGCCCAAAAAGCTCAGAGTTACACTGCCCAACACCCCCGCGAGGTGCACTGGGGGAGTGAGGCTGTTTCCCAGCACCACGCGAAGTCAGCAGCCCCCAGGAATACTGGACAGGTATCGCGTGATTCCTATAAGGCCCACTGCGATATGCACCGCAGTACAGAAGAAGGAAAACACAGCAGTCACAAGGGCCCTCACATCCCACTTCACCATGGGCAGTCGTCTACTGGCGGCACTGCAGAACAGAACTCAGACAGGCCAAGGCACGACCAGTCAAATAGCGGCAATTACAAAGCAGACCCCAGTCCACTACACCCGTGAGGGCACAGGCACCACAGACACAGGAGACTTGAATAAAGCGTCTAGCACGTGGAGACAACACAGTCCAGTACCAGAGATCACCGTCACCCCAGCCACACTCGCTCCAGCGTACACAAGGAGCATTAGTGCCAAGATGGATCCCGGCATGGACGGGGGAGCCCCCCGCATCAATAGTCTCGCAACCATGCGACGGCCTCACTGGGGCTGTATGTCAGGGGATTAACAAAGCATAAATGCTGGCCCCCACCGGCCCGTGGCAGCCGGAACAGCGAGTGACAAACGCCTCCAATCAATCAATCAATCAATCAATCAATCACAGAATTTGTAGAGCGCACTACTTACCCGCGAGGGTCTCAAGGCGCTGGGGGGAAGGAAGGGGGGGGGATGCTGCTACTGGTCGAACAGCCAGGTCTTGAGTAGCCTTCTGAAGGTCAGCAGGTCTTGGGTCTTTCGTAGGCTTAGTGGAAGGGTGTTCCAGGTCTTGGCGGCGAGGTGTGAGAAGGATCTGCCGCCGGTGGTTGTTCTTCGAATGCGGGGGACGGTGGCGAGGGTGAGGTCGGCGGAGCGGAGCTGGCGGTTGGGGACGTAGAAGAAGAGTCGTCTGTTGAGGTAGGCTGGGCCAGTTTTGTGGAGTGCCTTGTGTGCGTGGGTGAGGAGTTTGAAGGTGATCCTCCTGTCGACGGGGAGCCAGTGCAGGTTCCTCAAGTGGGGGTGATGTGGCTGTGGCGTGGTACGTCGAGGATCAGTCGTGCGGAGGCGTTTTGTATGCGTTGCAGTCGCTTGA
This sequence comes from Calotriton arnoldi, assembly GCA_963921515.1. NCBI lineage: Eukaryota > Metazoa > Chordata > Amphibia > Caudata > Salamandridae > Calotriton > Calotriton arnoldi. Next base: position 2,424,657 of record CAWUFW010001702.1, on the reverse strand, counting down.
TGAGCTTGGCCGGGGCTCCCGCGTAGAGGGCGTTCCCATAGTCTAGTCTGCTACTGACGAGGGCCTGGGTGACTGTTCTTCTTGTGTCTGTCGGGATCCACCTGTAGATCTTGCGAAGCATGCGGAGTATGTTGAAGCAGGAGGAGGAGACTGCGTTGACTTGCTTGGTCATGGAGAGCGTTGAGTCGAGGATGACTCCCAGGTTGCGTGCGTGGTCGGTGGGTGTCGGGGCTGCTCCCAGCGTCGTTGGCCACCAGGAGTCGTCCCAGGCTGAGGGGTTGGAGCCGAGGATGAGGACCTCCGTTTTGTCCGTGTTCAGCTTTAGTCGGCTGATCTTCATCCAATCGGCGACGGCCTTCATTCCGTCATGGAGTTTGGCTTTGGCGGCGAAGGGGTCCTTGGTGAGGGATAGGATCAGTTGAGTGTCGTCGGCGTAGGAGATAATGTTGAGGTCGTGTTGTCTGGCGATGCGTGCGAGCGGGGCCAGTATCTCTTTCTCCACACTGCCCCTTGGTGATGCCACAGACCGGCACAGCGCTCTTCTCCTGCATGCCCCAGCCCCCAGCCACAGCTCGCAGCCCGCACCCGTCCCCGCCTCCGCAGCCACCAGCCCGGGCCGGGCCGCGCCCCACTCACCACAACCAGTGCCAGGCGAGCCGCTGTCTCCGTCGGGCCCCTCAGCTTCACACGCCAGTCTCGTCTGCTCCGTCAGGCCTCAGCTCTCAGCGGCGCTCGGTTGAGTCTCCGCGCCCGCCCAGCAGGAGCCCAACACCCCTCCGCGAGGCCGGCGGCTCCAGGGACCCAACAGCCCAGCCAACGCCAGGCAGCTCGCCGCACACCGCTCCGGCCCCAACAGTAGCAGGCCAGTGTCTTGTCAGCAGCGGATGTTGAGTGCGTCAGCGGGCGCCGGGACCACTCCGCGAAGCAGGCAGGCCCTGACTTCAGGGCATCGCGGCTGCCGCCATCTTGTAGAGACGCCGCAGGGTCCGATCCCACGAAAATGCAGACAGTTTGGTAGCTTCCAGCAGCCCAGACCGCCTCGAATGTGAGCGGGAGGGCTCAATAGCACGGTGTTGTGTAGTTCCTATAGTACCCCTGCAGGACCTGCGCGTTTGGATAACATAAACCGTGGGCTTGGTGACTGACTGGCTCTGTGCACCCCCACCGCGTATGGTAGCCTGATTTGCATTAGCTAGCTCACAGTGCCACTAGAATCTCCTCTTATCGGGGAGAGATTAGTTTCTGGCAACCTTAGATCATGACAACCCAAATTCCTCAGAATCGTGGAAACAATGTACTACCTTTCGCTCAGTCACTCATGCTTACTTATTCGGTTTGTCTCAGAGAGTTACACAGAATAAACAGTCTGGGCGTTTCAATAAGTGTTTATTGAACAGTTGTTATTCTAGTGCAAAATATATGTGCTGCGGCAACCAGCAGACAATAGCAGAGATATATTATCAGTAGTACGATAAAAGCAAAGGGATAGAACAGTTCTACCATATTGCAATAGTCATGAATACATACATGAATATAAAAAGCATTATGAAAAGTGCGCATACTCCTACGATGCCTAACTAGGTGTACCTGAGTGTTCCTAGCATATGTGTAGGTCTAAAAGCCTAAGAGCCAAGAATCCTTCTAGGATTTAGTCGAACCCCCATACCTGAATAGAGAGAGTGTGGGACCCTGTCCTGGTCTCGAGTTGGACACCCCGCAAGGGCTGTGTTAGACCGCTGTCAGCTGGAGCGACTGCATGCAGGAGCCTCAGCGTCTCTGGTCAGTGTGTCAGCATGGAAGTCTCGGTTCCCTCTATCTTACCGGGGTAAGATGTGGTGTATTTATACCCTGAAGACTCTAGTTGCTTCGTATGGTTTGTATTGGCCCTTGTTAGGCGTGAGGAAGACGTCAGGGGTGAACTTTGTACATACATATTATGCAGGTGGTGTATTCCTAGAGAGCCATGCATAATTGATGAGTACAGTGTGGGCCTGTGTTTGGGAAAAACCCTGCTGTATTCAAAACCACAGACTAGATAACGTTCAGCCCTCAGAGCTCGTTGTGTACTAGCGAGGACCAATGTAGGTGAAAGATCATGCCTATATAAGGAATCATGACTATAATAGGACATGTACAGTTATGACCGTAATAGGGCATATGCGGCTTTGACCATAATAGGGCAAGTACGAATATGACTGTATTAGGGTAAATATGAATACGTCCATTTTAGGGCATGTATGAACGGGTCTACATTAGGGCCTCTATACGGGACATAACGGAGCACACGTTGTCAGGTCGTCGATGCAGATATTACAGGCGGATAGTTGACGGATGGGCGCTCAGCCGGGCAGAGCCTCACTAGGGTGCGGCCATCTTGCTGTGCGCCCTCTAGCGCCCCCCAAACTAGAAGGTTGAGCATCCCTGACTCTATCAATGGATGTTCTCTTCCGTCTACATCCTTTAAAAGTCCCTTCTCTCCAGAATCAAGAAAGGATCTTCCACCGTGTAGCGGGCTGGTAGTAAGGGGCCAGAGACGAGGTAGGGGTATGAAGGCTTTATTGGGTTTAGTACACGTCTCTTTGATACTGCTGGTTTCTTGTAGGGCGCCGGGGATGTTGGCGGTTTGGTTTTGGAGTCTCGATCCCTCGATGAGACCCAGTTTTTCCTCATCCGGTCCGGGGTACACCCACGCGGTCGTCAGCTCGGGTGAGGCAGGTACTCAAGGCGATGAGGTGCAGGGAGGAAATAGATACCAGGTATCAGTATGAGGGTTATGGCACAGAGTGAATGGGAGGGTAGTGAGGGAGCACACGGTGAGTATTCACAGCAACCCTAAGTGAAGGTGAGGTGCTCAGGATGGGTACATCGGGGATAGGGGACACTCTAAACATTCGAGTCGGGTCCCTCCCTTCCTCCTCTCTAACCCGCAAAACGCTCGCGTACCTGTTTAAGCCACGCTCCTCCTGGAACGTGGCTGGGCGAACCACGGGGACGTTGGCCTCCTGGCTTGCTGGCGTCTCTCCACCGCTCCGTCGCCTCTCCTCTGCTCGCTTCCGTCTGTGACTCCTCTTCCTCGCTCCTCTCCGGTCCTTCTCTCTCGTCTCCTCCGGTGTTGACACACCCCGGCTTCCGTGTTCCTCGGGTTCTTGTGGGCCGGGTTCCGTCGACGTCATCCATCGGGGCGGGGCCTCCCACGATGTCCTCCCAATTAAAGGAGCCGTGACCAGATTCTTCATCACCCTCGCATTCCCGTATGTCCGGACAGCTCCAGTCGTCCTGCTGCGGTAAGAGAGGAGGGGAAACGGTGGGTGACACACCCCACCAGTCCATAGTCGACTTCACACCCCCCTGGGTCGGACCCGCCTCGTGACACACCGCTAATTCCATCACTGATGGATACCATGCCTGCGTTATCCAAAATGGAGTTATTAAAATCAGACCGCATGCCTGTCTCCTCACTTGCATAAGAACTCTCTGGATCATTGAAAAAGGGGGGAATGCATAACCTTTCAAACCCTTCCAAACTAGGCGAAATGTAGGTGAAAGATCATGCCTATATATGGAATCATGACTATAATAGGACATGTACAGTTATGACCGTAATAGGGCATATGCGGCTTTGACCATAATAGGGCAAGTACGAATATGACCGTATTAGGGCAAATATGAATACGTCCATTTTAGGGCATGTATGAACGGGTCTACATTAGGGCCTCTATAGGGGACATAACACCCACTCCTCTTCCGAACAGGATGACAATGACCATACTTAAAATCTGGACAATTTAAAAACATTTTAAAAGCAAGTAAAAACATGGTTTTAAAATTGTTAAAAACTTCAAAAAATGTTACAATTCAGCTATTTCCAATTGCCACTAAAAAGGAATGTCTATTTTGTTTCTCTATATAAGTTGCTTCACTCATAGCGGAAGAAGGCCATGCTTTTCTCAAGCGAAAGTGTCAATTTAGGAAATGTTCCAAATTTGCTCGCTTATTATGAAAACGAGTGGAGTAGCTGAATTCTTTCCCAGGACGCGATGAGCCAATTTGAGATTAGGTGTCCTGGCTGGGAAGCACAACATTATCGGTGTAAGCTACTGCAGACGACAAATCCAATGCCTCACAGAGAACATCAATCGCACATAGATGGTATGTAGCACTGCCAACAGTCGGTGCTGCAGCAGCTTGTGCGGCAGTTGTTACCTGGGTGCCTGTGGAGGAGTCACCTAACCCAGCAGGAGCAAACGGCACCTGTGGATTCTCAAGAAATGCATTCATCAGAATCGGAAGACGCTGGGGACAACGCAGAGCATGGGCCTTTAGGGGGTCCAGCATTGCATCCGTGTCCGGAGGCGCATCTGATGGAAATGTTAGATAAAGATCCAACGTGCATTCTTCTCCGCAAAGCAGGCATCGAAGAACAGGTAAGATGCAGTCTACCCAGACTGGTTGAAAGGATAGAAACCAGGAGGCATTGAGTTCTCGCAGGCAAGAAATGCCCAGAAGTTGTACCATGCATTCACGGTATTTCCGCTCCAGGAGCATGTTCACCATTCCCTCGGGAATTGGGCCGTCCATTGCGTAGCAGTAGTATTATGAATAGGACCCCTGCAATCAGCAATAGGATAAGCGGGAGTCCTCCAAATACGCTTCCCAAAACGGAGTGTATAAAATTTGGGATTACTCCGAGGACTGTCTGTCAAAGTCCCAATCTTCGCAGAAGCAGAATGGACGCTGGTCCCAATGCCCACCCTGTAAGGTGTTTATTATCAGATGAGAGTCTGGGATCGTCTTCTCTCCTTTCGCCATCAGAGCGGCCCCTTCTACTGATGGTTTTGGGCGTTTCCCTTCACCGGGAATTTAGGTCGTTTGGGACATTCTTTCACAAAGTGTCCGGAAACACCACAATATAAACACAATTTCTTTAACCGACGTTGTTCTTTCTCTTCTTTACTAAAGGGACCACGGACCGCTCCAATCTGCATTGGTTCCACGTCAGAACTCGACCCTGTAGTCTTTCCTCCTTCCGTTCTGATTCTATCAAAACAGGGGATGCTCATCCTGAATTCTTTTTTCCTTTCACCCTTCCGTTCCGAACAACGAAAGTCTATTTCCAGAACTAAATCCACTAAAGCAGATAGCTCGGTCGGGCGATTGGGAATCTGAGCTAATGTGTCTTTGATCTCATCTCTTAGCCCCCGATAGAAGAGGGCTGCCCTCTTTTCCTCTGTCCAGTTGGTTTCGACAATCAACTTGTTAAAGTGAGTCAAATAGGAAATCAGATCCCTTGAACCCTGACGAAGTTCTAACAATTCGTTATCAGTGGCCTGGGATATTCTTCTTCTATCAAAAATTCTCAGGAATTCTGTCTTGAATAGCTCAAAATCATAACCCCTTCGATGCTTATGACAAGCTGGACTCGTCATGGCACACAGTGGTCGTGTGCTCATGACGAGTCCAGCTCGTCATGAAACATCGCCTGGGAAATCCCTCTGGTGCGGGCACCAGAGGGATTCCCTTAATGCCACAAGAGCCTCGGGAGCTGGGGAAGAGCTTCCCCAGCTCCCGAGGCCCCCTCGGTTTCCCTGAAATGACGATCAGCGCTGACGTCATTTCAGTGAAACTGAAACTGAAACTGAAATAAGCCAAGAGGCTCATTTCAGTTTCCCTTTCTACGTGCTCAGGGGGCTATCTCAGCCCCCTGAGCACGTAGAAAGACGGGAGAGGTATCGTTGGAAAGGGGAGAATCTCCCCTTTCCAATGGTACCCCTCCCCAGTGGATACCTGCTTGGGGATCGCCACAGGAGGGCAATCCCCAAGCAGGGATCCACCCACTAGACACCAGGGAGGGGGGAGCGGCCCCTTGGGCAAGGGCCTTTGCTCCCCCCAATTTAATTTGGCAAAATGTAGTCTTTTTGCCCCCCCTGGGGGACAGATGGGGGCAGTAGCCCCTAATCTGCCCCCCCCAAGGGGGCAAAAAGCCCACTAGACACCAAGGATTTTTTTAGGAAGTAAAAATAAGGTGGGGGCTGCCCAAAACGGGCATGCCCATGCCCCCAACCCCCCGCAATCATTACAGTCTTTCTGCCCCCCCTGGGGGGCAGATGGGGCATTGGCCCCTAATCTGCCCCTTCGGGGTGGCAGAAAGCCCACTAAACACCAGGGATTTGTTTTTTGAAGTTTCTTTAGGGTGGGGGCTTGCCCGAAACGGGCACGCCAATGCCCCCACCCACCCGCCACCAATACAGCCTTTCTGCCCCCCTGGGGGCAGAAAGCCCACTAAACGCCAGGGATTTTTTATTGCACCATTTGTTTTAGGGTGGGGGCTGCCCGAAACGGGCACGCCAATGCCCCCACCCCCGGCCACCATTACAGCCTTTCTGCCCCCTGGGGCAGATGGGGGCAGTAGCCCCCAATCTGCCCCTCGGGGGGCAGAAAGCCCACTAAACGCCAGGGATTTTTTATTGCACCATTTGTTTTAGGGTGGGGGCTGCCCGAAACGGGCACGCCAATGCCCCCACCCCCCGGCCACCATTACAGCCTTTCTGCCCCCCCTGGGGGGCAGATGGGGGCAGTAGCCCCCAATCTGCCCCTCGGGGGGGGCAGAAAGCCCACTAAACGCCAGGGATTTTTTATTGCACCATTTCTTTAGGGTGGGGGCTGCCCGAAACGGGCACGCCAATGCCCCCACCCCCGCCACCATTACAGCCTTTCTGCCCCCCCTGGGGGGCAGATGGGGCAGTAGCCCCCAATCTGCCCCCCCAGGGGGGCAGAAAACCCACTAAATGCCAGGGATTTTATTTTGCACAATTTGTTTTAGGGTGGGGTTGCCCAAAATGGGCATGCCAATGCCCCCCACCCCCGCCACCATTACAGCCTTTCTGCCCCCTGGGGGCAGATGGGGACAGTATCCCCCAATCTGCTCCCGGGGGAGGGCAGAAAGCCCACTTAACGCCAGGGATTTTTTTTGCGCATTTGTTTTTAGGGTGGGGGCTGCCCGAAATGGGCACCCCAATGCCCCCCCCCCCGCCACCATTACAGCCTTTCTGCCCCCCCATGAGGGCAGATGGGGGCAGTAGCCCCCAATCTGCCCCCCCCAGAGGGGCAGAAAGCCCACTATCCACCAGGGATTTTTTTTTGCGCAATTGTTTTTAGGGTGTGGGCTGCCCGAAACGGGCACGCCAATGCCCCCCCCCAAAAATGACAGTCTTTCTGCCCCCCGGGAGGCAGATGGAGCTGTAGCCCCCAATCTGGCCCCCCCGGGGGGCGCAGAAAGCACACTAGAAACCATGGATTTTTTTATTTTATTAGTGTAGGGGTAGGGGCTGCCCAAAATGGGCATGACAATACCCCCACCCCACCCCCAGAGAAATTCCAGTCTTTCTGCCCCCCGGAAGGGAAGATGGTGGCAGTGGCCCCTGATCTGCCCCCTGGGGGGGCAGAAAGCCCACTAGGCGCCAGCGAGTACGCAGGTTTTTTTTATGCGTGGGGGTGGGGGCTGCCCAAAATGGTCATACCAATGCCACCACCCCCACAAAAAATAGCCACAGTCTTTCTGCCCCCTTTGGGGGCATATCGGGACAAACCCCTCCCCCGATTCCCCCCAGGGTGGCAAAAAGCCCACTAGGCTCCGACTTTTTTTAGCAATGTGCCTACCTGTGGATTTTGGGCCCTAGCGCAGCTGGCACGTAGGGAAACCTAGCAAACCTGTACATTTTTGAAAACTAGATACCCAGGGGAATCCAGGATGGGGTGACTTGACTGGCTCTCACCAGGTTCTGTTACCCAGAATCCCTTGCAAACCTAAAAATTGGCAAAAAACACATTTTCCTCACTTTTCTGTGGTGGAAAGTTCAGGAATCTGCGTGGATCCACACAATTCCACCCACCCCGCGTTCCCCAAGGTCTTCCGAAAAAATGGTACCTCACTTGTGTGGGTAGGTCTAGTGCCCGCGACAGGAAGCAGCACAAAACGCAACGTGGACGCACCACAATTTCACAGTGAAAAATGACCCTTATTTTGCAAAGTGCCTTGCTGTAGTTTTTGAACCCTAGGTCTGCCGGCACTTAGGGAAACCTAGCAAACCTATACATTTTTTAAAAGTAGACACCCAGGGGAATCCAGGATGGGGTGACTTGACTGGCTCTCACCAGGTTCTGTTACCCAGAATCCCTTGCAAACCTAAAAAATTGGCAAAAAAAACAGATTTTCCTCACTTTTCTGTAGTGGAAAGTTCTGGAATCTGCGTGGATCCACAAAATTCCACCCACCCCGCGTTCCCCAAGGTCTTCCGAAAAAATGGTACCTCACTTGTGTGGGTAGGCCTAGTGCCCGCGACAGGAAGCAGCGCAAAACACAACGTGGACGCACCACATTTTCACAGTGAAAAATGACCCTTTTTTTGCAAAGTGCCTAGCTGTAGTTTTTGAACCCTAGCTCTGCCGGCACTTAGGGAAACCTAGCAAACCTATACATTTTTTAAAAGTAGACACCCAGGGGAATCCAGGATGGGGTGACTTGACTGGCTCTCACCAGGTTCTGTTACCCAGAATCCCTTGCAAACCTAAACAATTGGCAAAAAACACACATTTTCCTCACTTTTCTGTGGTGGAAAGTTCTGGAATCTGCGTGGATCCACAAAATTCCACCCACCCCGCGTTCTCCAAGGTCTTCTGAAAAAAATGGTACCTCACTTGTGTGGGTAGGCCTAGTGCCCGCGACAGGAAGCAGCGCAAAACGCAACGTGGACGCACCACATTTTCACAGTGAAAAATGACCCTTTTTTTGCAAAGTGCCTAGCTGTAGTTTTTGAACCCTAGCTCTGCCGGCACTTAGAGAAACGTAGCAAACCTATACATTTTTTAAAAGTAGACACCCAGGGGAATCCAGGATCGGGTGACTTGACTGGTTCTCACCAGGTTCTGTTACCAGAATCCCTAGCAAACCTAAAAAATTGGCAAAAAAACCACATTTTCCTCACTTTTCTGTGGTGGAAAGTTCTGGAATCTGAGTGGATCCACAAAATTACACCCACCCCGCGTTCCCCAAGGGCCCAACGTATTGTGGGCCCTTGCCTGTCGCGGGTACTTGGGCCTCCCACCCAAGTGAGGCACCATTTTTATCGGGAGACCTGAGGGAACGCGTGGTGGTAGGAAATTTGTGTCAGCCCGGTGATGCCACGACTTTACCACACAAAAATGGGTGAAAAAAGGGATTTTTTTCAGCAAAATATCAGGTTTGCAGGGGATTCTGGGTAAGAAAACGTTGGGGGATCCACGCAAGCCATACCTCCCTGGAATTCCCCGGGTGTCTACTTTTCAGAAATGTGTGGGTTTGGTAGGTTTCCCTAGGTGGCCGCCGAGCCCCGGGCCAAAACGTCATGGGACCCCCCTTGCAAAACCAGGTCGTTTTGTGATGGGCCATTTTGAGGTCGCCTCAATACGTTGTGGGCCCTTGCCTGTCGCGGGTACTTGGGCCTCCCACCCGAGTGAGGCACCATTTTTATCGGGAGACCTGGGGGAACGCTGGGTGGTAGGAAATTTGTGTCAGCCCCGTGATGCCACAACTTTACCACACAAAAATGTGTGAAAAAAGTGATTTTTTTCAGCAAAATATCAGGTTTGCAGGGGATTCTGGGTAAGAAAACGTTGGGGGATCCACACAAGCCATACCTCCCTGGAATCCCCCGGGTGTCTACTTTTCAGAAATGTGTGGGTTTGGTAGGTTTCCCTAGGTGGCCGCCGAGCCCCAGGCCAAAACGTCATGGGACCTCCCTTGCAAAACCAGGTCGTTTTGTGATAGGCAATTTTGAGGTCGCCTCAATACGTTATGGGCCCTTGCTTGTTGCGGGTACTTGGGCCTCCCACCCGAGTGAGGCACCATTTTTATTGAGAGACCTGGGGGAACGCTGGGTGGTAGGAAATTTGTGTCAGCCCTGTGATGCCACAACTTTACCACACAAAAATGTGTGAAAAAAGTGATTTTTTCAGCAAAATATCAGGTTTGCAGGGGATTCTGGGTAAGAAAACGTTGGGGGATCCATGCAAGCCATACCTCCCTGGAATCCCCCGGGTGTCTACTTTTCAGAAATGTGTGGGTTTGGTAGGTTTCCCTAGGTGGCCGCCAAGCCCCAGGCCAAAACGTCATGGGACCCCCCTTGCAAAACCAGGTCGTTTTGTGATAGGCAATTTTGAGGTCGCCTCAATACGTTGTGGGCCCTTGCCTGTCGCGGGTACTTGGGCCTCCCACCCGAGTGAGGCACCATTTTTATCGGGAGACCTGGGGGAACGCTGGGTGGTAGGAAATTTGTGTCAGCCCCGTGATGCCACAACTTTACCACACAAAAATGTGTGAAAAAGTTATTTTTTTCAGCAAAATATCAGGTTTGCAGGGGATTCTGGGTAAGAAAACGTTGGGGGATCCACGCAAGCCATACCTCCCTGAAATCCCCCGGGTGTCTACTTTTCAGAAATGTGTGGGTTTGGTAGGTTTCTCTAGGTGGTCGCCGAGCCCCAGGCCAAAACGTCATGGGACCCCCCTTGCAAAACCAGGTCGTTTTGTGATAGGCAATTTTGAGGTCGCCTCAATACGTTGTGGGCCCTTGCCTGTCGCGGGTACTTGGGCCTCCCACCCGAGTGAGGCACCATTTTTATCGGGAGACCTGGGGGAACGCTGGGTGGTAGGAAATTTGTGTCAGCCCCGTGATGCCACAACTTTACCACACAAAAATGTATGAAAAAAGTGATTTTCTTTTAGCAAAATATCAGGTTTGCAGGGGATTCTGGGTAAGAAAACGTTGGGGGATCCACGCAAGTGCTGCAAATGAAAGCACATTTGCAGCACTTTTTTCCCATTTTTCCCCAAAAACCCAAAATTTAGCTGTATTTTGGCTAATTTCTGGGTCCCCTCCAGGGGAATCCACAAACCCTGGGTACCTTTAGAATCCCCAGGATGTTGGAAGAAAAGGACGCAAATTTGGCGCGGATACCTTATGTGGTCAAAAAGTTACAGGGGCCTAAGCGCGAACTACCCCAAATAGCCAAAAAAAGGCTTAGCACAGGGGGGGAAAAGGCCTAGCAGCGAAGGGGATAAAGAAAGGGGTCGTCTCTAGAAACCAACGGCATAGCCCAGTTGGCCGCATCTCCCCCCAAATAGGACAGGACAAAGGCCACTCGGGACTGCGCGTCAGGAAATAGTGTGGGACGACACATAAAATGCAATGAACACTGTGTCAAAAAAAGTTGGGCCTTCTGTGGATCCCCATGACATCTTTCTGGAGCAGCTAAGGGAATAAGTGGGGAGACTGAATGCATAACCTGTGCTACTGTTCGGGGATTTGATTCTTGTGAAGTACTTGCTGAGGTGGGCTGAGTGGCAACTGGATCCCCCATGGCCAACCCATCTACCTTTTGTGACAGTAACATTGTTTCCTGACGTCAAGCCATTAATTCATGTTTCAAATTTTTATTTTCCTCCCTAACGGCTCCAATCTCTCTCTGAATACCCACTAACATTTCCCCTAATTCTTTTAGGTTGAACCCCTGCGCCATTCTGCTTGAGCGAAGTAACTTCGTGGGCACTTCAATCTGTCAAAGTCCCAATCTTCGCAGAAGCAGAATGGACGCTGGTCCCAATGCCCGCCCACCGGTGCCACCGCACTAGTTTACACAGAGCAGTTTCACCAATAGGGGGGAAAGGGGAATGGGATAGAGAAGAGACACTCCTTCTTCGGCTATCACCCTTTACTGCTCCTAGGTATCTTCAATTGTTGTTTTCCAGGAAGGAGTTGGGTGCCTAATGCACAGAAAAAGAGAGGGAACAAGAAGATACAAACAATAAACTTCTCTACTGTTTTACTCTTTACCAATTCTGAAGTAATGTAACTCTTCCTACCAGCTTTAGCGGGAGTATATGCCTCTCTTCTATGTGTAACGGTACAATTATTGTATGTTAAGTTTCTGCCTTTGAAGGGACAAGGATACCTGCAATTGAGAAGTACAACGTGAATATGCTGTGACCAAGTAACTTCTATAACTGTAGCTAACGAGGTGGGGGCTTCCTAATATACCTTCTATCACAGGCTGAGAAATCCTGTATAAAACACATTTAGTTTCAATGTTCTTCAGTAAAGACGATAGTTCCTCTGGCTAATCTTTAGTCTTACTCCGACGCTCCTCAATACAGCTCCGCTATTGCCTGCTATTACAACGCGCAAAATGGAACTCGGAAGGGAAAAGAGGGAGGAATGGAAAAGGGAAAACGCAAGGGGGTAGGTGACAATTGTTCAATCCTAGCGCATGGTTAGTAGCGCTCTATGGTAGCAGGCTAGTCTCTGAAGCTGAGCGCTGGCAGATAGATACGTCTTACTGTATGAATGACTTCACCGCCGTCGAGGGATTCTCTGCGGTGCGATGAGGATGAACTCTTGACCTTAAACCTCTCTCCGGAATGCAGGCAGCCTCGGGAGCACTGGACTGTGGACAACTTTGTGAAGGCTGTTTTCCTGACAAATGCGCAAGTAAGGTGACTCAAGCGCCGAACTCCGACTCGGAAATACTTCAGAAAACGGAAATAACAATCTCCGCAAATCCCTAACAAACTCTAAGACACCCGCTCTCTCTCTCACAAACACTGAGGAGAAGCAGCGAAAAACGTGTGAACTCTAACTAACTACAGTTGAAGTGTGCAGCGGGAATCGCGCGCACACCTCTTAACGACTAGGGCTTCTCAGGTGATTGCAAAGAGTGCTGATTAGTGCTGCAAATGTGGCAGCCATTTTGTAGTGTACTAGAATTCCTATACCAGGTCTCTCCAGAGATTGACTATGCAGGGTTTCACTATGACCTTAACCTTTTTCTGTTGCCTGAACTTGTTCTGTCCCATTACCGTGGCACCAATGAGATTCCTGACAGTACCCCCTCTCAAAGACCGATTCATCGGTCCAGGCTTATGAGGATGTTGCAAATGAAATCGTCTTTTTAACTGAGGGGCATGAACATTATCTGCTGGTTCCCATGATCTATCCTCAGGACCATACCCCTTCCAGTCAATCAAATAGGAAAGTCTACCTCTGGTGTATTTGGAATCTAAGATTCCTTTCACTACATATTCAGGATGTCCATCGATCAAAAGTGGTACTGGGGGTTTGGACACCCTGGTGTGTGATGCAGCCTTTTTCAAAAGGGAAACATGAAAAATGGGATGGATGCCTAAATTGGAAGGTAACTTCAGCTTTACTGTAACGGGCCCTAACACCTGTTCAATAGTGTAAGGTCCTACGAAACGGGGCTGAAATTTTCGATTACCCTTTAGATGCAGATTACGAGAGGATAACCAAACCTGATCTCCTGCTTTGTACTCAGGTGCTCTTTTTCGATGCCTATCTGCATATTTCTTATAGTTAGTCTTAGCCTTAGTTAAATTGGATTCTGCAGACTTATGGATGAGGGCTAAGTCTTTCATTAAATCCCCAACTGCAGGTACCTCTAATTCTTCTTGAGTGTGAAAAGGATTAGGATGGCGACCGTAATTTAAATAGAAAGGGGAGTAACCTGTGGACACATTTTTAGCGTTATTAAATGCAAATTCTGCCATCCACAACATTTCAGACCATTCCCCCCCTTGATCCATAAGAAACAATCGAAGGTATTGCTCTAACTCCTGGTTTACCCTCTCCGTTTGGCCATCGGTTTCGGGACGGTAACTGGTGGAATGTCTGACCTTAACTCCTAACCCATGCAAAAAAGCCTTCCAAAAATGTGATACAAACTGCGAACCCCTATCTGAAATTACCATCTTGGGGACCCCATGCATCTTCACTATGTCTCGCCAGCTCTTTTGCTGATGGTACCCCAGTTAACGGAACAAAGTGACTCATTTTAGTGAATGTGTCCACAAAAACCAAAATGGTATTGTATTCATGGCTTAAGGGTAACTCCACAATTAAATCCATGGTCACAGTGTTCCAGGGATGGGATGGAGTGGGCAAAGGTTGTAACAACCCCTGGGGAGCCTGTCGACTGGATTTACTTCGAGCGCACAATTCACAGGTTTGAACATATCGTTTGACATGTGTAGACATCTCAGGCCACCAAAAATAGCGCTGCACCAAATCTAATGTCTTCGATATCCCTTTATGTACAGCTAAGGGTTGATCATGACACTCTTGAAGAGCCTTTTCTTGAAGGGCTTGGGTGGGTAAATACAAAGCTTCGTTGTAATAGGTTAGCTGATCTTGTATCCTTCTTCCGGTTCCTTGAGAAACCCATTGAGACATTTCTTCATGAGTTAAACACTTTCGGACCTCTTCCTGTAAATTGTCAAATAAGATTGTACAAATGATCTTAGACTCTGGGATTATCAACTGAGATTCCACTGGATGTTAATGCACCACTGTTTGGATCCTGGATAAAGTGTCCGCTTTTCCATTTTTGTTCCCAGGACAATACGTTATTACAAAATCAAAATCAGCGAAGTACAAAGACCAACGCAGTTGTCTGGGAGTTAGTCTTTGCAGTCTTCAAAAATTGAAGGTTCTTATGGTTGGAAAATACGGTAATAGTGTGTCTGGCTCCCAATAAATAGTGTCTCCAGTCCTCGGATGCATCTTTTACTGCCAACAATTCTTTTTCGGCAATGGTGTAATTGATCTCGGCTGGATTCAACTTTCGGGATCGATATGCCACTGGATGTAATTGTCCCGTATCCCGATGACGTTGTGAAAGCACTCCTCCAATTGCCTGATCGGAAGCATCAGCTTCCACAAAGAAGGGTTCTGTAGGATCTGCATGTAACAAAATTGGGGCTGAGGTGAAACTCTTCTTTAAGTACATAAAGGCTTGCTCAGCTTCTGAAGACCATTGGAATTTCACCCCTTTCTTGAGTAAGCGAGTGATTGGAACAATCAGTTGAGAGAAACCTTGGATGAAACGCCGGTAGAAATTGGCAAACCCAAGAAATCTCTGGATCTCCTTAACATCCTTTGGAGATGGCCAACTCTCAACTGCTTGCACTTTCTTGGGGTCCATGATTATGCCTTGAGGGGATAAGATGAAACCCAAAAATTCCACACTAGGAGAGCTGAAGACACATTTCTCTAACTTGACATAAAGACGGTGAATACGAAGACGATCAAGCACCATTCTGACATGCCCTGGATGTTCTTGAGGATCTTGCGAGAAAATTAGTATGTCGTCCAGATAAATGACTGCAATTTTGTCAATCAAATCTCCCATAACATCATTGATGAAATGCTGGAATACGGCGGGAGCATTACAGAGACCAAAAGGCATCACCCGATACTCAAATAATCCAAACTTGGTCCTGAATGCTGTCTTCCACTCATGGCCTTCCTTCATGCGAACCAAATGATAGGCCCCTCGCAGATCTAATTTAGTAAAAATCCGGGCCTCCTTAATTTGATCCAAAAGGATGGAAATCAGAGGAAGGGGGTAACGATTTTTGACTGTGACTTGGTTCAATGCACGATAGTCAATGCAAGCTCTTAGGGTCCCTTCCTTTTTAGGAATAAAAAATAACGGGGAAGAGACCGGGGACTGTGAAGGTCTAATAAACCCATTGGCCAAGTAACGGTCCAAATATTCCTTGAGATGGTTATTTTCAGCCTCCGTTAAGGCGTATATCCTGCTACATGGAAGCACCGCTCCTGGCTCCAAATCAATGACACAGTCATAAGGACGGTGTGGAGGCAATTGTTCTGCTTCTTGTTCACTGAATACTTCCTTAAAATCTTGATATGCAGTTGGAATTTCCATGGAGTCTATCAACCCAATCGACTCTCCTCCAAACGATAACAATGAGGCTTGTGAAGGTCGGAAAACTCATCTGGAGAACGATAACAATGCTCGGAACAAAAGGTGGATCTCATTGTAACAGTTCGATTTTCCCAATCAATGGTGGGATTATGAATTGCAAGCCAGGGTAAACCTAGGATGAGCTGAAATTGGGGTGCATCTATAAGGTTAAACTGTAGGATTTCTCGATGACCATCGAACTGAATGAGTTCCAAAGGCTCAGTGTGGCTGATGATCGGACCCGATGACAGATTAGTTCCGTCGACTGCACAAACTGGTTCACTTCTTTCTTTACGAATAGCCTGAATTCCACTACGTTGAGCATATTTGATGTCACAGAAATTACCCATGGCTCCGGAGTCCAGCATAATGGCCACTCCTGTGATCTCTTGGTCACGAAACTTAAGTGTCATATGTAGAATCAAATGAGGAGCCAAGGTCTGTAAGGTGTTTATTATCAGATGAGAGTCTGGGATCGTCTTCTCTCCTTTCGCCATCAGAGCGGCCCCTTCTACTGATGGTTTTGGGCGTTTCCCTTCACCGGGAATTTAGGTCATTTGGGACATTCTTTCACGAAGTGTCCGGAAACACCACAATATAAACACAATTTCTTTAACCGACGTTGTTCTTTCTCTTCTTTACTCAAGGGACCACGGACCGCTCCAATGTGCATTGGTTCCACGTCAGAACTCGACCCTGTAGTCTTTCCTCCTTCCGTTCTGATTCTATCAAAACAGGGGATTCTCATCCTGAATTCTTTTTTCCTTTCACCCTTCCGTTCCGAACAACGAAAGTCTATTTCCAGAACTAAATCCACTAAAGCAGATAGCTCGGTCGGGCGATTGGGAATCTGAGCTAATGTGTCTTTGATCTCATCTCTTAGCCCCCGATAGAAGAGGGCTGCCCTCTTTTCCTCTGGCCAGTTGGTTTCGACAATCAACTTGTTAAAGTGAGTCAAATAGGAAATCAGATCCCTTGAACCCTGACGAAGTTCTAACAATTCGTTATCAGTGGCTTGGGATATTCTTCTTCTATCAAAAATTCTCCGGAATTCTGTCTTGAATAGCTCAAAATCATAAAGAAAGGGGTCGTCTCTAGAAACCAACGGCATAGCCCAGTTGGCCGCATCTCCCCCAAAATAGGACAGGACAAAGGCCACTCGGGACTGCGCATCAGGAAATAGTGTGGGACGACACATAAAATGCAATGAACACTGTGTCAAAAAAAGTTGGGCCTTCTGTGGATCCCCATGAAATCTTTCTGGAGCAGCTAAGGGAATAAGTGGGGAGACTGAATGTATAACCTGTGCTACTGTTCAGGGATTTGATTCTTGTGAAGTACTTGCTGAGGTGGGCTGAGTGGCAACTGGATCCCCCATGGCCAACCCATCTACCTTTTGTGACAATAACATTGTTTCCTGACGTGAAGCCATTAATTCATGTTTCAAATTTTTATTTTCCTCCCTAACGGCTCCAATCTCTCTCTGAATACCCACTAACATTTCCCCTAATTCTTTTAGGTTGAACCCCTGCGCCATTCTGCTTGAGCGAAGTAACTTCATGGGCACTTCAATCTGTCAAAGTCCCAATCTTCGCAGTAGCAGAATGGACGCTGGTCCCAATGCCCGCCCACCGGTGCCACCGCACTAGTTTACACAGAGCAGTTTCACCAATAGGGGGGAAAGGGGAATGGGATAGAGAAGAGACACTCCTTCTTCGGCTATCACCCTTTACTGCTCCCAGATATCTTCAATTGTTGTTTTCCAGGAAGGAGTAGGGTGCCTAATGCACAGAAAAAGAGAGGGAACAAGAAGATACAAACAATAAACTTCTCTGTTTTAATCTTTTTCAATTCTGAAGTAATGTAACTCTTCCTACCATCTTTAGCGGGAGTCTATGCCTCTCTTCTATGTGTAACGGTACAACTATTGTATGTTAAGTTTCTGCCTTTGAAGGGACAAGTATACCTGCAATTGAGAAGTACAACGTGAATATGCTGTGACCAAGTAACTTCTATAACTGTAGCTAACGAGGTGGGGGCTTCCTAATATACCTTCTATCACAGGCTGAGAAATCCTGTATAAAACACATTTAGTTTCAATGTTCTTCAGTAAAGACGATAGTTCCTCTGGCTAATCTTTAGTCTTACTCCGACGCTCCTCAATACAGCTCCGCTATTGCCTGCTATTACAACGCGCAAAATGGAACTAGGAAGGGAAAAGAGGGAGGAATGGAAAAGGGAAAACGCAAGGGGGTAGGTGACAATTGTTCAATCCTAGCACATAGTTAGTAGCGCTCTATGGTAGCAGGCTAGTCTCTGAAGCTGAGCGCTGGCAGATAGATACGTCTTACTGTATGAATGACTTCACCGCCATCGAGGGATTCTCTGCGGTGCGATGAGGATGAACTCTTGACCTTAAACCTCTCTCCGGAATGCAGGCAGCCTC
The DNA here is from genome assembly GCA_963921515.1 of Calotriton arnoldi. Classification (NCBI taxonomy): domain Eukaryota; kingdom Metazoa; phylum Chordata; class Amphibia; order Caudata; family Salamandridae; genus Calotriton; species Calotriton arnoldi. Next base: position 2,406,398 of record CAWUFW010001702.1, on the reverse strand, counting down.
GGGAGCACTGGACTGTGGACAACTTCGTGAAGGCTGTTTTCCTACAAATGCGCAAGTAAGGTGACTCAAGCGCGGAACTCCGACTCGGAAATACTTCAGAAAACGGAAATAACAATCTCCGCAAATCCCTAACTAACTCTAAGACACCCGCTCTCTCTCTCACAAACACCGAGGAGAAGCGGCGAAAAACGTGTGAACTCTAACTAACTACAATTGAAGTGCGCAGCGGGAATCGCGCGCACACCTCTTAACGACTAGGGCTTCTCAGGTGATTGCATAGAGTGCTTATTAGTGCTGCAAATGTGGCGGCCATTTTGTAGTGTACTAGAATTCCTATACCAGGTCTCTCCAGAGATTGACTAAGCAGGGTTTCACTATGACCTTAATCTTTTTCTGTTGCCTGAACTTGTTCTGTCCCATTACCGTGGCACCAATGAGATTCATGACACTGTCTGAAAGGTGCTTAACAGTCCTGACCCTATGGTCTTAAATAGGTGTACAATACTGCTTGTATCAGACATATTGAAGATACGTCCCACCATTTCTACGAAATGAAAGGGGCAGTTTGTACGTATAAGCGCCTGTATCTCAGTCGAGGTCCTTGCAACTTGAAGTTCAAAGGTTTCTCGAGCGGAGGTTAAGGGCACGGGTTGCTGTAAAAGCATGGCTTTCAATCTGCTCAGAGTATCAAATTGTATGAAAGAAACATTCAGTGAAGGCCATAGCGGCGCCTCCCTGACTGTGTTCAAAGGTGGAAACAATACTTGCATACAGCAAGTAACCCTGGAGTTAACAGTAACCAGATAGGCGACGCCCGGAAGCATCCCACAGCAACCTTGATCATTTAGCATCAAGTAACTCCCATTCGAGAGCAGCTGAAAAACCGGTGTAATCATGGCCGCTGGGGTCCCTGTCATGTGACACGATAGGTTTGCTACTGAACCGCTACAGGCTCCGTGTAGTGAAATATCCTGACACTTGAGAGAACCGCTTAAAGCGTTCTTGCAGTTGTACCACTCAGATACACTTCTCGATCCCCATTCCGGCATCGGTATCTATATGGTAACTCCCAAGTTTCCTTAATGTAACCCTTACCCATCTTTTCATATTTGCCTGTCTGCCTTTGCTCAAGGCAATATTGAAACTGAAACGTAGTGACCGGCAGAGTGATTTGGCCATGAATTAGCCATTCAGTTGATGGTGATTCGGCTACAGTGAATGGTAACCTTTCCAGTTTCACAACACGCAGCATTGTATACTTGGCTCCCCTTTGTGCCATTTCTGTCTGTTTATCAGTTAGATTGTATTCTGAAAACAGAGACGTGGTGTTTATAAAACGCCAGGGCACATAGCCTGCACGCAAAGATTGCAGTGTCCAACTTAGCATCATAATAGAACGTAGCTGAGATTGCCCGTGTTGTAACAAGGCCAGATCTTGTTCTAATATGTCGATTGCCGAAGACACAATGTTGCCTAAGGAGTAAATCCTGGAGGTCAAAGTTGTTAACCCATTATCCACTACAGCTAATGCTTTCTCTAAGTTACTACGGTCTATTTCCCGTATTCTTTCTGCAGCCTCCTGTTGGGATATTTTCCAGTTTTCATTATAGTAGGCATAAATGCCAGCATATATGAAACGTTTGAAGTGTTTTCCTTGGGCCTAGCAAGAAATCCCTAAGGTCCACATCAGGTGTGAGTAAGGTTAAGTGATGTTTTACTTCTGTGAGTGTTGAGGTCTCTAGCCAATCAAGGCACAACTTCCCAACACTATACGATGTCACTACCCCTGGGTGTTGTCTTTGTACATAGCGTGTATCTGGCCTATGGATACTAAACCCTTCGGTTGTATTCATAAATCTCTGTTGACAGGTGTTTGTGTCAATGGGCCAAATCAGTCATTTCGTCCAATCAGGATCTGATCTGTTGTACTGGAGAATGTCATCTAATCCTACCCCTTGTGTAGTTGAATTCTGCCCCCCACCCATCTGTGATGGTGCTGGAAACCCGGGTGAGTTCAGTTCCTTATTCTTGGCTAGTCCAAGACAGGATGTCTGTTGCACAGTGTCATTTAGAAATATTATCTGCTGTGGAATGAGGCATGCTCTAAAAAGCGCTTCTGTTCCCTGGACTTGCCAGTCCCTAGAACCCCAGATTGATTTTAAATCTATAGTGTCCTTCCTTAGGTCGAAACCCTGTGTAGACAACTGGGCCATGAAGGAAGCAGAGTAAATCTGTTTGGTGTTAGTCAACATAATTTTCTGTGCTGATGTTTTTGCCACTTTGTAATAAAATGACTTCGGGTCAGATGTGTTGAACCCTGAAAAGTATGTGAATTTCTGTGCAAAAGTTTGCGAACTACCTTTTGGAGGAGTTGGGCAGTGTTCCCACTGGTGGTATTCAAATACATTTCTAGGTGTTATAGATTTATGCAAGAAATGATGACCATAATGTTGGTAACAGTACAATGTATCATAGTCTGAAATACCTTCTAACATTTCATTGCTCGGAAATGCGGCAGTTTTTTCTAAATCAGACATCATAGCATTTACAGTTTCAGTGTCCCAATCATCAGAAAATGTACTGGAGGTAATGATATCACTTAAAGAAATTTTAAATACATGTTTAAGCTTTAAAAGTTCAGTCGGACCGAATATATCATAATCAATCTTGTCCCATACTATACCGTCCGGTATAGGAACTGCTGTGATGTTCACTGAAGACTAGTCTCTTGGTTCACGATGTGAAGACTGGTGTGGTTTTAAAATCAAATTGACTCTTTGGATAGCTCTGCTGGAGGTATCGTCCATTAATAAGCATACTAAAAGTTATAATTAAACCTAGCCAGAAAAGAAAAAATAAAATCCCAGTGATATACCATAGTTCAATCCAAGGTGACACCAGGTAAGTCTTTCTAAAAAAGTTCAAAAAGTCAGTGAGTTTCTGTTTGCGTGATTTTTTGGCTGGCGTCGTTTCCGGCTCACTTGGATCCAGTGAAAACGTATCAAAGTTCATGAAATAGCCAGAAGCAGTTCGATCAATTGTTGGAATTGCATCGGGATTTGTTGAAATCGGATTTTGCTCTTGACAAGGCATGTTGACGTAGATGTCTGTAGTCGGTCTCATTGCAACTTGGTTGTTAAGTTAATTTTAGTCCTTCATTCCGTACAGGTGGCTCTTCGAACGTGATGAGTCTTTCTGTTTGGACTTCTTGGATTGTAGCGAGAGGAGGGCGTCTGCTACTGTGGAGTCCACGAGGCCTACTGTTTAGTATTGGCCACATAGTGTGGTTTGATTAAGTCGATTGAGACAAATCTTTTCTCCTTTGTCCCGGCAAGAGGCGGCAGAAGTACAGTTCTTGTGCCTTGGATTGCAAGGACCGGTACAGGCTTTCTGTAGGATGGCCCAAATTCTTTCTTACCAGCAATCTTCTCTCTGACCAGATACCAGACTTTTGGGATCCAGACAGGTCTTGCCGTTACTGCCTTGACTTCCTCAGTGGCGGCCTGTTTCTGGAGCATGTTACTTTGTTGTGTCCTGGATTCATTTAGATCCTGTAAAACAGCCAAACGATCATGGATATCAAATGGTTTTTCATCCGCCACTGTGCCTTCACAATCAAGATCAGGTACCCACATTCTTGTCCCAAATAGGACCTCGTAAGGAGTGACACCTCCTAGAGAGCTTCTTGGCTGATTGTTAATCGCTTGTTGTACCCCATAAAGGTGATCAACCCATCTACCGCCCTTGCCTAATACCGTAGCTGTTAAAGATTGCTTTAAGTCACGGTTTTTCCTCTCCACAACGGAATTTCCCTCAGGACGATACGGAGAGGAGTACTGCAATGCTACGCCCATTCCTTCCATGGCCTCTTTGTAAGCCCGAGAGCTAAACGCCGGACCACGGTCAGAATGTAACGTGCCAACTGTGTATGTGCCGATAAAGACTCGCAAATCTTTTATAACAGTTGGAGCGTCAGCCGAGCGCTGAGGCCAAACCCATAGGAATCTAGAGCAGGAATCCACTGCAACCATGATATATTTTTTGGCCCCATCAGATTGTAGGGGTCCGCAGTGGTCCAAATACACACATGTAAGAGGTTTGTCTGATTTCAGCAATAGCGTCTGCGCTGGGCGTGTTAGAGTGGAGCCTTTCATCTGCTGGCAGATGTCGCATTTTAAGACATAGTCTTTGGTCTGCTTTGTTAACCCTGGCCACCAGTAGTGCTGTTTCAGTAAAGAAATAGTCGCTGTAACGCCTGTATGCGCAGAACCCAAACCCTCGTGTGCTGCTAGAATTAAGCCTTGCCTACGATCCATATTTGGTATTACTCTATCCCCCACTCCAGGAATCTGAGCATATGGAATGTTTTGTGCATCTAACTTGTAGGAGTACTTGAGTGGAAATTTCTTTGGTACTGCTGTGCTGCGTTTGCGTGAAGCATTGACAGCTACCATAATCTCGTCGTCTACTCCCGTATTTGAACGAGTAACTGCAGCTACGGCGGCTGTGCGTACAGCCCCCTTTGCGGCTTCATCAGCCAATGAATTCCCTTCAACGTGAACGCCATCACGCTGATGACTCAGTGTATGTATCACGTGAGCCCTTGGTAGTTTGTTTCTCAACTCCACTACCTGTTCCCATAGCATTTTATGCTTAATTGTGCCACCTTTTGCATCTTTGAACCCGTTTTGTTCCCAATTATGTAAATATTCATTGTACGACTGTACACAGTAAAAGGAATCACACACAATCAGTGTGGGGAATTCGTGTTCCGTGTTTACAAGTGCCAGTATCAGTGCTTTTAACTCTGCCAACTGAGCCGTGCAGTCTCCTAGAGATTGCGTTTTAGTGCAACTCGGATGGAACTTTCCATCGTGCATGCGACCGTTAACAATCGCACACGCTGCACTGTAAGCTTGCTTACTCCCTATGGCTGGTTGAGCAGATCTGTCAGTGTAAATAATGTATTCATACTGATCTAGAGGCAAAATCTTATTTGGAAGAGGATATTCTTGTTCGTATTGCAGGAATAATGTGTTTTTAAACTTGGATCAAATCTGTATTCAACATCCGTTGCAGTAAGAGAATTATCCCATTGTATCCATCTGGGATGTAAGGCTTCGCATTTGGAATGCTAGCTTTTGTAACAGCTTCTAAAGCTGGTACTGGGGTCACGACAATTATGCGTTTACCCTGAGCCAGAGCTCTTTCTCTTGCTACAGCGGTCTGCACTGCTGTCAGGATTTTTTCAGTTGAAGTGAAACGCATCTCTGCGTTTGTGTACAGGTGTGATTTGTATGTGATTGGTACTGTTTCACCTTCATTGAAAGTCAAATAAGTGTACCCGAATTGACCCGCTATTACTCGGATCACTAAGTTGCGTACGTTTACGCGTGTCTGTAAATGTTTAGAAGCTATCATGTCTTCCTGTAGGGAACGCAGGATATTTGTATGTTCCTGTGTCAATTGTCTGATTGAAAAATCAGGTTTTATTAAGTCGTAGAAAGGTTTGACTCTTTCTGCGTAATCCAAAATGTATGTTCGACCAAAATTTAGGAATCCCAGAATTGATTGTAAATTCTTCAATGATTTTGGAGGTTGGAGCAGCGCACACTTTTCTAAAAAGTTAGCTGCTAGGCTTTTTCCTTCACTTGACAGCTCATACCCTAAAAATAGGACACTGAGGTGGCCAATTTTTGATTTTTTTAAATTAAATTTATAGCCCTCAGAGGCGAATCCCATAATAATGGTGCTCACCCTGGTCAAGTGCCTCGGTAAGTCATCGTCCGTCAGATAAATATCATCCACACAGGACAATGCTTCTTCATCCAAATTTTGGAGTAACTCTGTTACTCTTGCTGAAAATACCCCAGGGCTATTTTTATACCCTTGGGCTAGTCGAAAAAATTGTCGCTGGGACCCTAACGCACTGAATGCGGTCAGATACCTGCTTTCAGGCGCTATATTTTGGCAGAAAAATCCATTTGAGATATCAAGTGTTGTTTTATATTTTTTGCGCACAATGTTATTCATTAATGCGGCACTGTGTGCATTTTGAACTGCAAATGTCTTTGTGCAAGGGTTTAAATGTCTGTAATCTAAGACTAGACGATATGTGTTGTCAGGTTTGGCTACGGGGAACAAAGGATTGTTCATAGGTGAAGTGCAATTTTCTATCACCCCCTGGTATTCAAGTTGATCTTGTTTTTTAGCTTCTCGCTTTATAGGATATTGCCTTTGAGCATTTGGGGAAACTTTTTAACGGGATCACGTGGTGGGTTGAATCCTCATCCCAACCAACATGAGTTTTGTACAATGCCGGAGCTAGGGCAACCGCCCACTCCTGCGCATATGCATGTTTTAAATGTATGGGAACGAGGTCGGAAAAGGCTGGAAAAATTACAGTTTCTCCCCTAGGGCACTCCATGAAGAATGCTGGCGGCCAGTCTTGTTCTGCTAATAGAATGTCATAACCAGATGACAGATTTTTCCAAAAGAGAACTTTAATTTTTCTGGCTTTGTCCCCCTCCATCCGGAGTGTTATCTCATGTAACTTATGTGGGACACTTACCCGAGTATCAGGTGTTTCCACCGTGATATACTCACTCAACACCGCTGTCACCAGAAATTCCTTCAGGTTCTGGCGAGCTATCGTTACTTCTGCCACGCTGTCTAGCATCGTCAGAGCCCATTCCCCGTTCAGAAGCTGTGTCCTCAGAATTCTGGGCATGTCTGATCTTGAGACCTGCTACCTTCTTCTTTTTAAACTGAGGTTTCTGTTTTTGTTTATCTTCTTTTTTAGGTGCGTAGTCCGCAGCGCGTTGCATGTCTCTGGACTTTGTACGCTCCTCTGACCGTCCTTCCCTCTCTGAGTTTTTTGATGAACCCTGAAAGGAACGAGAGGAACGAGTATCAGTATCCTGATACCTGTCAGGTTATTTAATATTATCCCTATTCCTGAGGTTATACCTCCTTTCAGAGGGCTCCTGTTGAGGAGACCTACCTCTGGATTGAGATCTGCTGTCTGTAGACTTTTGTTGTTTTTATTTTCCCACTTCTTTTTAGAAGAAGTAGGTGTCTGCTTTGTAGTGTCCTTTTCAGGACTGCCCACTAGTTGTGGTTTTAATGCTTTCCCACCTAGACTGTCTCTGCCTAATTCTGCATATGCAGTTTCAATTATTTTGGGTAGTTCGTGTTGTTGATCTATTGGACCGAACTCCCTTAGGCGTTGGCGGATCGCCACTGATGCTGCTTCCCCCTTAATGTTAGCTAGTATTATGGCTGATACCTGGTCAAAGTTATTTAGTAACTTCATCCCTAAGTTAAGGGCAGGTTCTGCTCCGTACTCATTTTGTATCTGTCTCAATACGTCTGGCACTACTGCTAAGGACGGGATACCATGTGTTCTGGTATATATGGCAGCAAAGACTGAACCCCAAGAGGTGCAATCCTCTACTTGGGGTGTGATCCCCATGGGCAAGCAGATTGTCAGAATTCTGTGTTTTTCATAGGTGGTAGTATTCGGGAATACTGCCTCAAGCTGAGTTATTTTCTGAGCTATCCAGAATGGTATTTGTTCGCGTTTCGCTGGCATTTTGCCCATTACCGCGTGTAATGTTTGAGGAGTAATTTTATTTCCTGTACCCTGAGCTGGAGTACTATTTGCTGCACCTGGTGCAGGTTGGATTGTTAAAGTCCTCATGACGAATTGTGTCAGGTTTCTGTAGATTTTAATTAAATCTCTGTGTTGTACGAGTAATTCTGGATGTGGCATTGTTCCAATGTCAGGATGCAGTGTGTAAGCCGCTAGTATTGGCCATGTGGCCCCGTCTCCTCCGAGCGGGCCTAATCTTACTCTTCCTCGTACGTGGGGTAGGGCGCCATTAAACCAGTAATAATGTTCCTGGTAAGTGAGTGGAATCTCTATGTCCTCAAACGGGGCATATTCATGTGGTGCATCTCCTCTCAAATAGTAGTGAAATGTCTTTGTTATGGCATTTGCTGCTGGGAGTGTTACCCATGAATAGAATACCTCTGTTTTGTTTCATTCGTGTGCCTCAATCACGAAAACTACCATGCCACTCTTGGCTGGTAAGCCATTTTCTAATAGTCTTAGGGTGACTGTCCTTCTGAATTTTGGTGCAATCTGTATTGCATCCTCAGGATCTTCTTCTCCCTCTAAAACGTTCAGGTCAACTCTCTCATCCCCTGAACCAGTCATGTTTAGAGGAAGAGGGTTTATGCACAATTTAGGAACTAAATGTCCTTCAAGCTTGATTAACCAACAGCCAATAAATAGTATTCTCGTACTACTCAGCTGTGGCGGATTTAGTGCTCACCCACTCCAGACGTCTCTGGGGTTTTGTGAGTAGGTTCTCTGAGAATAGCACGACTGAACTACCCAGATTCTACTGTTAAATAAGTACCCAACCAATGTTGGGCGCCATGTCGTGTAGTTCCTATAGTACCCCTGCAGGACCTGCGCATTTGGATAACATAAACCGTGGGCTTGGTGACTGACTGGCTCTGTGCACCCCCACCACATATGTTAGCCTGATTTGCATTAGCTAGCTCACAGTGCCACTAGAATCTCCTCTTATCGGGGAGAGATTAGTTTCTGGCAACCTTAGATCATGACAACCCAAATTCCTCAGAATCGTGGAAACAATGTACTACCTTTCGCTCAGTCACTCGTGCTTACTTATTCGGTTTGGCTCAGAGAGTTACAAAGAATAAACAGTCTGGGCGTTTCAATAAGTATTTATTGAACAGTTGTTATTCTATTTTTTTTATTTTCTTTTTATTTAGAAGGTTTTATATAGCGCGGCCAAGACCCTTGCGGGTATCAGAGCGCTTTACAACAAATAAATGAAAGAAAAAGAGGGAATAGCCAGAGGGAAATAGGTATATACAAATAAAAATAATAATGCTTATAATAAGTCCAAACAAACGATAAAAGATCCAGCATAACACCTATCTACAGTCCTGCATCAAATAGATCAAGTGAATTTTGTCAGGAGAATCGATTTAACTTCCTTTTTAAATGATGCCGCGTGAGGGTTCTGTCTTGTATTTGGGGGTAGGGCATTCCAAATTCTAGGGGCCATTCCTGAGAATGAACGGTTATAAGTTTTCTTTTTTTTGAAACGTTGTGGTTTCAACAGGAGGTTATATGAGCTCCTGTTAGTTCTGTTGCCGCCCGAAGGAACTAGTTTCTCAGCAAGGTAATGTGGTGTTTTGTGATGCACTGCCTTGTGTGTCATACAGGCGATTTTCTAATGGATTCTGGCCTCAAAGGGTAGCCAGTTAAGGGCACGCAAATCCGGGGAGATGTGACAATTTCTTTTGGAGCCTGTGATTAGCCTGGCGGCTGCGTTGATTGATGCTCTTAGTGGGGCTGTCGTTGCTCTGGGGAGGCCGCAGAGAGCGATACTCCCATATTCCACTCTGGGTATTACTAGCGTTTGGACTGCTTGTTTAAAGTCATTTGCGGGTATGAAGGGTTTCAGTCTTCTTAGGGTGTTCATTTGAAATGTTGCTCCTTTTGCTGCTGCACTGATGTGCTTCTGCATATTTAGCTTCCTGTCCAGAATTATACCTAGCGATTTGGCAGAATCGATCATGAGCGGTTGGCCGTCTAGTGCTGTTAGGTGCTTCATCCACTCCTTGATGGTGGTTGTTTGGTTGGGGGGCGCAATTAGCAGGAATTCAGTTTTTAGGGTGTTTAATTTTAAATGGCTGTTTGCCAGCCAGGTCTGCGTTTTTTGTAGCGTCGAATTAAGGTACTTGATGTCCTCAAGTGAATGTACCTTAATGTAGAGTTGTGTGTCATCTGCGTACATGTGATATTGGATCTCTGCAGAGTTGAGAAGTTCTGTGAGTGGCTCCATGAACAAATTGAATAGTGTAGGGGAGAGGGAGGAGCCTTGGGGTACTCCTAAAGTGACAGGAGTAGGTTTGGATAAAGATTGATTGGTCTTGAAACTTTGTGTTCTGTTTTGAAGGAAGGAAGTGAACCAGTTGAGAACCGTTCCCGAAAGCCCCATTCTATGTTTCAGGAGGTCTAATAGACTGTCATGTTTGACGGTGTCGAAGGCGGAGGATAGGTCCAGTAGGATTAGTAAACATGCTTTGTTTTGGTCCAGTATTTTTAAGGCATCATCTATTATGTGGGTCATGGCGGATTCGGTGCTGTGCCCTGATCGAAAGCCAGATTGGAATTTGTCGAGCAGATTGAAGTGATCAATGTGGTGGGTAAGTTGCGTGTGAACACATTTTTCTAGTAGTTTGGCCAGGGTGGGGATGTTAGATATGGGGCGATAGTTATTTAGGTCAGCTGGGTCAGCTGATGATTTCTTTAAAATGGGGAGACCTGACCAGCTTTGAGGATATCAGGGATGGATCCTTGAAGCAGAGAGCTGTTTATAATCCTGGTCCATAGAGGCACTAATGTCGGTATGAGGTCTTTTAGGAGGGAAGCTGGGAGTGGGTCAGCGAAGTGATTGGAGGGATTTAGGGCTGTAAGCGTTTTTAGAATAGCTTCTTCGCTGTAGAGGTTGAATGAGGACCAGTCTGCATTGTTTTTGGGGTCGAGCTTTGGGAACAGCTAAGCGGGTTCCTGCAGGGGGTCCCTGAGGCGCTCATGTGAGGGTTGGAGAGGGCTGAAAGGTCCTTCAATAGGTCTGTCTTAAGGTTTTCCGTTTTTTGTGTGAAATATGATGCGAAAACCTCGCAGTTAGGGAGTGTTTCTGCATTAACTTGAGGTGAGTGGGAGACACCCTTAGATTGCGTTTTGATTATTTCAAACAGTCTTTTGGGGCGATTCTTGGATTGGTTCAGTTGATTGCTGAAGAAGTCAATTTTTGAGCGTCTAATTTTCCTGTAATAAGCGTTTCTTGTGTTTCTGAGTAATTTGAGGTGAGGGGAGGAAGGTGCTGCTCTCCATTGACGTTCAATTGTTCTTAGTGTTCTTCTGTCCTCATTTAACCTACCGTCATACCATGGGTTTGTAACTTTGTTTGAGATACTTTTCAATTGTAGTGGGGCTAAATTATCTAATAATATGTTCATAGATTGGAAGTAGTGGTTGGTTAGCTCAGGTACTTCATGTGAGCTGTCAGATGGAGGCGTTAAGATAGGGCAAGCGGTTGCAAGTGAGTAGGGATTGATGTTTTTTAGGTTTCTCTTCCAGATTTTCGTTCTCTTGGGTTGGACATGGAGTGGTTTAACTACTTCGTTGATATAGAAGGTGATGATGTGATGGTCGGACCAGTCACAAGGGAGGATAGAATCCAGTTGGGTGTAGTCCGCTTTGGAGATTACCAGATCTAGGATTGATCCTTTGTTATGTGTTGGGCTGTCACAAATTTGGGATAAGTTAAGGTCAGTCAAGAAAGTTTTTAGGCTATTGACCTCCGGGTCGTCCGGGTCATTCCAGTGGAGGTTGAAGTCTCCAAGGAAAATCTGCTTGTTCTGGAGATTGGCATTTGTAGCTAGGATATCCATTACGTGTTCAATAAAGGTAAGGTTGTTTCCTGGTGGATGGTACAATGAGTGAATTGAGCATATAGGAGTGTTATTATTAGAGATTTCAAGATGTAGGTATTCACAGGAGGTGAAACCCGGGAGATGAGACGTTTCACAGAGAGGTAGTTCCGGTGTATGCAGGCAATACCTCCTCCAAGCCTGTCAATTCTATCTAGTCTTGTGATGTGATAGTTAGGTGGGACTAGTATGTCCAGGATGGGCGCGGATGAGTCGTTTAGCCATGTTTCCGTTAAGATTATGAGGTCAGGTTCGTTGTTTAGTATGAGGTCGGCTATATCAGCGGCATGACGCGCTGCTGACCTACAGTTTAGTAGGATACATTTTAGCCTGGCCTTGGTAGGTATAGTGATGTGGTTTTGTGAAATGGGAACTTTCTTGAGGTTTTTTTCAACAATACCTCTGGTGACGTGTCTACTGGTTCTATCGGGGTTGGAAGGGATGGCTTGGATAGAGGACAGTATCCGTGTGTTGTCTATGTGCACCGAGGGAAGGGACGGAGATGGGGGTTCGTAGGACTGAAGTAGAGAGGTAAGATCTTGCGGTGAGAGTGAGTTTTTTATTCTGAATGGGCGGGTTAAGGCATTGGAGTCAGGTATTGATTTCCATCTAGGGGGGTTCTGTGACGTGGACCTAGCGTGTGATTGTTGGCGGAATCTCGCTTTTGTGTTTGGTTGTGTCAGGATAAGGTCATGAATAGTTTGGATGTCATCTTTAATTTGACTTAGGGCTAGTAATATCTCCTCGAGTCTAGGGTCAGGAGCCAGAGTTGACTTATTTCTCAGCCGGTCTGTGGGTAGGTGAGGTGGGGTTATAAGACTGTGTTCGTGAGGCGAGAAGTGAGGTGGTTCGATTAGTGGTTGTTTTTTAGTGTGGTGATCCGATGTAAGAGGGGAAGTAGAGAGGGGGTGCGACGGGGTAATGTTTTGAGCTGTAGGGGGAGAGGCGGTAAAGTTCGACGTGAGGGGAGAGGAGGCCTGAAGGCGTGCTGGCTGATCGGATGTAATGGTGTAGGGAGAGGTTGGGGCCGAGTTTGTAGTGGGTATGCTAGGCATAGCGAGATCGGTGGGGTGGGTAGAGTTGTGTAATGTGTGGGAGGGGGAATGGATGCGGGATGGGACAGCTAGAGGAGTGGGGACACTTGTGTGCAGAGTGATAGGAATAGAGGAAGTGCCAGTGTAGTTGTGGGAGGAGTAGGCCATGGGGAGATGTATGTCGTACAGTGTGGGGTCAAATGGGGCGGGGGCAGGTGAGTGTAGACAATGGGAGCTAGAGGGAGGAGGACTAGTGGGGAGGTCATGTGGTTGGTCGGGCTGAGTGCTGGGAGAGAGGTCTGCTGGGGAGGTAGGAAGGTGTCTCACCACCTTATCTTTGATGTGCGGAAATATGTTATCCAGTAGATTCAGGTTTTGGTCTGAGGCTTGCATGAGGATGATTCCATTATGATATATGGTGATTGTTGCTGCCGCCTTATAGAACGTGGAGAGAATGATGGATAGTGTAAGCCCATGTGGCGTTTTTTTAGTGGAAGAGATCGAGAATAAGGCGAGAAAGGCTTTCCGCCATTGGGCCCTTCTCTTGGTATAGAATATGATGTCATTTGTTAGCTGTCCTTTATAGTTTGAAAAATAGGTGTCAGAAATTGGGATTTCTGGGTGAGATTTTAGTAAATTATGTTTGAAACTTTTTGCCGCTTTTTTTGTGAGGTTAGGGGGGTATTTAATGGAGTAAGTGTGCAGGCCTGTTAACTCCATGTCTTTGTTGCAATAGAGTTAAGGGGTCAGAGAATGGGATTTTTTTTTTTTTTTCCTCCTTTTGGGTGTGGGGTGGTCAGAGAGTATGAGAAGTGGAACGAATTGTTGCGTTCCCGAGGAATTAGGTAGGAGTGGGAGGGTCAGAAGTCTGCTAGATAGAGGGAATTGATGCCTTGAGGAGGGGCCTAGATAGAGGGAACTAGTTGAAGTTTGCGTAAATGTCAGAGTAGGGGTCGAGTATGCTAAGTATTCAAAATAAATCCTACTGAAATAGTGGTTGTCCTACATCTACCTCGGTGATTTGGTAGTTTTAGTTAATCAAGGGAGAGTTCAGGGTTATGCTATAGTTAGGTAAAACAAATAGGAAAGACTTTCCAAGATGGCTGCATGTTTGATCAGTAGTGTTTTGGCTCAAATGCGTAGTCCTATCACTCTTTCCATGCGCCTGTCACTCTAGTTAAGGTTCTTTCATTCTTACCCTGGGTTGTAGTTGTTAGTCCTTTGTTTGTTTTTAATACTGTGTAGAGCGAGGTAGTCCTATGTCCTTGATCATGGCTTGTTGTGGAAAAGGAAACAAGCCTCTCGTTTAGTTAATTGAGTAAGTCGGCCATTTTGAGGTGAGGAATTGCAGCTATTTAAATTGTGTGATCCAAATGGTGGCTGCGATGTGTCTAGATTCACCATAAAGCAAAAGGGATCTTTGTGGCAGGTTCCATGTATCACGCATCCATTTATGAATGTCGAAATGCCTTGCAGTCTGGTGCTCTGCGCCCCGTATACCCTGATTGTTGCCCTTTGCACCGATCCTGGCTAAAAGAAGAAGCAGGCGTCAGGGTGGAACGTCCTGGTTAGCGGCGGAGTGTGCACATCGCTCCGCCCGACCCAAGCGGTGAATGCGGCAAGAGGGAGGGAAATATCTGCGATTATCAGCTGCGACCCTGCCAGGATATCATCGAGGGTCAAGATGCCGGATCAGCCGTCGTTCCTCTTCGGCGATGAGGGAAGATAGACTTTGGATGTCATCTCCCTGGGGACCCGCGTGTCCGTTGCGATGAGAGTAACGAGTAGGAGGGGGGGGGAGTCGGAGTGCCCGGTCCTGCACTGCACGCTCCTTTCAATATGCGTCCTCACCTCGGGACTCCCGCTTTCATTCTTCGCTGCAGCAGCTCCCCTTCAGTGTTGTCTCCAGCGATGCGCTCTTCTCCTGTTGTCCAGTTGCAAACCGGGTGCCGGTGTCCTGCCGATTCTCCTGCGGGACTGTCTCCGGTCAAGGTGCCAACCCGGGGGTCCCCACCGTCCAGCAGCGATGTGGGCGAGCTTGGACGAAAAGTAGGGTCGCCACCAGCGAAGTCCTGCTCCTGAAGCGGAGGACTCTCAACGGTCGAATCGGGTACAATTGTTTGAAACCAGTTGTCTGTAGCGATGCCGTTCCTCTGTTCCTATGTTCCGGTGCCTGAAGCCGCAGGGTTTGCGAGGGCTAAACAGGGATATTTTGCCAATTTCGATCCCCAGCCTATGGAGCTCCATTCTTGAGCTCCTCTCCGGTCGCCATATATGTGCTGCGGCAACCAGCAGACAATAGCAGAGATATATTATCAGTAGTACGATAAAAGCAAAGGGATAGAACAGTTCTACCATATTGCAATAGTCATGAATACATACATGAATATAAAAAGCATTATGAAAAGTGCGCGTACTCCTACGATGCCTAACTAGGTGTACCTTAGTGTACCTAGCATATGTGTTGTATACGAAGGCAGAATCTACCTCCAGAAGTACGGGACCTCCATGGGAGTGTTTTCGCTCCCAGTGTAGCAGGCCTGTACGTGTATGACTTTGAGACCCAACACCTATTACACAACGACCAACCACGAATTCCCCAAATCAAATTCTACAAGCGCTACATTGACGATATTTTACTAATCTGGGAAGGAACAAGTGAATCCCTCAACACATTCTGTGACTGGCTCAACACATGCGATCCCAACCTTCGCTTTACATACAACTTTCACAGACAACAGACCACATTCCTGGACTTGGATATTGAAGCAGCAGGAGGAGGCCTCAAGAGTAAAACACATTTCAAACCAACTGCCCGCAACTCTCTACTCCACTTCACCAGCTTCCATCCTAGACCACTTCGCGAAAACCTCCCATATGGCCAATACCTCAGGCTACGCAGAAATTGTAGCGAAATAAAAGACTACAAATCTCAAGCCATAGATCTGAGTAGAAAACTACACCAACGAGGATACCCCAAATGCATTACCAATAAAGCCAACAAGAGGGCCAGAAACCAAAACCGTGAAGCACTCATCGAAACCCAGACACGAGATCCCACCCCAGTGCCACTTACATGCGTGACAACTTACAATACCGTGACCAACAAAGTCTCTCAGATCATCCGTAAACACTGGAAAATACTGAAGACAGGTAACCTCGATTGGGCACCACCGCTCCTCTCCAACAAGAGAGCGAGATCAATAAAATATGCCATAGTGTCCACCAGACCAATACAACCACAAAGACCTACAAGCACAGTTCTCAATGCCTGGGGGCTCCCAAGCATCACGGGTCACTACCCGTGTGGGAATTGCAGTGTGTGTCACATCACCGAGACTGCGAAAAACCTCACCCTGGAACCGGGAAAGACATGGGAGCTAAGAAAACACACCAACTGTAACACTGAACATGTCATATACCGTATCGTCTGCCCCTGTAACCTCACGAATCGTAAAATCAAAACCAGGATTTGCGAACACCGCAGCACCATACGGTGCAAGAAAAACACTACCAGAATGACTAACCACTTTCTAGAGATAGGCCACACGACCAATGATATGAGATGGGTAGTCATAGAAGCACTAGACCCCAACCTACCCAATATCCAAAGCCGCCTACTTGAGAAAGAACAAAGATGGATATATCGTCTGTCAAGCCACATTACAGGCTTGAACGACAATATCCCCTGGAACAGTCTCAGAAGACTGTAGACACAGCATCTGAACACCCAGTCCACTTTTGGCACAAAGCACACTTATGGCCAATTCAGCCTCCCTGAGAGATCCCGGAGCCCACCGCCACACATGGCGCGATCACACTTGCCCCATCTACCCAACGAGAAACAGGACACACCTGCAGAACCCTCGGACTCCAATTTTGAAGTCCCTCAGCATCATCTCATTGTCATGCTGCCCCCCACGTTATGTGCTCTTTACAGAACACTGTGCTTTTGCATATCCAAAGTCCAGCGTCTACATTTTACATTTTTGCTTCATCACAGCACTACTTCAGACATGCCAGAGCGCCCCACCCTTGCAACTCTGCTTTATTACAGCGTTTTCATTCCAGCACTACTGCTAATAAGCCAGAGCGCTCCTCTCTCGCGCGACATGCCGCCGACTGCGCATGCGCACCTTCAGACACCCTCGGATCCCGTGCGCGCATGCGGATAGAGTACCTGCTCCCAGCTACACATGCGCATACGCTTCTCTCGCTCCAGCCTCGCATAGCCCGGCCCCCCGGCGCTCATACCGGCACTTACTCCATGGCTCCAACAACTACATTAACCGAGCCCACACCGGCCCCCTTTCTCATCCGGGACGACGAGAGACCACAACAGGTTTTTAGCGGGTTCACTCTGATACCAAGTAAGGTTGCGCTGTGGGCCACATCCACTAGTATTCCGTGAGCATTTACTATTCCTGCAACTCACATGCCTTCTTTCTCTTACCAGAGTCATTTATAGGAGCGAACTCCTCCCGAGCCCCGATCAGCCACTCACACTCAACCATAGTGTAATTATAATATCTTCTACATAAGCGCCGCTTCCGGCTTTCCGTGCTTTGTTTTTAAACTATTTGGCGCGCCACGTTTGACGGCATAATGCCGGTTTTTTCACGTGTGCGCTCAACATTTTAAATGTATAATCTACCAACACTGTGGCCAGCCTTGCACCTAGTCACGCTGTAATACTGTATAAAAACGGTGATCGCGGCCACCATCGTGACAACCTCATGTTGCCACTAGATTACCGCACAGAAGCCTCCCAGCTTCATAGCAACGCTAAGACTGTTAACCATAATAGCTGCTGCACCAATTCTGCATGTAGCATGTTCACCATATAGATATGTATTTTATTACGGGTACCATCACCAGGCAGGTCAATTTGGATGACCATAGCACTTAAGATTGCATTTTATGTTGCTTAATATCACTGCCAATATATTATCTGTTCGTCATATCATGTATACATACATGTTTTGTGCTGTTATTTCTTTACCCACAGGTCCTTCTTTTATATACGTGTCCGTAAGTACGTAGACACGCAGTCCACACACCTTAGCACGTGTGTAGGTACCATTTTTACTGTTTGCACTTTTCACGTGGCATCACATTTTTGCCACTCACTTTATTTTCACGGTCCTGAAGAAAGCCCCTCTTACATTCTCTTGCGGGCTGAAACATGTAGACCCATCACATAGCCAACTACAAGATAATTATTTCTTTTTTAGTTGCATCACACATAATTTTTTAACCATATCCTGAGCCGCCAGTAATAAACACAAAGAGGCAAAAATTCTCAGAGATATTTTTAATTCACATCACAACACATCTCTGCACCACACCAGCTCCACTGTAATCAGGCGTCGTAGCACAACCGGGGGCATTCGGCCACCCGGTTGGGACCCCAATGATGAAGCATGACACCAACTAGGTTGGTGTGTGAGGAGTCTTTTAACAAACCCAGTGGGTTCCAAACACTGCCTACCAGTGATGGTGCCACACATCGACAGGGTTCGTCCAGAATTGTTTAACATATATTACACAGGGGATACGGACGCACCCCCTCCTTCCCTTGCTCTCCCATTGTTTCTGATATCTAAAAGCCTAAGAGCCAAGAATCCTTCTAGGATTTAGTCGAACCCCCATACCTGAATAGAGAGAGTGTGGGACCCTGTCCTGGTCTCGAGTTGGACACCCCGCAAGGGCTGTGTTAGACCGCTGTCAGCTGGAGCGACTGCATGCAGGAGCCTCAGCGTCTCTGGTCAGTGTGTCAGCATGGAAGTCTCGGTTCCCTCTATCTTACCGGGGTAAGATGTGGTGTATTTATACCCTGAAGACTCTAGTTGCTTCGTATGGTTTGTATTGGCCCTTGTTAGGCGTGAGGAAGACGTCAGGGGTGAACTTTGTACATACATATTATGCAGGTGGTGTATTCCTAGAGAGCCATGCATAATTGATGAGTGTGGGCCTGTGTTTGGGAAAAACCCTGCTGTATTCAAATTCACAGACTAGATAACGTTCAGCCCTCAGAGCTCGTTGTGTACTAGCGAGGACCAATGTAGGTGAAAGATCATGCCTATATAAGGAATCATGACTATAATAGGACATGTACAGTTATGACCGTAATAGGGCATATGCGGCTTTGACCATAATAGGGCAAGTACGAATATGACCGTATTAGGGTAAATATGAATAAGTCCATTTTAGGGCATGTATGAACGGGTCTACATTAGGGCCTCTATACGGGACATAACAACGGAGCACACGTTGTCAGGTCGTCGATGCAGATATTACAGGCGGATAGTTGACGGATGGGCGCTCAGCCGGGCAGAGCCTCACTAGGGTGCGGCCATCTCGCCGTGCCCCCTGCATCGCCCCCCCCAAATTAGAAGGTTGAGCATCCCTGACTCTATCAATGGATGTTCTCTTCCGTCTACATCCTTTAAAAGTCCCTTCTCTGCTAGAATCAAGAAAGGATCTTCCACCGCTAATTCCATCACTGATGGATACCACATCAAGTATAATGGCATTCAGGAAACAACTGAAAACTTGGCTGTTCCAGCATGCAGTTTAATGGCCTTCCGCCTCGGGACCGATGTTTCACCCCTGGCTTCTGTATCTTTCTGTCTTAGCGCCGGGATACTCTGTTGAGTAGCTGTGCGCTTTATAAATCCATTTTTAACATAACATAACATAACATGCCTGCGTTATCCAAAAAGGAGTTATTAAAATCAGACCGCATGCCTGTCCTCACTTGCATAAGAACTCTCGGGATCATTGAAAAAGGGGGGAATGCATAACCTTTCAAACCCTTCCAAACTAGGCTGAACGCATCCACACACATAGCTCCTGGATCCGGTCTCCAACTCATATAACTCTTCAACTGATTTGTTATCCTTGAAGCAAACAAATCTACCTTCAATGGACCCCAAATTCTCTGAATCCACCTGAAAAACAAAGGATTCAGTTTCCAATCGCTGTAATCCTTTAAAAAACGAGAATTCCAATCTGCTACCAAGTTCTCCTTCCCAGGAAGATACTGAGATATAATAGTTATTTTGTGCTCCATACAAACTTCCAAAAATCCTTCGCCAGATCCGCTAATCTCATTGAACTGCTTCCTCCTAACTTGTTTATATAAGTCACAGCCGAAATATTGTCCATCCTCAACAAAACTCTTCTCTTTTGAATTCTCTCCCTGAAACTGCGAACTGCTAAAACTCCCGCTTTCAATTCCAAACAATTTATATGATCTTTCCTCTCTTTCAAATTCCATCATCCGCCAAAAATCGCTCTGCCATTCCAAGCCTGTAAATTTTCCAATCACCAATTCAACTCTTCCTTTGCTTCCGAATCTAATTCCACCTTGTCTCCATACCATAGACCCTTGTTTAAACTTGTACCTTTCACTCTCTGTAATGCCCTATAATGTAATCGGCCTGGAAAAATTGCCTGAATCGAAGAAGATAGAAGTGCTAATACTCTTGCCAACCGCCTTAAGCTCACTTCCCGTTTCCTTAACAGTAATCTCACCTCTCTTTTAATCAAAACAATCTTTTTTACCGGTAACTCCAACTGACTTTTTACCGTGTCCACCACAAGACCTAAAAACTCCATCCTTTGAGCTGGTACCAAAATTGATTTCTCCAAATTTAGTACAAAACCTAAATCCCTCAATAGTTTCTGTACTAAGATGCTCTGCTCCAATAAACTCTGTACCTCTCCATTCATGATAAGAATGTCATCTAAATAAATTAATAATCTGACCCCTCTTTCTCGCAAGAAACCCACAACCGGTCTCATTACTTTTGAAAAACACCATGGGGCTGAAGATAAACCGAAAGGAAGGCAAACAAATTGATAAAGTTGTCCCTTCCACCTGAAGTGAAGGTATTTCTAACTCTCCTACGCTATCGCTATTGAAAAAATACGCATCCTTCAAATCTATTTTTATCATCCAATCTTTTTCCAATAAAATATCCCTTAACAGATGGATTCCCTCCATCTTGAAATGATTGTACACAACATATTGATTTAACTCTTTCAGGTTTATGACCGGTCTCCATCCTTTGTCCTTTTTTTTCACCACAAAAAGGGTACTAACAAACCCTTTCCTCTTTTCTGACACTTTTATTATCACCTGTTTTCCCAACATTTCTTTTACTTCTCTCTCTATAATATCTTGTACTTCTTTTTGAAAATATATTTCTTTTGGTTCCTTCCTTTGAACTGGTATAGATACAAAATCTATCATATAACTAACCCTGGGCGGAGCTGGCGTAGTAAGACTACACTGAGGTCCACGGAGTTGGGGGGAAACTCCGTGGAACTCCGCTACGCTCCGCCACCCGCCACCCGCCTCCACAAAAAACAGTTAAGATTATTTTAAAATGAAATAAAAACACACTTACCTGTCCTTCGGCGTCCCCGGGCTGCCCTCCTCCACCTTGCCGTATCTCTCCTACGTGGGGTACATCTTGAGAGAACTGCGCATGCGCGCATGCGCAGTTCTCTAAAGATGAACCCCATCGTAGGAGAGAGAGCAGCCCGGGGATGCCGCAGGACAGGTAAGTGTGTTTTTATTTAATTTTAAAATAATCTTTAACTGTTTTTCAGGGGGGGGCAGGCTGGCTGAATCCGCTCCGCTGCAGAGTCAGAGTTTTGCCCTATACTCCGCGTTCCCAGCGGAGCGCAGAGTGGGCAAATCTCTGCACACTCCGCTGGCAGAGCGGAGTATATAGCTCAGGGCTACATATAACCTTTTATTGTTTCCAACACCCAATGATCTCCTGTCATCTCTTTCCATTTCTCCTGAAACATCTTCAGTCTCCCTCCTGAATTTTTCTGGATAAAACCAAAAATATTTCTCGTACTCACCTTGACCTGTTTGTCCTCCTGACTGAAAACCTGTTCTTCCTCTTGATGATCTGCTCCTTCCTCCTCTTCCTCTTTAAGGATAGAATGTAGACTGATATGGGTTTCCTCTGAAAGCACCTCTTCCTTGTACACCACTTCCTCCTTGGTAGAATGGGCCTCTTGAGTATGGACGGCCGAAAGACTGACCCCCTCCTTCCGGCCCTGCCATATAAATTTCTGAATACTCTTCTCATCGATGCAGGTGCCTTATCTAATGAAGTAAAGGTTTGCACATGTTTTCCTAATGATTTTACTAGACCATCCCCAAAAAGAAGACCTTTTGGCTCTTCACTGCTCTCTCTTTTTGCAAAATCTCCTAATTTTGGACTGCCATTCATCTTTCCGCTATCAATCCCGCGTTAGCGTTACCATTGAAGCATATAGCTCTCTGGCTCCAACCTCTTAATAGTTCTAAGTCAATTTCAGAACCATTAACGTACGACTCCTCAACCATGTCAAATATTCTTGCCACAGGACCAAGAATATCCAAAACGTTATCTTCGCATTGTTTCAGCTATCTTTCCAACCCTTTCCTCCGGTCACGACCTAACTTAAATAAATAAGTAATGAGGTCTTGTGGTGTGTAGTCCCTATATTATGTATACACAAAAACCCTTTCGTTCAAAAGGGGGGGAAACAAGAGGCTACGGGGTAGGCAGGGTAAGCTGGCCTCCAACCAACATATATCACACAACAAGAAGCTACCCTGACTCAGTGTCTGAATCAGACGCTGAGTCAGGGTAGCTTCTTGTCGTGTGATATAGTTCCTATATTACCCATACAGGATCTGCGCGTTCAGATAACATAAACTGTAGGTTTGGTGGCAGACTGGCTCTGAGCACCCCCACTGAGAATGTTAGCCTTTCTGTTTTAGCTGGCTCACAGTGCCACTAGAATCTCCTCTTATCGGGGAGAGAACAGTTTCTGGCAACCTCAGAACATGACAACCCTGATCCCCCAGGATCGTGGAAACAATATACTACTTTTGGCTGAGTCACTCGTGCTCTCTTATTCGGTCTCAGAGAGTTTCACAGAAGAAACAGTTGGGCGTGTTACAATAAGATTTTATTGCACAGTTGTTCTTCTAGTGTAAAATAGATGTGCTGCAACAACCGTTAGACAGTAGCAGATATATATGATTAGCAGTACAGTGAAAATAAAAGGATAGTACAGTTCTACCAACTTGCAATAATCATGAATACATACATGAATATAAAATGCATGATAAAAGAGTGCGTACTCCTACGATGCCTAACTAGATGCACCTAAGTGTACCTAGCATGTGAGTAGCTGTGAAGCCAAGAATCCCTCTAGGATTTAGTCTAACCCCATTACCTGAAGTGAGAGAGTGTGGGACCCCGTCCTGGTCTCGAGTTGGACACCCCGCGAGGGATGTGTTAGACCACTGTCAGCTGGAGTGTCTGCATGCAGGAGCCTCAGTGTCTCTGGTCAGTGTGTCGGCCTGGAAGTCTCGGTCTCCTCTCCCAACCCTAGCAAGATGTGCTGTATTTATACAAAAAGTATCTAGGGTTTCTTTGTCCCTTGTTTCTTGTATTAGCCATTGTTGGATTTGAGGATGACGTATGGGATGAACCTTGTACGTAGATATTATGCAGGTGGTGTGTAGCCCCTGCCTGGTTTCCAGCAACCCTCATGAATATTCATCCATACTGTATGAGTCCATTGATGGAGTTATAGGACGCTATTGTTCAGGGAAAAACCCTCCTGTGCCCAGGACTAGAACTAGGTAAAGGTTCAATCCTAAAGGCTTGTTACTGTGTAGTATAAGGGAGATAATGTAGGTGAAGGTGTATGATATTACCCGGGCCTATATTAGGGTACCTATATGAAACATAACACTGGGTCCAAATTTTGAGTTATTGTGTCCTTTATATCAATTACCGGACGAGAGCATTCAGCCCTCATGAGATTACGTTTGTTTCTCTCTAATGGTCTTCTAATCCAGAATTTTATATAATCCGAAATGTGCTCCATTGGTCACCACTCTGAACTTCTTGGATGCTTAATCAGAGTAGGATTAAAAAGGGAATGCCCAAAAGGATCCTTCAATTCCTTTTTTGTTTGAGTATTTGAAGAAGCATATTCTGAAAATTCATCTTGATCATTATTATAATCAAGGTCTAAAACATACTCATCCAAATACTCTCCCTCATTTTCATCTGGCCATGATGGTTCACCATCCCTTTCATTTGCAGGGTCAACCTGCCTCTCTTTCGTGCAGCTTTGGGCACCTCTCATTTCTACACCTTTGCTTTTCTTATTCAAATTCTTTAACTCCTCACTGCAAATATTCTCCACTTAATTATTATGTTTCTTTTTCTTCAAGCATTTACCACCAGGACCCCTGTTCTGAGAATCTTCTTCCTCAGATAAGGTCCAAAATTCCTCCTCATCAACATTATCTATTTTCCTTTTACCTTCTTTTGCCGACCTCTCTACAGTCTCTTTTACCTTATTACCAATCTCTTTCTCTATTAATCTCCTTATAATTTCCTCTTGAACTTCCTTATTAGTTATCTCTGCACCCTCATTCATTTTAATGCTTTCTACACTTTGTCTCTACAATATTAATATAGCTTTAAATATTAATTTATTAATTAAATATATATCTCTCAAGAAAAAGTACAACCTCTTTTTTCTATATATATATATATTTTTTTTTTAACTTGTCTGATTATGCTCCCTAAAATAAGGCACTACCTATAAACTATTTTCCCACTACAATAAACCTTTTCCGATCCCTCAGGAAACAAAACCACTGCACGTTTTATTCCGATCGGTAAACTGTCAAAGTCAACTGACTTTCTTTACCGATCAGACACTCGTATCCTAGCAACCTGTTGTTGCTTACACGAAAACGTCATACGTTTTCAAAATAGGCTCAATTACCTTTCAATTATATACGTTTGGTCATACGTCGACCAAACGCGCTCAACCTCCTTCCGAAAACAGCCTCAAATAAGAAGAATCATGATTGCTCTACCTACGCACATTCGCTTGAGCATATTTGCTCGAGCGCTACGCGAAATATCATGCGCCTGTCTCCTCCTTTCAAATTATAAACGGTAAGAGACAACATCCGTTATTGATTTTAAAAAATCTCTTCCTTTAACAAAATTAACCATTTCAAGTATTATTATTCATATTCGATACCCTTTCACAACTAATTTTCCCTACTTAAGAACTAATCTCATCAAATAAAAACACCCAAAAATTGGGTATTAACAACTAAAACAACAAATAAAAGTTCAACTTTAAAAATAACATTTCAAACCTTATACATACTTCTTTACAACTCTAAACCAATTATATTCTTAAATCCATATTAAAACATTCAAATCTTACATCCCAAAAATAAGACATATACTTATCTCCTCAGAAGCAGCAAACAAAAGAGGATGAGCTTAGAATGTTGATGGCTTATGTTATGTTGAATGTTCTAAATGTTTTGTGACTTCATTCAGTGATGTTTGAAGCTTTTAAAGTGCTGCTCAGAAGTAGGTGAATAAAAGGTAATGCATGATGATAGCCTCCTGTCTTGTCATTAAATTCAGAACATTTCTCACTTTGCTTTCGTGAGAGAACAAAACCTCATCATGCACAATGCAGCCTCCATGCTCCCAGACAATCATAGAGAATGGTTGGAGTGTCTCTACTTCATTAGAGGAAAGATCCTTAGCAACTGTTGCTTCTACAGGGAGTTTAAAGGGAACCATACCACTTTTAAAGGGAACTAAATGCAGCACATTTTATCAACTCCAGGACTAGGAAAACATGGATTTTCAACCTTTCTTCCATTGTGTTTTTATGGAAGTTTGTTATGGTAATTTGTTTTATGGTAGCTACTTATTTTAATTATTTGTGTTAATTTTTTATGTTAACTAAGAATTTGTATTTTAGGTGAAACCACAAATAATAGCAAATTACTGTGACCGACCAAGGTTTAGCTCCACCTCCCATGTTCTTAGCTACTCCTGGGGAGCCTTCGATACCATGGAAGCAATGGAAAAAATTGTTTGCCACCTACATGTTAGCCATTGGTGCTGACAAGTATGGCCCTGTAGGGATAGAGGCAATTTTACTTCACCATCTTGGAGTGGAGGGGCAAAGGTTATATGAGGCTCTCCCAGAGGTCTCTCTTGGTGTGGGAGATGGACATGCCAATAATGTCTACGATATGTCCTTACAGATATTGGAAGCACGTTTTGTGAAAAAATTGAATATAGTTTTAGAACGGCATAAGTTTTTCCCTAGGGTGCAAAAGCCAGATGAAGACATTGCGTCCAATGTGGCAGCATTGAGTGGGTTATCCTTAACACGTCAATTTGAAAATCTAGACGATTCTCTTATTCAAGACCAAATAGTAAGGAATACTAGTGACAAGAGGATTAAAGAAAAACTGGTAAAAAAATAATCCAACGCTGGAAGTGGCCATAGATATTGCTAAGGGTTTGGAAAATACTAAATAGATAGAAATCGTTCTTATATGACATAGGAGCATGCATCACATGTGTGTGGATCAATAAATGAGGTCAAGAAGACGAAACTTGTTGAGAAAAATCGTTTTCAGAGAGAATCTAATAATAAGGAACAATCCTTGCCAGCACAAAAACTAATTACAGAACCATCAGATGTTATCGTTGTGGGGAACCAGGGCATATAGGGTCAAGTACAACATGTATAGGAAGAAATGCCTGGTGTTGCAACTGTGGGAGAAAAGGTCATTTCGTCAAGGTTTGTAGGTCAAGGAATCGTTCAACCAAGGTTAAAGAAGTCAATGGCATCTGTGAAAATGTACAAGAACTGGTGCTTGTTGTGGATGACATATGTGAGAGTAAGCAGATAACCTCACATGCTGTGGGAGTAAATATAGAAAGTATGGACAAATTGGAGAATACTCATTGAAATTTATATATTGATAACCATGAAGTGAAGATGTTAGCGGATTCAGGGATCCTATATACTCTATTCTCTCAAAATACCTTTCACAACCATTGGAAGGATAATTATAAATGTAATTAATCCGACATAAATGCAATGGGCTATGGAGAAAAGACCATTGACATCATAGAGATGAAATGGATGATGATAAATTTTGAAGGATAAGTAGTGCATGGCCGAGGGTATAAAACCAAGCAAGGCTCGGATCTGTTAGGGTGGCACCATCAAAGAGACCTGAACATAATCCTCAATCCTAATGACAAGAAGCCAGCTAAAATGACTGGGGTGCACTGTGCGGAAAAGTGTGAGAATTGTTAGGAGGTTTATGGCAAATAATTGATGGAGAGCTACCCAGAGGTATTCACGGATGACCTAGGGAAGCTCAAGGGGTTTCACATAAGATTGTGCTAGAGAAAAATGCTGTCCTGGTGGTGCATAGGGTGAGAAATGTTCCTCGTCTAATGAGGGAACCACTGCAGAGAGAGCTGGACAAGTTCCTAGAGCAGGGGATAATAGAGCCGATAGAATCCTCCAGATGGCTAGCACAAATAGTAGTAGTGGCTAAGGAGGGAAGGAAAATTCGGCTATGCATAGACTTGTGAGACTTACATAAAACATATGGGTGGACAGACAGCCTCTCCCTAACATCTCGGAGATGTTGACGGCGATGGTGGGAGGAAATGTTTTCAGTGTAATTGATATGTATGTTGCTTATCACCAAATCGACCTTCATAAGGACTCTAATCATTTCACATCCTTTGCGATACAGCTGGGAGCGTCGGCCTCAGTGGTGTTTCAAAGGATCATGCACCGGATTCTGGGAAGCCTTACACAAATCCTATGTTTCCATGACGGCATCTTGATCATGGGAAAAAATGAGGAAGACATGATCATTTGATGGAGGAAGTGTTATTGCGCATAAAAGAATATGGAGTGACTATAAACAAAGAAAAATGCCAATTGAGAAGGACCAATGTTACATACATTATCAGGGCAGTGATAGAAGCTGCCAAACCAGCGAATAAAGATCAGCTTGAAGTCTTTCTTAAGACTGGCAGAATACTGCCCCATATCTGTGCAAAATTTTGCAGAGATTATGGAACCCTTGAGGATGATAATGAAAAAAGTGTTGCCTTCAAGTGGACCAGGGAATGTGACAAAGCATTTAGTAGTGTAAGAGATGGTATATTATGTGCACCAACCTAGGGTCATTTTGATGCCACTGCCAGAACGCACATAATGACCGATGACAATAGTGTAGGAGTTAGTGCCGTCCTAATGCAAGTGAAAGATGGTCAAAATAGAACAATTGGGTTCACTTCTAGATGCCTCCAGAAGGCCGAATCCAATTATTCTGTCATTGAAAGAGAGGCCCTATCCTAGCATGCTGTTAGGGAATCAAACATTTTAGATATTTTGTGTGGGGATTACCGTTTAAAGTCAAGATAGACCACAAGCCCTTGACTCCCCTTTTCAAGGGGAGAAAGGGCTTGAAGGAATATGACCCAGAGAATAGCTAGGTGGATGCTATCTGTTTTGGATTACAATTGTACGGTAGAGCACGTAAAAGGTTTAAAAAAATGTGATGGCTGACTGTCTATCTAGAATGCCCATGGAGAGTCTGCACACGGAAGATAAGGATGATGCTGTGGGTATAATGTTGGAAGGGAACGAGGAGTCAGCCATCAATAGAGGAGAATAGGAAATGGATGTTGATGTTACTTTACAGGAATTACAAAAATGTGTGAATGAAGGTTGGAACTTTGAAGGAAAGTCTAATGCCCAGTTCAGGATGAATACCACGTGAGGGATGAAATGAGTGTGAGTGAAGGAAAGCTGATGAGTAGGAACAAGATTATTCCACTTGAAAAACTTAGGAGAAAAGTAATTTGAATTGCACATGAGTTGCACCCGGGCTGCAACATGACTAAAAGGCAGATCCACCAGTCGTTTTGGTGGCTTGTGCCAATAGTGACAAGTCCAGAATTGTTAGACAAGCTCCCTTGAATAGTGTGGAACTACCCAGCAGACCATGGGAAAGGGTGGCAATTGACTTCTTGGGCTCTATAGCGAGGTTAAGTGAGAGAAATAGATACATAATTGGTATCATTGCTTACCACACCAAATGGTTTGTCACTGAAAATACTGGGTCCATAAACACTGAAAATGTAATTGGATTCCTTGAGAGGGTATTCCCGGATGAAGGAATACCCAGAATTGTAGTATCTGAAAACAGGGTGCAGTTTACATCCAATTGTATGAGGGAGTTCTTAAGCAAAATGTGGATTAAATATGAAAGGATGGCCTTGTTCAGACCCCAAGCCAATGGATTGGTTGAACGGATCAATAGCTTGATTATGGAGAATATTCAGTTGTTCTTGGCGAATGGTTTGCCATGGAAAAAGGAGCTGAATACATTGACTTGGACGTACAGGGTCACTCCTCATGCAGGGACTGGCGTTTCACCTTTCATTTCCCTAAAGGGCAGGGAGCTGGGAATGAAAAAGTTTTCTGCCATTATGGGAGATTATAGTGGTTTCCCTCACCACTTCGGTTTCTAATGGCAGTGCTGCATCCACACACAAAGGAACCTGATAACAAGCCTGGCCTTGCCTTTGTGTACCTATACATCTTGACATCTCTAGACAGCGAATAAAGAAGGTACCCCCTGACCATTGTTCATAGGAAACAAGGTCTGTCTTTACCCAGAGGATGACATTGACATTACAAGCAGCAGTCTCAGAGAGGGAAATCAGCACTATCATGTACATGAGTAGATCAAAAGATGAACAGCAATGCTTTGTGAAATCACGACGGAATACAAGACCTGCTCTCCTGTTCCCGGGTAGCACAGGAGTGACTCAAAATGCCTGGTGAGTGGCTTCCTCTTTGAAGTACAGGGACAAAGCAAGTCTACAATGACATTAAAGTTAATCTAACTTTAAAAGAATTTTCTTTTTTCATGCCAGTTAGGCAAATTTTGGGCACTCTTGCAAATTGTTAAGATAACCAGTCAACACGGGACATGCAATGTACCCGTTCTTTGACTATGCTGAAGTGACTATTAGTCCCCAAAAAAGTGACCCCCAGTTACTTGAACATTAGCGTGGTGCTAGGTTTACTCCTTAGCAAGATTTATTAATGTGTGGACTTAGCAATTTTTACTGGGATAACCATTTGGAGGACTAGAGTGGAAACCAGATTTTCCTGCTCATCTATCCACTAAGGGTGCATCAGCTTTCGGCCTGCCTTTGCAGCAGCTCCTTCAAAAGGAATCTGAATTCCAAAATTAAGAACACAGCAGCAGGACTAAAATGGTCTTGTAATAATGTATAACTTGAGTATAACTTGAGTTCTAAAACTAGGATTATTGTAATTTTTGTGTAATTTTATGTAATAAAATATTTCTTATTTAATTGTATTTACTTTTGTTGTGTTCGAACATTATTGCTGTATGTGTGTTTGAGAAATACTGTACACATTTCTTTTTAGGTTAGCCTGAGTGTTTGATTTCAAGCTACCAGATGGTTTAACAGATGTTTTGTATACATTTCTGATACCCCATGACAAGGATTTGTGGCTTTCCCCTTCAATCTTAATTTGAAAAAAACATACAAGAGGCATATTGATTATTCTATACAAGTGTTTTGATTGTGGCAAAAAATAAATTCAAGTATCAAAAAAATTTAAAATACCAAAAATCTAACTATTAGAAAGCTGTAAAATACAACACAAACAACTGCTGTAAATATTTTATATATGGTTTAATTACCTAAAGAAAAATTATAGAGCATTACTATATTGCAATTCAAAATATAAATATAAATGATGATACTCCTAAAATATTAAAAAGAAAAAAATCCAGTCAGAATTACACAGTTGGTGGAAATTATATTTTTAGGCAGAGTCTAAAGAAAGTTATTTGATAGTCTTTATTCAGATTGCATTGGAAATGTCCCGGAGCCCATCCTGCAACACCCACGTAAATGTAGACATGACTCCGAAGGTCTGCTCCAGAACGTCATTACTGTGGGTCCTGGTCTTATCACAGATGTTGTAGCTGTACTACACAGAGGAGACAGGATACGGGCAGACAGTGGGGTGTTTGGACATAAAATTAGTAAAAAATATCGAGATGCAGAAATACTGAGTTTTTAATATCATGATCCACAAACATTGTGATGCAGGAATATCGTTGTCAAGAATATCGATTTTCTAAAGTAAGCAATAGCGATGTTAAAAATATCTAAGTTGGTAATATTGTTCACAAAAATATTGTTGTTAATAAAGTTTTTTTATTACTTTTATGTATTTTAGTATATGTTTTAATTGTATATGTTATAAATTGTTTGTGTAATTATTATTGTTTTTAATACAGTTTGTAATTTTTTTGTTTTTTTATTAAATTTTTTAATTGTAATTTTTAGTGTCATAGTGGGTTGTGGGTTTTGTAGGGGTATAGGGTGGGAAGTAATTTCATTATAAATAATTAATAACTTTTTTTATTATAATTAATTATTTAATTGATAATTATGTAAACTATATAGTATTAACTTTTTTTTATAATATGATTGTTTTAACTTTTTTATAATATAATTTCAGGATCAACAGACAGAGTGGAGGTCCACACCAACAATGGAAGCAACCCATCCACCATCCAACAGGTACTGAGGCCTTCACTGGACAGAGTTCTTCTACTGGACTTGATTGTTCGGAGGAACAGACCGACCCATATGGCTTGCCTTATCAGGCTGCACGGGTGAGCCTCACTCAGCCCATATCTAATGCATCTACAGAGAGCTTTGTCCAGGCCTCTATTTCCCAAAGATCTGCATTTGCTCCCTGTGCCCCTACCACTAATCGACTAAAAATATCACGATACAGAAATATTGTGTCAAAAATATTGTTTTTCTATACATATAATGCTAAGTACAAAAATATCGAAAAGAAAATATAGTTTTACGCTAATATCGAAACAATTTATAATTTTTTTTTTTAAATATATATAGTTAAAAACAATAAATATTAAATATTTTACCATATAACATTAATATAATGTAAATTTAATGTGTTTAAGCAATATTTAAACATATATATATATACATGCAACCTTATTTAAACAAACACACACATATATATATATATATTTTTTTTTTATTTGCTGAAAAAACCACAGGTTTCAGGGCTGTTATAGTTACAAATTAGCATTTAAAAAACCTTAGAGCTTCATGGAAAAAAACAAAGTTTACAGTGATGTTACAGTAGGACTGACATTTCCATCGTACAAAACCAGAGAAATTCAGCCGTTATAGTTAGCATAGCTAACTATAACTCACGCCCCCGCAATGCACTGCTTATGACCTCACATATTACATTACTCATGACATGGTCAGTGGCATCACTGATGACATCACTGATGACATCTCAAATGATATCACTGATGACATAAGTGATGACATCATCCAGTGACTGTGAGTGTTTTTTAAAAGTTTATGAGTGTTAAATATATATACCAAGGTGTATTGGTGAATCAGTGGGTGTATGATTGACAGTATGGATGACTCAGTGGGTGCGTGGCCGACTGTATAAATGAGTGATTAGGTCTCTCAGTGAATGTATGGGTGAGTGACGGCTTGTGTTAATGTGTGTATCTGTCTGTAAGTTGATGTCTAAGTGGGTGTATGAGTGTGTTAGTGGGTACGTGAATGGCTATATGGGTGATTCATTGGTTGTCTGACTACGTCTATGGTTATCTGGGTGTCTGTGTATGTGTATGTGCATTGTGTTCAAAGCCTTGCATGGCTGCGGTCCCAAATCATTGCAGGACAAATTTGTATGGTATGTCCCCTCCCGGATGCTCCGTTCCTCCTCGGCCAACCTGGTGAAGGTGCCTAGAATCAGGAAAACTAAATCAGGAGGCAGGGCCTTTAGTACGGCAGCTTCTCGCCTCTGGAACAGACTTCCGCCTGATATTAGGCAAATAGATGATCTCCTGCAATTTAGAAAAGGGATAAAAACCTGGCTTTACCCTCAAGCTGGCCTATCTACATCCTGCTAATTTCTCTTTTAGTAAAGTGCTTTCCACTGATATTTACACTTAGTTAGGCACCTGGATCACAGCGCCAGGGTACCCGTAGGGTGTTAGTTGCGCTTTATAAATGCTGATAATAATAATAATGTGGATGAGGAGGTGTGTGACTGCCTGTATGGATCAGTGAGTAGTGAGTCAGTGGCTGTATGGGGTAATGTTGGGTGTGTGTGAAAAGTTGTATGGGTGAGTGAGTGTCTGTATGGCTGTGTCGTTGATTGAGTGCATGTGTCAGTATGGGTGAGTATGAGAAAGGCAGTATACGTGAGTGATGGGGTATATGAATGGCTGTATGCGTGAATGAGTGAATGTGAGAGTGGCTATATAGATGAATGCATTTTTCTGTCAGTGACTGTATAGCTGAGTGAGTATGTGTTATTATTTGTATGAGTAAGTGGGTGAGTGTGTAACAGTTTGTGTGAGTACGTGGCTGTATGATTGACTGTATGGGTGAGTATCTAGGTGTGTGAGTAGTTCTATGAGTGACTCACTCAGTGTGTGAGCACCTGTATGGCTGTATGAGTGGATATGTCAATGGCTGTATTAGTGAGTGAGTGGGTCTATGAGTGGTGGTATGGGTGAGCAAGTGGAAGTGTGTATAGATCAATGAATCAGTGAGTGGTGGGTAAGTACTGGTATGGCTCTGTGAATGGGTTTGTGAATGGTTGTGTGGGAGTGGCAGTGGCAGTGGGTGTATAAAAGATTCTATAGGGGTGTGAGTGGGTGAGTCAGAGATGCTATGGATGATGTAATCACTGATGTCATCAGTGATTTCATTTGAGATGTCATCAGTGATGTCACTGACCATGTCATGAGTGATGTAATATGTGAGGTCATAAGCAGTGCATTGCGGGGGCGTGACTTATAGTTAGCTCAGCTAAATAGAACGGCTGAATTTCTCTGGTTTTGTATGAGGTAGATGTAAAATGAACATAAGTCAGAGTAGATTTGATTAAAATGGATGAAAATCATGCAACAACAAGGAGTTTTCCGGGAGATGTATCCTTTGCCACAAAATAGTAGACTTAAAGGAAGACTGAAAGTTTAGTAAATTAAAAAAACTTTCCTGCCCCCACTCCACCAGGGATTCCTGCAAAGCATTCAGGGTGCAGAGTAGCCAGGCCCCTCTCCTATCAGGGTAAGAGTTGAAGGGGCCTGGCACAGTCTGATGGACTTGCATATGCGCTTTGGAGGCCAGGAAGCGCATTTTTCCCCATAGATTATTCCAGCGCTTGTGTATTTCTAATGAAAGAGACAGCATTCGCTTTGGACACTATTGTATCCCACATTTACTTTTGTGTGTCATGGTGGTAGTCTGAACAAGGGAACCAAACAACTGTGGCTCTACTCTAATAATTCCATCCAGCATTAATGCTAAATCTGAAAATCTGATATTCCTTCTCCCTGTCATGTCAGTACAAAATAGGGGACAATATTAAAAGAACACAATATGTAAGACAGAAATCAAAAAAATCGCTAAGGATCACTAATGTGATGAGAATCCTGTCGCTTCTACAAGAGAAAGTCAAAGGAATAATGGTCGAAAAGGTGTGGCTTTTATAGTGTGTAAAACAATTGTGACACATTAGGTTCAGCACCCCATAGATACGTATATCATAATGTATTAGACAATGTGTACACAAAGAGAATTCCAATTTGTAGATGCGATCTTTTCTTGTATAAAACTGTTCTTTATTGTGTTTTCATTAAAATCCACAAAGCCATAGCCAACGCGTTTCGCCTCACACAGAGACTTCTTCAGGGCGCAATAGTAACTTGGCAGTGAAGACACGAATCAAATAAATATTCAAATGTGCGATCCAAATAACACCTTTAGCCCTGATATTTGGCAAGGTAACAGAAAAATAATTAAAACTCCACTCTTATATCAGGAGTAGGACAAGAAGACGATTATGAAGGTCAGTATTGATTTTTCAACCATCAGCTCAATATAATGCAACGCCAGATATGTCAAGCCGGTTCTTGCGCGTGTACTCAAATTGGCTGTTCGCGAACGTCCTCATATCCAAGAAAGCAGCATGGTGGCCGATCAAGTCCGTACAGGTCAGTTTCAAAAGAGAGAAAAAAAAAAAAAAAAGCAATTGTGTTTAATATTCACAATGAACTCAGGAATGTTTGATGTACGTGTCCGTTATTAAGATATGTCATTGTTAAAAATGTTTTCATTGGTATTACTTCGTTGCACGGACACATTTAAATTTGACGGGCGGTAATCTGCCATGCCAACGATGACGGAGTACTTTCTGACTCCAGATGAATGGACACCGCTGACGGAAGACAAGTTTTGGACGGACTGATGAACCTCTGTCAATATGGAATGAGGTCCTCCTGTCAAATATATAAATTGGGCCTGTGCCCGCATGGTCGAAAGATTGAAACCTTCGTCACAGAGGACTGCCAAGAGTTAAATAAGGCCCAGTTCCTAAGTCTCTAGCGATCTTTGATAAACCAGGGAACTATAAACCTACAAGTCCCAGGAGGCACAG
The DNA here is from genome assembly GCA_963921515.1 of Calotriton arnoldi. Classification (NCBI taxonomy): domain Eukaryota; kingdom Metazoa; phylum Chordata; class Amphibia; order Caudata; family Salamandridae; genus Calotriton; species Calotriton arnoldi. The sequence goes on along the minus strand of CAWUFW010001702.1, from coordinate 2,371,341 downwards.
CAGTGAACCTTTATTTTTGTGTAAGTGTGTAACAGATAACTGGGATGAGTAAATCATTAATTCCTATTTTCAAAAGAATGTACTATCTCAAGAGACTCTTGTTGGATCATTGTGAGAAGTTGGCCTGGTATATGCTGTTCACTAATTAAAGTGGACACCTTGCACCAGAACAATTCGACTCTTATGGTAGATAGGTTTAAGACAACCTTTATAGAAAACTATCCTAGTGGTAGCTGTGGAGAGCAGCCTTCAGGCTAAGTCTTGAAGGAATGTAAAGCAGCTTGTTTTACCACACAATCTCTTGAATCACCAAATGAAAAGACACCACACAGGTATATATATCAAATATATATGTATTTATTAATAAACACTCTCTACTAATCTCTTTATGAGATTAGAAGTCAGGAACATATGTACAAGTCAAAATAAGTTTAGCACAATCGAATATCGCAATCTTAGTTTGGCTAGACCTAGGTCTAGGGCATCTAGAATCGAGGGACCCCCAAGAACCACCCCAGGTAGTTGTAGGAGACCCACCGGGGATGGACGCGGTGTCCTGGCACCGGTGCGAGTCCTGTGCGAGTCTATGCGCTCAGACGCGATTGAGATTTCAATGTTAAAGGTCCCTTGCGTGTTCGAGGCGAACACACTGATCGGTCCTTGTACGAGTCGAAGGACGCGGTTACAGATAGAGTTGCAAGGGAGATGGACGCGCTGTGTCCAACACAGACGCGAACCTTGTGCGAGTCAGTGCAATGGAGATCTCAATGTTACAGGCCCCTTGTGTTCGAGGCGAACACCGATCGGACTCAGTACGAGTCGAAGGACACAGTTCTGGATAGTGTTACAAAGGAGATGGACGCGGTGTGTCTAACACAGACGCGAACCCTGTACGAGTCAGCGCAATTGTCGCACTTAGAAAATGGGAATTTTAGGACACTTCTAGGGAAGCTACAAGCAAGTCACTTACAGGGTAAGTAGTTCTAGGGCCCACACCCACAGGAGCACCGTAGTGCTGAAGTTACCTCACCCAGGGGAGCCGGGTGCATAGGTGTTCTTGGTGTCGGGTCGCGGCGTCGTTTTCAATGGGAGCCAGTGAAGACTTGCTGCTTGCGGCGACAGGAGAAGTGTCCGGAGGAATCCAAGCCTGGATTCAGAAGATGGAAGACCTGAAAGCAGAGGGGACAGTGTTCAGAGTCACTTGGCAGTGACTCAGGGCAAGGAAGATGGATGCCCACCGTCATCGCAAGATTCAGGTCGTTCGCGGGTGCCTTGACTCTTCAGCCACGAGGTCCAGGAGGTGTCGACGACGACCAGGAGCTGGATTCGGCGTGTCCCACGATGTCTGCGGCTTACTGCGGTGCCGGCGACTCGATTGGAGCCAACAAGCCTTGGTAACAGCAAGTCTCGGGGAAAGTGTGAAGAGGCAATGGCGCAGACCAGCAAGGTCTGTGGGACTCACCCAGCGAGGGTAAGTCAGGGCAGGCCTGGAGCAACCAGGGGAGCCCTTTGGTTTCTTTAGAAAGTCTTCTGGGAACCCACAAGCCGTCTGGCAAGGGATCGCGAAGATGCCTCGGGAGGATTCGCTCAACAGGGGCCCACGGTCACTCGGGACGTGGTAGGCCTCTGGTCTTCGGAGGGATTCCTGCTGGAGACTAGGACCACACGTGGTCCAAAGCACAAGTTCGTGGAACGTTGTGAAGGGGTTGCACTCGACAATAGTGCACGGTACCCAGGGGTCGCGGTTCCTCGTCACTCTTGGGGTCCACTGGCCTCAGCTTCGCTGGGGACTCACGATGGCCTTTGAGAAGTCAGGAAATCCACTTCTTGGGCTGCAGGGACTTCGGACTCCGGCGGGAGCGGCGTAGTTTGCGACCGTCGTTTGTAGTTTTTGGTGCCTGCCAAGCAGGGGAGTCACTCCTTGACTCCAAGGGAGATTCTTCAGTCTTCCAAAGGTAGTGGAACGTCGAAGGTCCGGGCTTCTTCTTCAGAGCGTCGTCCAGGAAATCTAGGGTGCAATGCACAGGTTCCCCTCTTATACTAAAAGAAAGGGAGGGACTAGCTCTATGACCCTACCTATGGGAGGGTCAGGGAGTGGGCGGCTACACCCACTTCCCTTTGTCCAGTTTCGCGCCAGAGCAGGGGCAGGTAGCCCCTGAGCCGGTTTGAACTGGGGTATGCACAGAGGAGCCTTCTGCTCCCCAGTGCAGGACTTCAAAGCACTCTAAGAGTGCACCCACCCAGCCCCAATACACTAAACCCTGTCTGGAAGGTGGTCACACCCCTTGGGACAGGATATCTATTGTTGGGCTTCCTCCACTGCGAGTGTTGGTCATCAGCAGGAGGGCAGCCCAGTGTCTGTGACTGGTGGCATCCATTTTGTGATGCCAGGGCTCTGCTGGATTCTACCGCGTTTCCACAGTAGGTACATGTCTATCCCTCTAGAAGGGTGGAATGCTACCCCGCCGCCAGGACTGGTGGGGGGTAGTATTCCAAGATGTTTGACACCAAACACGACATGTTTCGATGCAGCCATTCCAAAGTTAGCATTTTACCGCGAGGATATAATGCACTTAAAAGTATATGGTTTAACCAAGCATCCACAAACAGCACCAGAGAATGGACTCTGAGAGCTGCAGAGGGGCCCTGCTCCGGCAGAGGCACCCCCTCACATAGAAGCCAAGCACCCTGCCCTCAGGATTGATAGGGCCTGCCTTAGGGGTGACTGATAGGTTTATATGTGTGTGTAGGAGAGATATAGGGGACCTATATCTCAGTGAGGGGTGCTAGCACTTCCTCACCTAGGCTGCAGTAGCAGGCCTGTGGTGTCAGATTTAGTCTGCTTCCCAGAGGTGGCATAATACATGCTGCAGCCCCTGGTAGGCCTGTGAAGTACCTATGCCCTTAGCACCTAAGGTACCATATACTAGGGACTCATAAGGAACCACAGCATCCAATCACTAGTGCACCTAGAGTGCACTCCAAGTCGTTTAGAGAGAACAGAGAGGCTGGAGCCCTGATTAGCAGGGTCCCAGCCAGACTATAGCCAGAAACCAGTGTAAACATCAGAAAAAAAGTGGGGGCAACATAAGAGGCAGATCCTACTCTCCTACAATTGTGAAAAGCAGGAAGGAGTTGGTGATGTTTGAATACCTTCCGCTATGCACACTTGTTACTGTAGGAAGGAATTTTACTGGGGATGGTGCTTATCAAAGTCAACTATTTATGCTCATTGGCTTGGGAAGAGTAGCGAGAAGGGTTAATCCACACACCCTACTTCGCACACCTGTCATCTGAGATACAGGTCTGAAAGGAGAGTCCAGTCCGTCCCAATACCCTACTAGGTACACACATCATTAAAGAGAGAGGTTTCAGCAGAGAGGACGGTCCTTCACACACCTTACTAACACAGTAAGCTCTGAACCAGTACAAATAAGCTGCTTGCAAACTGCAAGGCATGGGTTAAGAACCTTATTGTTTTCTTCCTCAATTAGACTTATAAAGCTGCTAAACAGGGTTCTATTGCGTAGTAATAAAGTCTTATAAATACAGGCACAGGCCCAGCACTGTTACATTTAAAATCCAGACTTCTTGTTTCTCCCAGCTGTGCACTCTTAACATATGCCTACCTTCTTACAGCACATGTATATAGCTTATATAAAAGGGGTAAACAAAGACAAAAAATTGCCTCAAATGTTTCTCTTTAGTATTTGACTTGTAAAGTGATACGTTGTGTGCCTTTGTTTCCCTACACTGCTTTGGCATATATATATTAGGTCCAGGTGACTCCCAGCCAGAATTATTCTTGAATAAAAGTAGGGCTGATAGCCCTTTGAATGAGGCCTTTGTTTTCTGCCAACTTAAATTGTAAATAAGAAAGCCCCTTCACAGTCTGCATATTCTTGTACGTAACAATAAAGTAGACAAGGTGCCCCAGTGTCGGCAAACTACAATGAGAAAAATGTCAGCATATTTCACTGGGCCCAGCATGGATCTTGGTCGAAGATCAATGATAGCTGCCTCCTTCTAACTGCTCAGTATTCATCAATGGGGATACCCAGTAACGTGCAGAACCTGGGGACTATTGCGTTAAACGTACAGTGGTTCTGCCACAACACACTTATAGTAATTTGGATTCCTTCAAATTTCGAAACATTTAATGTTGAAAAAACATCTGTCTAAACACATGTCCTAAAAAAAGGCCACAAATCAATCGTGTTATTTTTAAGCATAATCACAATTTATATGCAAAAATCATGTGTAGTTAAGAAACAGGACATATACACAAGGTTATCTAGTGTCAAAAGTGATATTAGGGAAGTGAGGTGTGTGGTACATAAATCAAAACAAGTTACATTAGGTACAAAAGGGATATTTACAACAGTACATTCAGATGTAGAGTAAAAACATATATAGCAAATCTCAAGGTGACCTAGAATTGCATTCTTTTTGTACTGGTGAGATTGGATTATAATGCTTCTAGTTATGCGTCGACGTTTCGACCCTTGTATAAGTGCTAATTAAGAGCATCAAACACAGGTCTTCCTCAGGACGAAGAAAGAAGAATAGCTTGTGTATAGCCTGCATGAAGAAAGAAATGTATCTATATTAGAACTCATGTGTTTAGACCTTCTGCTTTAAGCAATTCGGTGAGAAGCAACGGATACGCTCACCTAATCAAAATGGTCCAAAAGGATTCCAAAATCTGTGCAGGGGGCTCAATAAATGCTTCCTCCTGTTGCTCATGGGTGGTTAAGAGAAATCTATAAGAACAATCTTCCAGGACGGGCACAGCGTGCTATCAGACCCTTTGGGTAAATAAATACATGTGCCCCCAATTAATGAAGGGGCTTTATTGTAATCATAACCACATTACTATTGTGAAGTAAGGATCTCTCACTGACCTCTGTGGTTGTGTGAATAGCGGCACCCAAAAGTTGTCAAAGCGGTAGGGGCAGAGAGCCTCCTAATCAGTTAATAGTCATAGTTGAAGTGAACCGGCATCAAGTGCTCATTCCTCCTACGAAAAAATAGTAATAAGATTGCCATCACATATGGTGTTCTAAAACATAGTGGACCGTTAATCCTATAACTGAAACAAGTGAAGGTTAAAAATACTAACCTCCGGCGTGTAGCGCTCGGAGTTGTCACTTATATGTGGAACTTTGCAGGGGCACTTAAGCCTCCATGCAAGAAATGGCTCCTTCGGTCCCGGAACGTAAATTTCCGTGGACTCGGTAGAGCCAAAAAGGGGGGGGGGGGGAGGATAAATAATGTTGCCCCACATGGGTATGCAATGCATAAATGCATTGCAAATAATCAAAAACAGCTTTTACCTCAAAAGTGCTCGATTGGCAACGTAGCACACAGCGCGTCTTCTCGGGGAGAGAGACCGCTGAAGATTGAGATGATTTATGGCCGCAGGGAAGCGTGCAGCTGGCGCCCTTGCGGACGGCTGGCACGTTAGGAATGTAAATTCCTACGTGATTGTCACGGTAAAAAAATTCCAGTGTTGAGCTAAAAATGACAACACGTAGAGCTAGGGGGTGTGGATAAAGTGCTCAAACGGGAACGTTGGAAAGAGCAGCCCCCGTGTTGAGACTCGTATAACACAAGAGTCAGCATGATTGTATTGGTTATTGTAAAAGAAAAGATTCAGGGTCTGTGATGTTTAATTATATTTACATGAGAAGTGGCACATCACCACCAAGTAAGTATTGGTCTTGAATGAAAATGCTTGACCATTGGAAACGGATGCTTCATGAAAGATGCAACTGGAATTGCTCGTTCAGTGCGATAAAGCTACAGATTGGTCATATGTCCTACACCATACGCATAGTGTTACGGAAAGAACATGAATAAATGTTTGCATCATGTGTTTCTAAAAATACCATATTTCCTTACTGATCATAATCATGTGGTATTTTGACCATGTGCTTTTAGCACTGCAAGTGCACTACATTTTATAACAGTCCCTTCAGAAATGTTATTATGTACATGAAGGGGGTCTGGTAACGTAGTACATTTGTGTTCCTCATGCTCATGAACATAATTTGCCATGTACGTTATTTCATCGCCAATACATGCAACTTCCGAGATATATGACACATTATTCACATATATGTATGCATATAAGGATACTTGATTGACACATATGACATGCAATTTCAGAAATATGTAAAAAAGGCGACACATTTTTAAATGATGATACTTGGTTGACAATTGTGGAAAATGAACATAGAAACCAGCCTGAGATTGGATGGTTTAAAATGTGTCAGCATGCAATGCCTGCACTCAAAACTGATTAACATATTTCTCAAAATAATGCCATAGAACGTATTGTGGGCAACTCATTTAGCCAGAACATAATAAGGAGATTTGTCTAGAAATCTCCTCTAGTTCATTTAATCCAACGTGTACATTGTCCAAAAGATGGATCCATTTGCATTCTCTCAGATTCATGGTAGATGACAAAGACCCACCCCTTGCATCTCTTTAAAGTGTTCCACTAGAGGGGCACCTTGTACATTGCAACGGATACGAGAGCAATGTTGCAGTATTCTTGTTTTTATCTTTTGCTTGGTCTGCCCGACAGAGTTTCTGACAAGGGCATTTAATGACGTAGATCACATATTTTGTATTACAGTTTGTATGGTGGTGTAGAACGAATTGTTTACCATTATGTGTAAAGTCTTTTTATTCGACAGTTAGATCACACGCTTTACAAAAACCACATTTAAAGTGGCCCTGTAATGGAGGTAACATCAATAAAGCCCGGGTGTCTGGTATTGGTTTCTCTCTCAGGTATGAACTGACCACACAATTCCTGATATTTCTTCCTCTTTTAAAGGCGAAAAGAGGAGGGTCCGTGGTCCCTATTTCATCGGTCACCAAGGACCAGTTATGATTTATAATTTGTTTGATTTCGTTGCTCCTATGTAGAGACACACACAATCCTTTCATTTTCTGTTTGTTTCTTGTTTTGATTGGTCTGGAGTAATATCTCTCTATGACGATATCATGCTCGTTTTTTGGCTCTTTTCAACAGACTCTTTGGATAGCCACATTCCATCAGTCTGGACATAAGAGAGTCTGATTCTTTTAAATAATCTGACCTACGAGAACAGTTCCTGCGAAGTCGCAGAAACTGTCCGTACGGCAGATTGTCTCTCAGATTTCTAGGATGCTGGCTGTTATATCCCAACAACGTATTGCGTTCCAGTGGTTTTCTGTACAGGGAGGTATACAACACCTTCTCCTCTGTTTTTATTGTGAGATCAAGGAAATTGATCAGGTCCTCACTGTATGCCATTGTGAGCTGTATATCTCTTGATCTATCATTAATCCACCCACAAAATTATTCTAGGGTATCTGAATTTCCTGTCCAAATCATGAGGACTTCATCGATATACCTCTTCCATAGAGTGATATTCTCTATGAAAGGGTTATCGTGATTGTAGATGTACTTGTCCTCATAACGGTCCATGTACAGGTTAGCTATATCTGGGGCAAAACCAGCCCCCATAGCTACTCCCTTGATCTGGTAAAAGAACTCCTTCTGGAATGTGAAAAAGTTCTTGGTCATTGCTACTTCTAGTTGTCCTATGATGAAGTCTGTTGGTACCCAATGTGGTCTCTCCCTGCGCTCCAAAACTTCCTGAGCTACTTCTAGGGCTTCTGCTTGTGGGATACTCGTATATAACGAGGCCACGTCTAAGGTTACCATGAGTTGTTTTTCATTATCAAATGGGAAGCCTTCTATACGGTTAATCACTTCCATTGTATCGCAGATGTAGGATCTGGTCTTGGGCACCCAAGGTTGTAAGAAGATGTCAACATATCGACAAAGTGGCTCCAAGACCGACCCACATCTGGACACAATCGGTCTTCCTGGGGGATTATCCCTCTCTTTGTGCACCTTGGGGAGTGTGTAGATAGTGGGAATGCAAGGTTCTTTTTGATTAATATAGCCAAACTCTCGCTCACTAAGGAATCCTTCCTCTAACCCCCTTGTGGTCAGTCTGTGTATCAATTTAGAGACCTCCTTAGTCGGGTCTCCGGGTATTCTTCTATAGTTTTCGGTTACTTATAACTGTGTCTGAATTTCACTGACATAGTTCTCTCTATTTTGAATGACAATTGAACCCCCTTTGTCAGCTGGCTTGATTACTACTTCTTGATTCAGTTTGAGTGTCTCTAGGCTCATTCTTTCTTCTTTACTGATGTTATGTTTTATATATTTCTTCTTTTCATACAGTTTTAGTACATCTCGCATCACCACCTGTTCAAATGCCAGGATTTTATTGGACATCATATGTATAGGTGGCGAGAATGTAGAAGGAGTACGTAGTGGAGTTGCCGGGCATTTACTTTCATATGTGGGATTGGGATTTTTATGAAAGAAGTGCCGGAGCCGTATCTTCCTAAAAAAGCGATATAGCTCTATCTTGGTGGTAAAGCTATTGGAGGGGGCAGTGGGTACATAACTCAAGCCTTTGGAAAGGACTGACCTTTCGGTAGGTGATAGACAATGATTCGAAAGATTAATCACCGGATTGGTATGTGTTGTGTTACTGGCCCATACTTCTCCTATCGGATTAGTTCCCTCTGCTATGTTGTTAACAAATGTTTCTCCTATGGGAGTTGATGCCCCTGGGATTAACTGATGGTTGGGATCTGGCAACCCTGTGGTTAGGATATTGGAAAACTCAGATCTATCTACCATCGGTACGTTTGTCTCCTTGTTTGAATTTCCCCATGAGTTTGGGGATAGAACTTCACGCCTCACCTGTTCCTGGTCCTGCCTCTGTTGTTCCAGCCCCTATTCTGTCCTCTGTCTTCTGACCAACCCTGCGGTGGTCCTCCCCCTCGGTGTGTGGGCCATCTGCTGTCTAACTGCTTGCATCAATCCTGCTGTTCAGTAAAATCTTATAATGGTAAAACCTTCTACGTCCTGTCCTTTTCTAAACCTAGGGTGTAGAGTGCTACAGGAGTAAACAATTCATGTCAGGGTATGTATCTACATTGCAAAACTGTCTCAAAACCCTATTATATAGAGTTATGTGTGCGTAATGCACCTGTTTCGCTCTCTTTGCAAACAGAAGTTAGGAGTGGTAATCACTGAAGATTTATAATGCTGAGCGCAGCACTAGCATGCATGATCAGTTGCTTGGCGCACATAGCCTTGGTTGCAGTGCACAGGAATCTTGCACCACCGCATGCACAGGAAATCAATTAGAGGGAACATTATTCAAGTCACCTGAAACATACATTGCTGGTAACATGGCTTTATATGAGAGCTACAAGAACTGAGCAAATACAAAATCTCAAATGAGATATTGAATACTTATCTGCTTAATACTCACACATGTTTTAGAAATATTATGCAAACTGTGAACCATATCCTGTTATGTCATAATGAAAAAAATATATATTTTTAAAAATGTCTGCACATAATATATAATATAAACTCTAACTATAACTGCTGTAGTTCTGTGGTTAATTTTTAGTTTAAAATGTTAACATTGTCACCGAAAAATTCACCTTACTATGGCCCTAATTATGATTTTGGGCGGAAAGCCATCCCACAGTTCGTCGGAGGCTTTCCACCCGACATTAAATGTTTCCGTCAGTCCGCCGTATTATGATACTGGCGATCGGAGGGAAACCCATAGGTGAATTTTGCTCCACTTCCGACAGGCTCATGGACCCCGTTGGGGCGGCGGGCGGAATTGTAATGCCAAAATGGCAGCGGAGTCAGCCTCAGCTCCGCTGTCGGGATTACAATGTCGCTTTCCGCCTGCCCTTCATGGCAAGCCGCCCACCATGAAAAGGCAGGTGGAAAGTGGCTTTGGGGCCCCTATCAAGGCCCCCTTGGCCCTCCGCTTTGCAGCTTGGCATCCCTCCACCATTTGGCAGGCACCGCATGTTGCCAGCCACACGGTGCAGAGATGTTTGAAAACATCAATTTTTCTATTGCAGCTTGTGCTGCAGCCCTTTTCAAGCCGCCACAAAAGCTGAAATAGAAAAATGGATGTTTCTGACCACCCATAGGGCGGCCGCATCCTAATACTGCGGGCGGAACCACCGACTAAGTCAAAGTCAAAAGGTACTTTATTCGGCAACTAAAAGCCATAAAAGCAAACATGTTAAAAGAATACATTTCATCAGGGTATATTCAGTTTGTGAAACCAGGATCACATAAAAAGATAAAATATGAGCATCTTTATGCCTCATTAAAAGAGGCCAGGGTTCAAGTTTTAAACTTACAGGAGATACATTATATAAAGTGCAAAAGTGCTAATGATAAAACCAGATACTATGGGCAGAGTATGATAAAGTGCACGTGCAAACATGATGAAAGCCCTGAGCACAGAACAAGAGAAACCAGGCTAGCTACTGCAGGGACAGCTTTTTCCTGTGTCTAATAGCCCCTGTTAAAAAACTTGCAACCCCAAAACAGACCACAGGAGAGGATAGCATTTGAAGGTACAATAATGCGGGCCTAACTTGGGTATATTGGTGGTCTCTGAGCAACGTAAATATAAACTTTTAGCGCAATGGACAATAAAAATCATAAAGTGTAGGGTATCTTGCTCTGAGAAGTTGTCACATGGGCAGGGTTTTAAAGTGCCAGATTTCGTAAATCTTTGGGGAAATGCCAATAGCCAGGGGACCAAATGCAGTCGGAATCTAATCCTCACAAAACGGTGGTACGCATTACTAACAAGGAGTAGATACGGTTGGATTTGTTCGCTCAAGGTCAGTGTTACATGCCTTCTCACAGTAGGCTCTGCTAACTCCTTCTCTTTCCTGAGCCCCTGCCGTTTGTCCAGGAACTGCTGTTTGATGTTTCTAATAGCTGCTTTACCCAACAGCTTAGGGCTCAGGTACAGGTCGGGGCAGCCAAGCCATTTTGTCTGTTCCATTACATATTTTAGCCAGGGAATGTGTAGAGCCCCCTCCAGCGCAGTGCAGTCAGTAATTATAAGTTGATTTAGGTTAGTAATGGGACAAGCCCAAATTCTCAGCCAGCGCAGCAGGGGTGCTACCGCTATCAAATCCTAAATATACCCTACTACTAGTTCTTCATGTAAGATATATGCCGGGGTAGCGGGCAGGACTACGAGGAGCTTACGCATGAATTTATTCTCAGCCCCCTGGATATCCTTTACGTCCTTGTAGCCCCAGACATCACATCCATATGTTGCCTGGGGATACATTTTTCTTTATAGATTTTCAGCAGGGCAGGGAAAGGTTTTGACCCTAATCTTTTAGCAAAATTCAGAGTGGCCCCGCCGCTCTGGCTAAAGTATTCTTTTTTTGCGTGATTTGCGCGCACCAGGACCCTCGCTCATCAAATAGTACCCCTAGATAGGGAAAGGTAGGCACTTTAGTTAGCTCAGCCCCCTTACAGTAAAATTTAGCCTTAGCAGCCTTTCGGGAACCTATGGACATAGTATGTGATTTAGTGAATTTTGTGGTCAGGTCTAGTGAGTCCAAAAAAGCTATAAAACCATTTAAAAGTTGTTGGAGGCCCACAGCGGTTCTAGCGAGTAGGACCGCATCATCTGTATACAGGAGTGCAGGGATCAACTTGGAACCCACCCTGGGGATGTCTTTAAAGCTTTATAATAAATAATCTGCTAGCTAATTAATGTAGAGCGTAAACAACAGGGGGGCCTCTCTTCACTACCCAGGTGTCCGTCAGACCACCGTCCATATTGTATCTGAGTATGGCCATGGTGTTTTCGTGGGCAGTATGTAAGAAAGCCACCAACTCTGTATCTAAGCCTGTGTTACGTAAAATCAACCATAATTTAGACCTATTTACACAATCAAAGGCTGATGTTAAATCCATAAAAGCCAAATGTAAAATTCTTTTCTTGGCAATAGTGTATTCCCCGATCACTAAATGCAAGTTAAGACATTGATCCAGAGTCTCTTTGCCCTGCCTAAAACCATACTGTAATTCAGAAATAACATTAATATTATCAAGCCATACTGTTAAACGATCCAGTATCACTTTGCCCATGATTTTAGCAGCAGAGTCTAAGAGCGAGATAGGTCTATAGCATGCAGGATCGTCCCGTGCACGCTTTTTAAAAATGGGGATAATAACTGCCATTGCCCACGAGGGGGAAAACCACAAGAGCAAGCTGCATTAAAAACGTGATCTAATATCTTTGCCCAGATCGTGGGATCAGCCTTGTATAGTTCTGCAGGTACCCCGTCTGGACCAGGAGCCTTACCCCCGGATGTTGAGATTATTGCTTTATGGACCTCATCTATGCTAAAGTGGAGGGGAGTGCTAGCTGTACTACCGACCATATGTGCCTCAGATTCTCCTAGGTTGGTCCCGCTATAGATATTACCAAAATGCTGTACCCAATGCTCAGCGGGAATTATAAAGTCTGTATTGGGGTTTGGCATGTCGGAAAAGAAGGGGCTATTAACCACAGACCAGAATTTGGAGCTATCTGCCAAGACACTTGCTTGCCCAAGAGCCTCCCAGGCCTGCTCTCCTATCAGATTCTTCCTCTCCAACACTGCAAGCTTATATGCCTTTCTTCTACTCCTGACCGCTGCTTCATCCCTTGGATTATGCTTAATGGCCTGCAAAAGCTCCCTATGAGCCGCAGAACAGGTGCCGTCAAACCACCTCTTGGCCTTAGGGCGTCTTATCCTGCTCACTGTGGTTAGGTTAGATGATATCTGCTTAGTCATTTTGTCAAAGGCCTCTAAAATGGCTCTGTCATGCGTAGTGGGGTCAATGCAAGCTTGGACCTCTGTAGCGCAAACGGCGTACAGATTATCCAAGAAGCTTTCTGGGGTAATCCTTTCCCACTTCAGCCTGCGTGCTTGATCTTTGGAACTAATATTTTTGTTTGGGATACAACTGGTCACCTCCCCTTTTAAAATGGGAGAAAAGGACAACTCAAGTGTGAGAGGATTGTGATCACTGTGACAGTTCCAAGAGACGCTCAGGTTCTCTACGACCGGAACTAGTGGTGCGGACAGCATGATATAGTCAATAATACTAGGCCTTCCGTTTCCTGCATAGGTAGGAATTGGGGCAGACATATCTATTTGCTGTAAGCAATGTAGGTTGTGGGCTGAAAGAAGACCTTCTAAAAAGATGCCTGGAGGTGTGTGCTCAAAATGATTTGCCGATGGTAGAGAATCCCCCGGCTCCGTTTTTAAAATGCAATTAGAGTAACATTGGTGAATGTTAAAATCCCCTAGAATTATCAATCGTGGCGGTCGCATCCTAATACTGCTATGGTGTCAGTTGGACGTTTGTCCGACCGATATCCTAATAGGGCCCTAAAAGCGTTACCTTAACTTTTATTTTTTCCAGTGAGTATATATATTCACTGATAAAACAAAGATTACAGGGATGTTATAGTTAGGTTCCGATTTTACACACACAAAACCACCGAAATTCAACAGTTAGTTATCTCCAGTCTCTATAACTCGTGCCCAAGGGTAACTATAAATCTCGTCCCCACCATGCACAGTTTTCTCATCAATAATTTCACTGCAAATGCTGCAATGATATTAGCAATGATGTCATCATAGAAGATGTCATGAGTGATGTAATATGTGAGGTAATTAGCAGTGCATGGCGAGGCACAAGTTATAGTTACCTTAGGGCACAAGTTACAAATACTTGAAAAACTACAACTATAACTGGTGAATTTGAGTAGTTTTGTGTACGTAAAATCTGGTCCTAACTATAACTTCCCTGTAACCTTTGTTTTTTTAATGAATTTCAGTTTAAAAAATATATAAATTGTACTATAATTTGACCCATAAGGTCAAGTTACTAATATGAATTTTCTCAAGTTTATAAATATATTTAAGTCACACATTCATTCTTATTATATATTTTAAACTAAAACAAAAAAATTAAGGTAAGGTAACTTATGTAGTCTTCCTATAAATGTAATGCACCAAGTTTTTGGTTTATTCATTTCATGGATCCACAGATCCATTCCCAACCAAAGCACACATATCATACTAAAACAACACATTTAATACAAATACATGCTATTGCAATTTCTATAAGTGTATCACTGCATGTGTAATGGTGTGTGAGTGGCTGTATGAATGACTGTGTGGGTGTATGAGTGGCTGTGTGGGTGTAATAGTGGGTGTGGAAGTGGCTGAGTAGGTGTGAGTGGCTGTGTGGGTGTGAGTGGTTTTGTGAGTGGGTGGGTATGGGAGCGGCTGTATAGGTGAGAGTGGTTGTGTTGGTTTGTATGGTGTGTGTACATGGTTGTGTGAGTGGCTGTATAGGTGTGTGAGTGGTTGTGTAAGTAGGTATGTGAGTGGGTATGTGAGTGCATGTGAGTGGCTGTGTGGGTCTGTGAGTGGGTATGTGAGTAATTGTGTATGTGAGTGCATGTGTGAGTGGCTGTTTTGATGTGTGAGAGGATGTAGGAGTCGTGTGGGTGTATAAGTAGGTGTGTGATTGGCTGTGTGAGTGGGTGGCTGTGTGGGTCTGTGAGTGGGTGTGAAAGTGGTTTTGTGGGTGTGTGAGTGGTTGTGTGGGTGTGTGACTGAATGTGTGAGTAGGTATGTGGATCTGTGAGTAGGTGTATGTGTTTTTCTAATTGGTGTCTGGATCTGCAGATCCACCATGGAACACACAGGAGGTGGACCCTCTGCGCGCTCCCCCCACCAAAAAAAATGTGAACAATTTTGTGCCCGTTAGGGGTCCTTCACAGACCCTCTCCATCAGTCTCATGGCTGTCGTAACTTGCCGCTGAGGTTGCGGCCAGCCAGTAATGGCATATCCTTTGGCGTGTGACTCTGCAGATCCGTTGCAGTGGATCTCGTATCTAGATATACATAAATCTTTTTATTTTAATAACTCCAAAGCTACTCAACAGATTTATTTCAAATTATAAAAAGCACTCTTTCTGGATCAAGATCTAGCTGTCTGCCAAATTTGATGTAATTCAATTGAGCGGTTCGGGCTGTAGTCGTGTCTAAAATCCCTATGGGAAATCGCATGGTGAAAACACTTTTTGGGACCCCCCCTTTTTCTCAGCCCCCGCTTGACGGCTTACCCTGAAACTTTCCAGTCAGCAACTGAAGTGACTGACGAACTCATTTTGAACATTACGTGAAGATTTGTCAAACAGCGCTAAAGTTATTAGCAAAACAAATATGTTTTCCTATGGAAAGTAGAGCCTAAGTATAACTACCTACTGGCAAACCCATAGGTAGTTTGCTAGTAGGTAATATAAATATATTTATATACCAACTGCAAGTAAATTTGGAGTGCACATGTTTTCTTTCGAGCGTTGTGAAAGCAGAAATTCTGTGTATGGTTACGAATTCCACATTAGTATGCCTACTGCTACCGTCAGGGAGAGGGGTAGAGACATGATCTAGCTGCAGATTCCCCACCTGTGAACTTCCAGGCATCAGGCTGGATCTGGAAGATTTTCCTTAGTAGTACACCTGTATAAGGGTAGGTATGGCCAGTCGACTCTGCATGACGTCATATGGCATCGAGTTGGTTGTCCGGACGTCAGCGTTGTCTATACTGGTGCCACCTGGGCGCTCTGACGGCAGTACTTTTCACTGCTTTCCACGCCAGAAGCGCGGAGCCATAAAGTAAACTGGCAGTGGTGTGTTTAAACAACTAGGGCCCTGCAGGGGAAGAGCCATGACATATAGAACTGATCTACAGTGCAGGGAGGATGGGTGAGTCGGTAAGGAATCTGCAGCTAGATCATTTCTCTACCAGATAAGGAGTTACCGTAGGTAAGTAACTTGTCCATCTGATAGAGACATCTAGCCGCAGATTCCCCACCTGTGAGCAGAAACCCAAGCAATACCATCTCCAGAGGAGGGACTGCGGAAACATTTTAAACCAGAAAGTCCTGTAGGACCGAACGGCCAAAAAGGCCCTTCCTACTGACCTGATTGTCCAGGCAATAATGTTTAGCAAAGGTGTGCTGGGATGACCATGTAGCTGTCTGGCAGATGTCAAGAACTAGGACACCACGCTGGAGGGCCGTGGTGGCTGCCTTTGCTCTGGTGGAATGAGCTCTGAGGCCTTCAGGAGGCCGTTTCTTTGCCAGAGCGCAACAGATTTTAATACAGAGGATAATCCATCACAAGATGATTCTCTTCTGTACAGCCTGTCCGCTCTTTGCTCCAACGCACCCCACAAAGAGTGGGTCGTCCACCCGCATCTCTTTAGTGCGGTCAAGATAGAAAGATAATGCTTTTTTTGGGTCCAGACGGTGGAGACGTCCCTCTTCTTTAGAAGGATGCGGAGGAGCACAGGAGGTGGGCAGGGTGACAGATTGCCCTAGGTGGAAAGGTGTCACAACTTTAGGCAAAAAAGAAGCCCTTGTGCGGAGCACCACCTTGTCTGGAAAGACGGTCAGGTAAGGAGGCTGATAGGAGAGCACCTGCAAAACACTCACCCTCCTAGCAGAGGTTTTTGCCACTAAAAAGGCTGTCTTAATAGTGAGCAGCCGGAGGGGATAATTGTGCAGAGGCTTGAAAGGTGCACATACCAGATAAGTGAGGGCCAAATTAAGGTCCCACTGGGGCATGATGAAAGGTGAAGGGGGGAAACAAATGTGTAAGCCCCTTCAGAAATCTATGTACAATAGGAGACTTGAATAGGGACGGTTGATCTGGCAACCATAAAAAAGCAGAAAGGGCCGAAAGGTAACCCTTTAGAGTGCCCAGAGCAGACCCCTGCTGGGCAAGTGACAAGATGAAAGGAAAAATGTCAGAAAGGGAGGCAGACAAAGGGTCGGATAGACCATTCTGTACAATATTTACAAAATGGGTGGAAAGGAGGCCGGAGCTCCACTCGAGACGAAAAGCGTTGAAGAGCAAGAGCCGCCTTGGAAACTCCAACTACTGACATTGAGTGTTCTCCCCACCGATGGAAGAGTCCTTGCGCCACCACTGGATGGAGACGCTACTTGTGATCTGCTAGGCACCGACGGCTGAGTTTGTCCGCCCTATCGTTCAAGGAACCGGCCAGGTGTTGAACCACCAGGAATATACCCTGCTGTTCCAGCCAAGTCCAATGGTGCACGGCCTCTTGACAGAGGGTCCATGACCCCACCCCGCCCTGTTTATTGCAGTACCACATGGTGGAGGTGTTGTCCATGAACACCTGAATGTGCCTTCCCTTGAGGGATGGTAAGCAGGCTTTCAGTGCCAATCGGATCGCACGGTGCTCCAACAAGTTGATATGGATCCCGGCTCCCGCCGGAGACCAGAGTCCTCTGATTTCCACCTTCCCCAGATGGCCACCCCATCCCAGAAGTGACATATCTTTCACTACTGTGAGATCTGGTTGGGGAAGGCAGAGGAGTCAGCCTCTGACCAATCACGGTTTGTCAACCACCACTGCAGATCTTTTGCAGTTCCCTCCGAAATCTGGACCAAGTCCGTGAGATTTCCCTGATGCTCACTGAAATCCAGGATAGAGGCTGAAACATTGGTATCTTAGCCTGAATATCCTGGACTCGTCGCTCGAGAGGATAGGCCCGAAACTGCAGCATGTCCAGAACGGCTCGCATGAAACGGAGCATCTGAGAGGGAGTCAGGTGTGACTTTGGCATGTTGATAGTGAACCCCAGCGAATGCAGGAGGTTCGCTGTAGTCTGGAGGTGGGAGGCGACTGCCAGGGGCGAGCCCGCCTTCAACAGCCAGTCATCGAGATAGGGGAAGACTGAAACCCCTGATCTGCGCAGATGAGCTGCGACCACCGCTTTCACCTTTGTGAACACCCGAGGGGCACTGGTGAGGGCCAAAGGGGAGCACTGTAAACTGAAAGTGCTTGTGATCTACCATAAACTGCAAGTAGCGGCGATGGGCAGGCAGGACGGAGATGTGGAAATTGGCACCCTGCTAGTCCAACGCTCCCATCCAGTCTCCCGGGTCCAGAGCAGACAGAACCTGAATTAGAGTGAGAACTTCTCTTTTCTGAGGCAGTAGTTGAGGGTTCTGAGGTCAGGGATAGGACGGAGGCCTCTGTCATTTTTGTGGACCAGAAAGTAGCAGGGATAGCAACCACAGCTTACTTCTGGCCCAGGAACCCTGTCTATAGCTCCTGTGGCCAAGAGAGTCTTGACTTCCTCTTGAAGCAAAGCAAGGTGATCCTTCATCAGCCGATCGTATGTTGGAGGCTCGGTGGGAGGGGTAGTCTAGAAAGGAAGGAAGTAAACCTGTCCGAGGTGATGTCACGCCAGTGGTGAAGGTGATGGCGTATCCTGCCACCAACTGGACGCCCATGATCTGGGAAGATCGGACAAGGAAGGTTTGGAGGATGCAGAGGGAGAGGAGATTGTGGCCTCACCTGACATCTGGTCATCCGACCCACAGGGTTGGGGTAAACCGCGCCCACGGCCGCACATGAGTTGCTGAACTTGCGCAGTCCTCTGGCTAGGATAAGGCTGGCACAGCTGGAAACCCCTTCCGTAGCCACGAAAGGAGCAAAAGGTGGATGCCGGACGGGATGATATAGAGAGGCCCAAGGACTTGGCTTTAGCCCACGACTCCTTGAAGTGCTCTAGCGCTGCATCTGCCCTGTCTCTGAAGAGACGAGAGCCATCAAAGGGCATGTCCATCAGATTTGCTTGGACATCCCCCAAGAAGCCAGACTTCCTCAACCAGGTGAGGTATCTAACTGCCACCGTCGAGGAAACCACTCTGCTCAGCAAGTCTGCTGTGTCAAGGCCACAGCGTATAGTAAACTTTGCTGCATCCCTCCAGTCTACAACAGCTTGGGAGAGAACAGCCCGGGCCTCCCCCGGGACTTGTGGCAGCACTTGTGCAACCATCTCCCACAGGGAATGGGAGTAACGGCCCATTGGGCATGTGGTGTTTGCTGATCGCAATGCTAGGTTAGTGGAAGAAAATAAACTCTTTCCGAAGCTATCTAGCCTCTTGGATTACCTATCCGGAGGTGCGGAAGGGAACGCACCACAGGAAGTAGAGGCTTGGACCACCAAGCTCTCAGGGGTTGGGTGGAAGGTGAGGAGAGCTGGGTCGCCCAGTGCAGGGCGGTGGCAGCGGGTGATGGTTCTATTCACAGTAGCCCTATGTGCTGGGCTTTGTGCTGGGCTTGGACCAGGTCCCCAGAAGAACATCCGTTAAGGCCTTGTTAAATGGCAGCAAGGGTTCTGAGGTGGAGACATCAGGCTGCAGGACCTCTGTCAAGACATTGGTCTTGACTGCCACAGTAGGAAGCTGCAGGTCCAAGACCTCCGTAGCCCTACGCACCACCATGGTGAAAGAAGCTCCCTCCTCTGTAGCCAGATTAGGTGGGGCTAGCATGCCAGGCTGTGGAGAGGTATCCAAGCCACTGGCATCACCCAGTTCCTCATACCAGCCCAATTCTTCTGTGTCATAAGGGACTTCTCAGGGGTCCTGCATCCCCTCCCAATCTTCCTCCAATCCTAGCCCCTCGGAATAAGGCTGAGGATATGACAGAGTCCAAAGGCTCAGTCGGCACCGATGGATGCCCGAATAGCACAGTGTCTTCGGGGATAAGAATGGGGCTGGCGGCGGCAATGTCAAGGTCCTCAGTGTTGGACGTGGGGCCAGGGCTGGAGCCGCTGGCGCGGAACCCAGAGGAACTCCTTCTGCTGAGCCTGCGGGGCCCGAAGGCGCACCGGCAGGGTCAGGCCACCCAAATATGGCGCACATTGATTCCTCAAATTCTTTTAACTGGGCGGGGGTCACTCCCGTCCCCAGAAAGGGAGGGAGACCAGGAGCTGACCCATGCACCTGCTTGACAGAGAGGGGCCTCGAACGCCGAGACTCCTTTCTCATCGGGTGACGGATGGGGCGAAGTCGAAGCATGCTTTGGCTTCTTATGTTTCTATGGTGCTTCTTACCTGACCCCTTTGAAGATTTCAAATGGGAGGATGAAGACTTGGATCACTGGAGCGGTGCTCGTACCTAGCTCTTGACCGAGAACGGGAACAAGAACTAGATCTCAGAGGAGATCTCCGAGGCACCGGATGCCGGGCTGCAAGTAGCTTTAGGGACCTCTCCCTCAAAGCTTTAGCCACCATGGCCCAGCAGTCGGAGGACGACTTCGGGTCATTGTCACGCTCCAGGCACCAAGGGCACATGAGGTGTGGGTCCATAACCGATATGGCTCAGTGACAGGAGTCACACAGTTTGAACCCCAGGTCTCGTTGGACATCTTACAGCTGAGTAGCGCAGAAAGAAAATAACTGACGTCAGCGCCATATGACATCACGCAGAGTAGACCGACGCCACCTACCGGCGCGCAGGGGTACTGTTAAAAAAAATCTTCCGGATCCAGCCTGACGCCTGGAAGTTCACAGGTGGGTAATCTGCAGCTAGATTTCTCTATCAGATACCAACATATGCATATCAGTGGCTGATCTAACCCTAATCAAACCAATAAATTGGCAATGAGATTAAGGCAGGAAAATTCTTGCATAAACATCAAGTCATTAAAGGCGGTGCCCACAAGGGCTTGATGTTTGTGTTTGGGCTCAATTGGTTATGATTTGCATGCAATTAATACATTTGAGACATTGATTAAGACAGCGCTAAGCGCAATGTTACTTTGACACAATCATCATGTGAATAACTGTTTGCAGTCAGTTTGCCCACAAGGGGCGTGAGTTCTGTATGCGATGACAATCACAATTTTCGTGCTTTCATTTCTCTATTTTTAATTTTAATGTTAATCTGAATGTCATGACAAGATTAATTTCAATCTAATTAGAATGCAAATATTAATATTTCCATCCAATGATATGAAATTGCTTTGTAATTAGGATGGTACGAAACCATGAAATACTTTACTGCTTGTGCAACATTCAGTCTTTTTCATGCTTGTTACTGTGAGGTCATGTAACGCCCCTTGTAAACAGGATTGCAATATGGCACCTCACTATCAGTGAGCAAGGATGCAGGACAAACGAAACACAGATTTGGTGGCACTTCAATAAATTGAAAAGAACTTCTCAAGTTTGGCAGTTCTGAGGTTATTTTGGCGCAGCGGCAACACCTTCACCGTAATCTGGAAAGGAAGTTCTATATATATCGTAAACAAGGTTGCGAGTCAGCAACCGAAGCGCGTTGATGTTTCCTGTTTTTCTCGATTCAACCACCGTAAAGACCCTCAATATTGGAGTGCTGCTCTGTTCTGTGTGGAGGACGACATATATATATATATATATATATATATATATATATATATATATATATATATATATATATATCTGTGTGTGCATATTCCCAATTATATATATATGTATATAACACACAGCGGATTCCACAGCCCTTTTATTGTGCCAAGCAGACGCGTTTCGGCGAGAATTCGCCTTTCTCAATGCTTGTCTCCACCGGGGGTCTGATGTTATCAGTTCTTTCATTTATTTAACAAAACACACTCCCATTGGTTGCCAGATCTTTTAATCCTTCCATTTACAGTGCCTGTGGATTGAAAAAAAATCACCTTCAGTAGGTAATGTCTCTCACAAAGATGGCAAGTTCCACAATGAATCTCAAGTTCTTACTATTATTCCATGAGGGGTTTTGCTTAAATTAATATGATACTCTCTGACCCCCCTTGATCGGCCGCAATTATCACATCCAGGGTATCTCACCCTTAAACGCTCGTTTTGTAACTCACGCTTACCATTTAGTAATGGGGACTCGGTGTCCATGGGTATGAATGTCCTTTTAGTGAAGCTAAGTCCTTCTTTCTTGGATATTTTATTTCTTTGCGACTCACTGCAGCCTTTGGGATCCAGAATATTGCCTTGGCTGGCTGTTTTTTTTCTTGTCCAAGAAAGAAGGACTCAAACAGATGAACTAACCAAAGAACAAAAAAATATTTCCACTAATATATATATATATATATATATATATTTCACTCTCCCAAAACTTGCCCAAAGCAAATATTAGGCGGCTGGCCCGCTGCCGAGCATGCACCACCCTGCGGATTTAGGGGGCCACGAGCCCGGTATCGACTGGACTGTTACGTGGAAGCATCAGCCAAGGATTGAGGATGGCGCCCTGTTGCTGAGGCCCATTTGCGGGCTTGTAAACATAATTGAACAGTAATTAGTGCAGTCATCTATGGCAGGAATGTCCGGCACTACAGATCCCAAAGTGCCCCACAGTCACCCATATGAGCAGCCTATAGTGGGCGTGGAATTATGCACTATTTGAGACTGTGACCGGAACAGAGCACGCAATCTCTTCCGTCCAGGAGCCTCTGAGGAAGAAGGCTTTACTTTCGAAACGCGTAAGGCGATACTCAACAGAACAGCTGTCAATTTCAATTGGCACCAGGGACGCCATTCATACCTGAATAAAGACTTTTAGTCGTGCTGAGGCTGGAGTGCTGCTTATTGCTTTGGGCAAGTTTTGTGAGCGTGCAATATTAGGCGGCTGGCCACGCTGCCGAGCATGCACCACCCTGCGGATTTAGGGGGCCACGAGCCCGGTATCGACCGGACTATTACGTGGAAGCATCAGCCAAGGATTGAGGATGGCGCCCTGTTGCTGAGGCCCATTTGCGGGCTTGTAAACATCATTGAACAGTAATTAGTGCAGTCATCTATGGCAGGAATGTCCGGCACTACAGTTCCCAAAGTGCCCCACAGTCACCCATATGAGCAGCCCATACTGGGTGTGGAATTATGCACTATTTGAGACTGTGACCGGAACAGAGCACGCAATCTCTTCCGTCCAGGAGCCTCTGAGAAGAAGGCTTTACCTTCAAAACGCGTAAGGCGATACTCGACGGAACAGCTGTCAATTTCAATTGGCACCAGGGACGCCATTCATACCTGAATAAAGACTGTTAGTCGTGCTGAGGCTGGAGTGCTGCTTATTGCTTTGGGCAAGTTTTATGAGCGTGAAATATATATATATATATAAACATATATATATATATATATATATATATACATACATATATATATATCGAACAGGATACTGGCTCTCCCCACTTCCAGCCGACGAAGAGAGAGTCACGGACTCCAATAATGCGTGGCAAAAACAGGTCTTTATTTCTCACAAAGCCATATGACGCGTTTCGGACATCAGAGTGTCCTTGATCACATGCGGAAACGCAGTCCGCCTACATTTTTATACTGTTGTGTTATACTTCCCCCGTGTCACGTGATAGATGGACATAAACAGCATACTATGTTGCAATATCTCACATAGTCTGTTTTCCGATCTATATGCTCTATGAATCAGGCAATTGTAATTTCCAATGTGTTGTAGATGTGTTTTCAGCAGGCGACATTTCAATGAGTCTGGCATGCTTTTTTATAACTGCATAAATACGAGTAAATTATTGCATAAATTAAGCATTGGTTCAATTGTTACATTCATATTTATCTAAGTTCAATAAATAAATAAATATATATATTTAAATATTTATACAATTAATTGAATGATAAATAATAAATATACAGTGTAAAAAACCTTTTATATTGCTGCATGAATGCAGTTTAAAACATTTAATATTGGTTAATAGACTGAACTGTGCAAAGACCCACCTGACATCACAATAGTTCTTCATATTTAAACATTTGGACATAGTGTGGGGGACTGTTATACGGAGTAAAACTCCTATTACTGCATTAATGCTGTAACCTATTATAGCCCCATTAGTTCATACTGGTCACCTTTCTAAACTATTGTAACAACTATATACACTGGGGATGTCTTCTGATAAAAGCTAGAGCATAGATCGCTGTATGTATAAAGTGCAAAATTAAGTGCATAACCAAGTGCTATTACCTTGGGAGGGCAGCCGCCCGACCAAGCTATAAAGTGCTAGTGCAAAGAAACTATAAAGTTAAAAGACAATGGGATTAAAAACAGTGGATTAGCAGCTGAAAACCAATTTGTGCATATACCTAAGCCACATCATGCCTGAATTAATTCATTCTTATACGTCCAATTCCTTCGTACTGTTACATGTGCTATGGACATGGGCAGTGTTGTCTACAGGATCGCTATTGAGTATTAGATCTAATTTTTCCACGTTACAGGAAATTGTGCAGATCCTCTGTTTTGTTAAGCCTTTTGGGAGATCTGCTATCAAGCTCTAGAATCATGCGAGATTCTAGTTGGCGCAAAGACCGTTCCCTATTCCCTCCTCTACGAGGGATGGGAACCGCCGCAATGACAAAATATTTCAGGCATTTTAAGTCATTATTGTGTTCAAGCCTGAAATGTCTGGCAACTGGGTACGCTGTATCGTTATTTACGATCGCTCGTAGGTGTTGCAATATTCTGACATGCACCTGTAGCTTTGTGCTTCCCACATATCTTAAGCCACAGGTGCACGTCAGAACATATACAGCGAACTCTGTTCTACAGTTGTAGCTGCCTTTGATCAAAGTTTCAGTGGGACTGAAAGGGGTCATATACTTTATGGTGTTTTCTCCAAATTTACATGCTCTGCATGTTGAACATTTGAAGAACCCTTGTCTTGGCTGTAGCCACATTTTTTTAGAGTGAATTTCAGGGCTACTCTTGACAATTTGGGACCTCATAGAGACCCCCTTCCTGAAAGTGATAGTGGGATTATCTGTTAGGTTTGGTGCCAGGACCGCATCTGTGAGAATGATTGGCCAATTCCGTTTGATGATTGACCTTATTTGTCTTTCCTGCTGGTTATAAGTTAGGATGAGTCTAGGTGCATTTATTTCCTGAGAACCATCTATGATTTTGTTTTTCGGTTCCAACAGTGATTCTCTAGATTTTAGGGCCACTTTGGCTACCGCCTCCTTGAGGACTGACTCACTGTACCCTCTGTGTCTAAATCTCATTACCGCCTCCTGTGTGCACTCATCTTGATCTTGTTTGGTACTGCATATTCTTTTTATTCTCAGGAGTTCCCCATACTCCGTACCAGGTGTTTGGGATGTGCACTGTCAGCATGGAGCGTGGAGTTTCCTGCTGTTGTTTTTCTGTGTAGAGTAGTAGCAATATATATCTCATGCTGCAATATCTATACATATATATATATTCACTAAAAAAACAAAGGTTACAGGGACGTTATAGTTAGGGTCAGATTTTACTCATACAAAACTAGAGAAACTCAGCAGTTATAGTTACCTGAGTTAACTATAACTCACGCCCCCGCAATGCACTGCTTATGACCTCACATATTACATCACTTATGACATGGTCAGTGACATCACTGATGACATAATTGATGACATCGCAAATGAAATGACTGATGACATCATTCACAGAACCACTGACACACCCACTCACACCTCCATACATATCATACACCCACACACCAACAGAACCACACATTCACAGAATTTCTAAGTTTTAAAAAATTCTATTTCCTAACTATAAAACCTTTGTAACCTTTGTTTTTTCAGTGAATTTCAATGGTTTTTAAATTCTATTTCCTAATGGTAACTTGTAACCTTTGAGAGTGGGTGTATGAGTGGCTGTATAGGTATGTGAGTGGCTGTATGGGTCTCTCAGTGGGTGTGTGGTTTGTAAGTGGCTGTCTTGGTCTGCATGGGTGTGTGAGTGGCTGTATAGGTAGGTAAGTGGGTGTGTGAGTGGCTGTTTGGGTCTCTCAGTGGGTGTGTGAGTGACTGTATGGGTGTGTGGATGGCTGTGTAAGTAGGTGTAGGAGTGTCTGTGTGGATCTGTGAGTAGGTACCTGAGTGTCTGAGTAGGTTTGTGAGTGGGTGCATGAGTGTCTGAGTGGGTCTGTGAGTGGTTGCATGAGTGTCTGAGTGGATGTGTAAGTGTTTGAGTGAGTTTGTGAGTGGATGTCAGAGTGTCTTTGAAGGTCTGTGAGTCCATGGATGAATCTCTGAGTGGGTGAGTGAGTGGGTGGGTTCGTGATTGTCTGAGTGGGTCTGTGAGCTGTTGTGTGAGTCTCTGAGTGGGTCTGTGAGTGGGTAAGTGAGTCTGAGTGGGTAAGTGAGTGACTGAGTAGATCTTGAGTGGGTGCATGAGTCTATGAGTGGGTCTGTGAATGGGAACATGAGTGTCTGAGTGGGTCTGTGAGTGGGTCTGTGTGGGCGTGTGAGTCTTTGAGTGGGTCTGTGAGTGGGTGCGTGAGTGTCTGAGTAGGTCTGTGTGTGTGAGTCTCTGAGTGGGTCTGTGAGTGTGTGGGTCTCTCAGTGGGTGAATAAATACTTCAATGGATCTGTGAGTAGCTGTGTGAGTGTGTCACTGGATATGTAAGTCTGAGTGGGTCTGTCAGTGGGTGCATGAGTGGGGCTGTCAGTGGGTGTGCAGTAAAAATAAAAGTAAGGGGGCCCACGGGAGCAGGTCCTCGTGCCAGCTTCCCCTGTGACGGTCCCTCATGCCAGCTCCTTCTGTCCAGCTTGCCTGCATTCCGCTACCTTCTGCTGCCTTTAGTTTTGTCCCTCCTCTCCTCATTTTTCTGCCTCTTCTCTGCTCGCTCCTGCCTGTTAGTTTGCCTCTTTCTGTTCACTCCTGACCTTTATTCTGCCTCTAGCTGCTGGTTTATGACCTCTATTTTGCCACTTTCTGCTCTCTCCAGACCTTTTTTTTGCCTCTTTCTGCTCCCTTCTGACCTTTATTCTGTCTCTTTTTACTTGTTTCTGACTATTATTTGCCTCGTTTTGCTTATTTAGGACCTTCATTCTGCTTCTTTTTGCTCGTTTCCAACCTTTACTCTGCCTCTTGCTGCACATTTATGACATCTATTTAGCCTCTTTTTGCTTGTTTCTCACCTTTATTTTGCCTCTTTCTGCTCATTGCTGACCTTTATTCCGCCTCTTTCTGATCTTTTCTCATCTTTATTCTGCCTCTTTTTGCTCGTTGCTGACCTTTACTTTGCCTCTTTCTGCTTCTCACCTTTATTTTGCGTCTTGCTGCTGGTGTCTCAGCTTTATCTTGCTTCTTTCTGCACATTGCTGACCTTTATTCTGCCTCTTTCTGTTTTTTTCTGACCTTTATTCTGCCTCTTTCTGCTCGCTTCTGACTTTTATTTTGCCTCTTGTATCTTGGGGACCATTGGGGCCCACGGTCCCAGCTGGCTCCCCCTCTCCTGCAGGAGACGGCATTGCTCTCACACGAAGGGAGCTGTTGGGAATGCAGCTCCCTGCATGCAAGAGCAATGTGTGTGGGCAGGGAAAAAGATTAAACCTCTGCTTCCAGCAAGCGGGAGCACTTTGACATCTCCTGCTTGCTGTAAGCGGAGTGTTTGCTTTTACTTGGCGGGAGTAGTCACAGCTCCTGCCAAGCAAAAGGAAATAGCTATGTCCCAGAAGGGTGGGCACCCCAGGACATAGAAGGAGCTGGCTCTGGTGGGTGGTCGTCCTCAGGGCATTATATGCTCCAGGAGGGAGTCCATGCAGCCCCTCCATACTCATTTTTTAATACAGCCCGGGGAGGTGGTGGTCCCCGGGGCCGAGAATGGCCCAGGAAGGGGGCCACATGGCCGCCCCTCCCCTTCAAAAACCGAAAAAGAAAGCCCTGGGGAGGTGGTGGTCCCCGGGGTCCAGTGGGGTGTATGGAGGAAGAGGGGTCCACGCGCCCCCCTACTCATTTTCTAATACAGCCCCGGGGAGGTGGTGGTCCCCAGAGGTGGTCCAGGAGGCTCCCCCATTTATTATTAGCATGAGCCCCAGGGAAGTGGGGGTCCATGGGACATCAATAAGCCCTTCAAAGGGGAGCCCTGTGCACCCCCCTCCATTCCTTTATAACAATCTGCATGCCTGCGGAACCTGGCCCACCCGGGTGCCCTTTCCAAAACAAGCACTGGAGACTGCGCTTGTTCTTTTTTTCAATTTTTGCCACAAATTTTCCGAGTTGGCGGCAATTTTTTTTTAATGCTTTTTTGCCCTGGCGGGGTCTGTCTGGGACACCATCACTAGAGATAGAGGGTCATGGTATTGGTACCCTGCCCCCATTTCATTTTCTTTTTTTTTAGGGAATTCGGCTGAAGCCGACTCCCAAGATGGCTGCCAACACTTCTTGGTTGAAGTGTTGGCGCCAATTAGAGCTCTGCACAAGCTTATTATTATTCGCGAAGTTGTTGCGATTGTAGATATACATATTTGGATTTCCTTTAATTTCTCAACAACTACTGAACGGATTTACACCAAATAACTGAAAGCGTGATCTGCGTAACCAAATCTACCTTTCTGCCAAATTCGGTATAATTCCGTCTAATCTCGTATGGGAATTAACATGGGAAACACACTTTTTTTTAACCCCCCTTTTCCTCTGCCTCCGCTTGATTGATCACCCCAAAACTTTCCATGCGCAACAAGAATCACAGCACTTTTTTTTTGTTGTAAATTTTGTGAAGATTTGTCATAGGACGCCAAAAATATAGGCAAGTCAAAAAACGCTTTTCCTATGGAAACATGGTGCTACCTACAACTAGGATATACATATATATACATATATATATAATTTATGAGCTCCTTGTTGAATGTGAGGTGAACAATAGCCTTTTCAATAGCGTTGCCTTTCAGGTAGCCACCATCAACCCACCAAAGCCAGGCACTCAATACCAGTGGTTGAAGAGATCTGCCAAATATTGGCTGTCATTTTGTATGACTTTAATATAGCATATGATTGCAGGTTCTCCCTCACCAGCTTCAGGACTGGCCATACAAAGCATCATAAATAAATTATTCTGCAGAACAACAACCTGCACGACGGATGACTATAAGCAAGCCATCCAGACAGATATTTGTCCTTTTTCTCTTCTCTAGACCCTACAGGAGTTGCAGGGTGGATCGAATGAAGCAACACAACCTGAGAGGCGTAAGGGTTCACCACTGTACAGGGTCATCACTCACCCATAAAGGTAAACAAGGACTTATTGGTTCACTATTATATTAGATAGGTGACAGAGTTACACTGACTTATCACTGCCCAGGATATTTGTGATTGTTAATTTGTAAAGCAGTCCATTTTGACATTATCAAGATCGTTGGACTAGAGCACAAGCCCTGTAGCAGCTATCAATAAAGGGTTGCCATTTCTCATGTAAAACACAAGTTATTCAAATAGAAGACTGTGGCTGCTTGCCATTGTACATTTTTTTTTATCTATATGGAAGAACTGAATGGCTCACAATAATAACCAAAAAACTGTGATAATACTAATAAGGTTGGTTGGACTTTAATTGGGACGTCCCATCAACTTTCTTACTGCTTCAAATATATTTACAAGGTGGAGGTCTATAGTCACCAAAAACTCCTTATGCTATATGCATAGTATCTCATAGTAGACAACTAATGTAAGCTGTGTGCAGTCTGTGTTTCACTTGTCTTTACTCCATCACATTGTTATGAGCTGTGACCCAAAGGCAGAATAAGTGAATCACTTTTGTCGCTTCTCACATAGGGCCTCGTAATGGGGTATGAAACGATAATACAGTGCAACTTCAACATAATACAAATTCATGTTCTAACCAGACTCTCAGTCTCCCTGTTAATAACTTTCTCACTTAGCAAGCTATTTTTTCTTTTCAGACGGTCCCTTCACACCTCCTTATTGTGCTCCTCCCCCAACCTGAACTGTACCTTGTCGAACATGAAGACCTTGTTGATCCTGCCATTGTATCTGCGGATTAGTTTAATTATGACATTGCTTGTATCCTGCATGGCCTGGCACTGATGCTCAATTTTAGCACTCTCCTTAAACTGCAGATTTAGGAACATGATGGTCACTGGTCTCATCTCCGATAGAAACTCCAAGGGCTGATAGTCGTCAATCTGAAGAGCACAGTGGGAGGAACACAAGGTCAAACAAAAGAATCTGCAACTCCGAAAACACATGAGACAAAATCAGATAGAGTAGGGCTTTGCAATCCACCCTGCACATTAGTTTATGGAGTATCAAAACTATACCATCATGCAAAAAAAGAAAAGTCACATTATAGATAGATAGATAGATAGATATAGATATATTTGCATACTTATTTAAAATCATTAAAACCACAACATTGAGCTCATCAGAACAAAGGCAAAAACAAAACCAGACATATCATGCCATGCCTGGTTGAAATAGACTAATCCATATTGGGTTACTTATCTAAAAGAAGTTTAAAAAGTTACCTAAAGAAACAAAGTGATCGATGTGCAGAGAGGGAATTCACAGGCAATTCGTGCAAATAATTGCAAAGGTCAATACAGTCCCTCCTTACATGCTTCAGTTGCCATACAGACCGCTACGAGTGCTCCCTTGAAAGGAAGACTTTTAATAATATCATAGCAAGTTCAACGGGCTGAGATTCAGGAATGGGGCCCCATTCGAATGATTAAAAGGTTCAATCTTGTCCCTCTTTAAGAACTTCAGAAGCCATTCCACTAGGTAAGATTATTTCCCTGATTAGACTTCAAGGTGGACCAAGATTCAGGGAGGGGCTGCACTGATAAATAAAAACCATCTTTGAATACTTCGTGGGCCATGCATGCATTACCCCCCGCCGGGGGCACCATTCAGTAACAATGTTTACACATACATATCAAGAATTCTGAAGTGGACCAAGACCACACTGGGGTACACAAAGCGCTAAGAGTGCATGGGGAGACCGGAATACCACTTGGATAACAGAAAGAGGTGAATCTAAGAAAGAGAAAGTTCAACAACCGCTCACTCACCAACCACACCACAGAGATCTGGGACTTGCTGCACGACGATGCCCCAACCTACTTTTCCTCACGGAAACCAGGCTGAACCCTGCATTGGCATCTGACGTCACCACAGCCATCCCCTGCCCCCCTCGAAGACAAGATTTCCAGGAAAGACAGACTTCACAAGCCTGGAGGCAGAATTGCCATCATCCACAAGAACACGATCAGCTGCAACACATCCACTGACACACAATCCTCCACACACAACACACCTGCCATTCCAGCTCCACGTTACAGCCAATTTCACCCTAAGTGGCACTCTCATTTACAGACCACCGAGACCATGCACCAACTTCACAAACACCATGATGGACTTTGTTGCAGCATTCTCCCTTGATGCTAGCAATTACATCCTACTCCGAGACCTGAACTTCCACCTGGAAGACCACACCGACCCCAACTCATGAACAGTGATTGAAGAGCTTGGAAGCCTGGGCCTCACCTAACGAGTAAAGGTAACTACCCAAGTTGCAGGACATCTCCTGGGCCCTATTTTCACTATCTTCAACAACATCTGAGTCGAAGATCCCACACCATTCCCCTGAACAAAGCACACTCCGTGAAGTTCAGTATCCCCGTCCCTGTCCAATCAACACGCACCACTGCCAGACCAGCACGCTGAAACTGGAACAGCATCACTCAGAAGGAGTGGAAAACCACTCTGAACACCCACTAACCCAAACACAGCAACAGCCTCACCAAAGCCATCAAGAATGTCACAAAATGGATCCCCTCCTGTGCCAACTCCCTGGCGCCCTCAAACGCAGCAATACAACAAGATCCAAATCCCAGGACAGTTGGTACACAGAGGAACTCAGACTGATAAAACGTCACTGAAAACAACAGTAGCGCAAATTGAGAATGAGTCAGGACAATGCAGACAGAAGCACAGTTAAATCCTCCGAAACCACCAAATTATCTGTACCACAAAACGCCCTGCTCTGATGGAAAGCATTGATGCCAGCACCAACAGAAGCAAAGAAATCTTGGTTATTGTAAACGCTTTCACTTCACCATGGACCGTCTCCAACTCAATCAACCTCTTGCAGGACCTCTGCAACAATCTCTCTCAATTCTTCAGCAACAAAATCACCACCATTTACAACAACTTCAGCCCACAACCGGACCCCACAGACCTCACCAACACCTCCTGATCTTATCCAAAGAACCAATGCTAACCATATGGCCCATCATCACTGCAGAAACAAAACGCCTGCCACCATAAAGTCCATCCACTCAGGGGCCCATCAGATCCCTACCCCCACCACACCTACTTTTGAGGACTACAACCCATCAGCGCCATGCTCACACTCATTCTGAATGCCTCCAGGTCTTTTGTAACCTTCTCAGATGCTTAGAAACATGCAACTGCCCTCTCACTTCTGAAGAAACCCTCTGTGGACTCCTCAAAGCTCGACAAAGACAGACCGATCTCCCCGCTACCATTTCTGGCCAAGGTTTTAAGAGAAAATCATTAGCAGACAGCTCACTGAATGGCTCACCAACCACTGACTCCTCGACACCATTCAGTGTTGTTTCAGACCCAACCACAGCACAGCCGAAACTGCCCTCATAGCCACCACTGATGACATCCACAAGACTCTGGAGTAAGGAGATATGGCAGCCCTCATCCTCCTGGACCTCTCAGAAGCATTTGACACAGTCCCCCACCCCCACCCCACCCCATCCTCACCCAACACCTACACAACATCAGAATCCAAGAACACGCACTCTAAGGAATCTGCTCCTGCCTGACTGGAAGGACCCAGTGAGTCAGCCTGGCACAGTACACCTCAGATGTCTGCGACCTAATCTGTGGAGTTCCACAAGGATCCTCCCTGAGCTGGATCGTCTTCAATGCATACATGATCCTACTAGCCAGCATCACCCGCTCTCACAACATCAACGCCCTCTCCTAGGTCCAACGCAACACAACTTGTTCTCTCCCTCACGGACCAGAAGCCTAGTACCCAGATCAAGTTCAATGCCTGCATGACTGAAATCACACAAACACTGGAGGAAGACCAACTGTCTAAAGCTAAACACCTATAATACCAAAACCATGATCTTCTGGAAGAGCACATCACCATGGGACTCCACTTGGTGTCCTACAGAGTAATGACTGATGCCCACCCTCACGCCAAGAACCTCTGGGTCATAATCGACAGCAAAATCAACATGATCACCCAAGTTGGCACTGTCACCGCTCCATACCCTGAAGATGCTGAGGAAGATTTTAAATGGCTCCCAATCAGCACCAGGAAAACCATCACACACGCCTTGGTCACAAGCAAGCTGGACTACGGGAACACCCTCTATATCAGGATCAACAAACTCACCAGAAGGCTACATACCATTCAGAACTCAGCAGCTAGAATCACTCTCGACCTCTCATGACACACTCACATCACACCACTCCTCATCCACACTGTCATGGCCCTACCTAACATTGGACCAGCATATCTTAACAATTGCATCTCCTTTCACAAACCTTTCAGATACCTGCGCGGCCAAACTCCTACTTGCACTAATCCCACGCGTACACAAAACCAGATCAGGAAGTCGAGCTTTCTACATCGCTCCTCAAGCGTGGAACAACCTATCGCTACACATAAGAGCCTCCTCCTCAATTCTACCAGAAGCTGAATGCCTGGCTTTTCTAGCAGTCCCACTAGGCCCTAGATGTGGCCAGACTCACACCTGCTCACCGCAAGGGTACTCTCCCGGGTGATAGTGCACTCTACAAATCTGCATAACATAACAACATTTGGACACATCATTTGTAGGAAGGTAGGATCCTTATAGCATGTTTACCCCACTTTTTGCCTGGTGTCAGTGTGTATAATCAGCACCTCAGTCACTGTGCTACTTCCCTAAATTTGACCATGGTAAGTACTTCTGTACCTCCACAATTGGCTACTGGTGTACCCCTATAAGTCCCTCGTACATGGTACTGAGGTACCCAAGGCATAGGTACACCAGGGGTCTCCCATGGGCTGTAGCATGTATTGTGCCAACCATAAGAGACCACTCAAACTGTGACTACAGGCCTGCCATTGCAGCCTGTGTAAGCTGGTGCTAGCACCACTTACAACAGATATAGGTTTTCTTATATCTGTGGTTACTACACTTAAAAACTATATGTCACCCCTGAGGCAGATATTTCAATCCTGAAAGCAGGGTGCTGGGTTATAAGTGTGTGGGTGCCCCTGCATGAGGAGGACACCCCTACAAACCCCGGAGTCGATTCTCTGGGCTTTGTAAGAGCGGCCAGCCATGTTGATACATATAGTGGGTGGCCATCCGTCATTAAGCGATGGCTAACTATATAGTGGCTGTGCCGAACCTGGGCATGTTTGGTATGAAACATGTTGGAATCATACCCCAACACCGTTACCGGGGTTGGAGGCATGATTTCATGCTGTGGGAGGCTCCTCTGGGAAGCCCCCAGAATTCCCGTTAACAGCCTTCCAGGGTCTGCCAGCAAGGTAGTGCTGCTGCCGACCCCAGACACGATTCTGCCCTTCTGCTGCTGAACCGAGCTCGAGCAGGGGAAGGTAGAGCAATAGGTTTCCTGTCACAGGGAGGTGGGACCACCTCCCAGACAGGACTTAGTGTATTGGGCTGGGGTGGGGTCGCTTGCCAGTGCCACCAGACTGCTTTGAAGGGCACATTTCGTGCCCTCCTTGCATACTCCAGTTTAAGCCAGTTCAGGGATCCCTGGGCTCCCGCTCTAGCGCAAAACTGGACAAAGGTCATGGGACTCAAGCTCCTCCTCTGGGAGGGACCCCTGGGTCGTCCTAACCCCTTTGCTAGGGTATTTAAGGGCTTACTTGTGGTTGGGTCCTCAGATTTGTCACGGGACAAGACTCAAGCCTGAAACCACATCACTCTTCGACCCTCTGGACACTTGGACTTCGCCTGGACCCGAGACTACTTCAAGGAAGACTCCTGCTGCTCCTGGTCTCGCTGCTCTGCAAGTCTCCTCGTTGTCTGTGTCTGTGCTTCTTCCAGGATCTTCAACAGACCTGTGGGCATCAGGGACACCCGAAGTAATCTCCTTTGGAGTGAAGGAGTCACTCCCCTGCATCTGCAGGCACCGCAATGAAGCTGGCCGGACGTTCTATGGACTTCGAAAGGCTCAGCAACACAGGTGGTGGTTCTGCAACTCCTGAGGCCTGACCAGTCCTCTCTGCAATTTTGAGGCCAATACCCCTCGTCGGAACTGCTGGGACCGAACCCTTGTGCATCACGTCAACTTGCTGTTGCCAAGGCTTGTTGGCTCTGCACTCCAGAGATCTTTGGGCTACATGAAGCACCAGCCTCCAGCATCTCTTCCTGCCAAGATCAGGGTCCTCACCACATCCTCTGCAATGTGGGCCTTCATCTTTGGTGAGCTGCTTGAGGTCCTCTTTTGACTCCAGTGCCTTTGGCTTGTGGGTCCTCTGGAGGGTCTTCTCCTGCTTCAGTGGGCTCCCTCGCTTGCTCGAGGCCTGCTCTGCCTCTCCTGCTTGTGGTGAGTCCCTTGGACCTTGCTGGTCCCAACGTTGCTCCTTCTTCGCTATCCATGCCTGTTGCATCTGCCAAGGCTTGTTGGTGCTCCCGTCGGACACCAACCCCCTGGTTCTTGACTTCCGATGTGGGACAGCTCTTGCACGGCTCCTGGTCTACCTCAGAGTCGCCTGGTCCTCAAAGCTGCAGCGACAAGGTCACCATCTTCACTCATGAACCTTCCAACATCAGTGGACATTGCTCTTCTGTGCCTCCTGGTCACTTCAGAGTGGCCTAGACTCTGTCCTCTTTGCTTGCAGGTTCTCCTTTTCAAGAATCCACCCTTGGATTCCACCGGACTCTTGCACAGTCTTTGCCAGCTGCATCTTTTCTGAAGTCCTCCATTTTGGACTACAGCGGTTTCCGAAGTCACTTTGCGCCTATGCACCCAGGTTACCTGGTGTAGGTATCCTGGTTCTTGGGGTATCCACGGGTGGGGAGACACTCCAACCTTTTGTCTTCCACTGGGTTTCTTCAGGGTCCACTTGGAAGGGTCCTTCTTCAAAACTGCAACTGTGACTTTCCCGTGGACTTATACTGAGTATGCGGCTGTGTTTCCACTCTGCACACAGCCTCGGTGGGGTTCCTGAGTACTTACCTTGGGTGGTTCTTTGTGTCCCCAGCTCTTCTGAGTCTCCTGTTACAAGTTCCGCCATCGGTCGCAGTTCGCATTCCACCTTTTTAGTATAGGGTTTTGTCTCCCCCTGGAGACCACCATATTTTGTGCAACTTACCTTATTTGTAAATGAAGTATTGTTGTGTATTTGTGTTGATATCTCTGTGTAGGAGGTATACAAATGTGTTAGTGAGTGTTGTGTAACAGACATTTTTATATATACGCTGGGTCATTCTTTTTCGTTTAACCTACACTACATGATTAGATCTGGTAAAACAAGCTGCTTAACACTCCTGGATAAGCCTGAAGGCTGCTCTCCACAGCTACTACTTAGAGAGCTTTCTAGGGTTGTATAAGACCAATACATTCACCATTAGGGTTGTCTGGATTAATTCAAGGTGCTTCACTTAGATAAGTGTGCACCATATACTAAGCCGGCCTCCTACACCATTCAGTTCCTTTGTGGATGTCTTTAAACACTTCAAGAACCGTACTGTTAACTCAGTTGACTCCCCCTTCAGGCAGTGTTCAAGTTTGAATGTTCAAGGCTCTAAACATTGGTTGCAGCCAGAATTTCCTGAGGGGTAGAAACTTCTAGCATATGAAGACTCTGTGGCTTAATGATTCCACCAACAAGCCAAAAAGTCTGCATCTGCTGTCTTTTCCGCCATTTAATCTTACGTGCCAATAGGCTTTCAGGGGAATAAGCCCACATATTAGCCACATCAATTGGCGCTTCTTGACCCTAACCAGTGATTGTTTTGAATAAATAGGCAGGGTCATCGTGGTATACATGTGGACTACCAATTTTCCATGCAATTGTTTGCCGACATCCTTAATGTCCAGCTCTGTCGAGATCATTTTTATTTGTTATGACAGGATTATTGTTAGATGTCGGAACGGAAGATTGCCCCTACATTTCTTGTGCCACAAAAGAAATTATAGAAGAGTTATAATAATGGTGGAGAGTTTTTCTAAGTTATCTCCTACTATAAGTAATGTTTCATCGTTTTGGCGCCCTCTTCAGTTTGGCACAATAAGTAAGGAACTTTGCCTTCAGTAGCAGATGTTGCCTTGTGAGATGGAATTCTAAACAAATTTGTGATGGACTGGTGCAGCCTGGCTGGTGGAATATTTGTCGACAGCAGTTACAATGAGCTTTGTCCATCCAGGATTTCAGTTAAATATTAGTGGAATATATTTAATTTACATTATATTATATTTATATATTAAAATATTTAAAATGTACAACTTTAATTGCTATTTATATTTTAATAGTGTATGTCTTTTTCTATTGGACGATATTGGTGTCAACAATATATCTTTTCTAATATTTTTGTACTTACCATCCTAAAGTATAAGAGCATGATATTGTGGTAAATGACATTTTTGACACAATATTCTTGTCAGCTATATTATTTATCACTATATTTTGTCAGTAATCCGAGGGGGCACTGCCTACGCTTCATTTGCAGTCTGCTCCACTTCTAGAGGTAGCCATTACATATTTTCTGTAGATAAGTATTCCAGGAACTACTGTCATTTTCACTCCAGCTATTTAGCCTACCAATGACCCCAAATTTACTTTTCTGAATAATATTGTATTGTTTCTCTGTATGGCCCCTCCAATAGTGGTTTTGTTGTAACCTGCATTGTATTTATCTGGTTACTTTCTCCCTAGCTGCTCAGCCAGTGTGAATGTGATGCATGGAATGTTGGTGTGAGAGTCTTGAATAGAATGTTTGGGTGCCTGGATGCTTCAGTGTGTCAGTTGGAGTATGGGCTGAGCAGCAGGCAGACTGCTCCTGGTGGGACTGCATCTCTACAACTCAACTACTTGTAACTGTATCTAATAAATCTACATGAAACTACATCTTGACTACGGACCTCATCACTACAGGTTTTTGGCGACGATTTTTGAAACGAAACCCTACATGTGCTTTAAAAAGGACTTAATCTTTTGTTTCATTCCTTGTTGTCTGTTAAGCCAGTTATACAGATTTGATGCCGGATTGCAATCCGATGAATGTCAGGCACCCACTGGCCTGTTGTACTTTCTCTTGAAATTCAATAAAAGAAATTTAAACAAAAAAAAAAAAGGACTTACTGAAACAAGAAATCTCTAAACGAAATCTCCACAACTAAGATATCCTTCCTTTGAAGTACAAGGCATGCCAGCCCCACCAGTGTCCTTTCCACCGGACAACCCCAGCCTGCGCGTACTTCATTCTACAAGGATTGGGTATTCCTGCTACTATGACAACTTGTGTGATCCTCAGCATGACAACTTGTGTGATCCTCAGCACTACACCAGTGCCATTATCAGCAAACAGCACTGGCCTGGTCATTGGTCTTCATTGGTCTATAATAGTTGAATTTCAAGCAACTGATTTGGGTGTGAGACTCAGCTGTTCGACATGTCTCATTAGTAGTTCATTCATTGCTGTGGAGTAAGCCTTCAAGTTGCTGTCAACAAGAAAGGGTGGAATAGTATTCAAGAGATTTCACATATTCTACCCGCTGTGTTGGGATCACAAGTTAAGTTTTTGTGGAGTCGCAGAGGTTAAAGGATTGTGTGTCCTGATAAGGTGCGAAAGCGGCAGAAGAATACATTTGTTCGCGGCATAAGGATACATTTGTTTGTTTGTGTGAGCAGTCGACTGCAGCATCTATATTACATCTGTGTCATCTCAGCGTGGGTGCGATAAAACATTAATTCGTGAGTTTCTTATTGTTGTACAAATCAACTCTTTTCTGAATTTTAAATTGCACCGTAAAGTCTACGTTTGTTTGACATGACGGTTACTCACATTTTTAAACCTGCGTGGGTGCCTCGGGACATGTTTCAGTCGAGCACGAGAGGAGTTCCAACCATTGGATTGTGACAACACTGTGTCCCGTGTTAGAAATGTGTCCTGCACAATGGTTTAAAGCACGTAATATCCTGGAGCCACCCGGCACTGTTTCTCTAATGTGCCGCCATCTTGTCAGTATCCTACGTTCCTTCAGCTGCCGGTGCATGAGAGCCTCCACGCCGTATTGCTGCTGATAACGCGGGAGGGCTTTCAAGCGTTTCAGATTCTCGCGCTCCTTGAGGGAAAGTCCCTCGGGTCCCATGAGGAGACTGCTGCCCATCGTATCCAAGTCTTCGCTCTGGCTGTGTAAGAAGCGCCGCTTCTTC
This sequence comes from Calotriton arnoldi, assembly GCA_963921515.1. Taxonomy (NCBI): domain Eukaryota; kingdom Metazoa; phylum Chordata; class Amphibia; order Caudata; family Salamandridae; genus Calotriton; species Calotriton arnoldi. The sequence continues at coordinate 2,332,322 of CAWUFW010001702.1, read as the reverse complement.
TCCTTCAGGAGGTGCTGCAGACTTTTGAACTGATCAATATAGAGAGATTGCAAGCGAATGAGCTTCTCCAGCATGATAAATGCTACCTCCTCAGCTGTTTACACCCCAGCAATGTTTGTAGAACTTTTATGTTTTTCTACACCAGCTTTGAACCCTTTTGTTGGGTACCACCATCTCGTTTGGACAGTGCTAATGGATCTTCATCCAGGGCCGAGGTTAACTTGCTCATTTTCATGTTATCCACCTTACAGTACGCGGGTGAGAAATCGCTCACCGGGTTAATGTTCTGTTTATTGGGAAATTCAGTTTTTTTTTCTTACCTTGCCTTGCTATTCATTACCGTTGCCTGTTTTAATGTCATTCTGTGCTTGATATGGGTTTTATGCCTTTGTGTTTTATGAATGACATGCACCCACTCTGTTTGTAGGGTTTCTTCTATGAATTTTCACGCAGTAAGTTCAGTACTCTTACTTTAGGCATGTTTATTTGTTGTTTGACACTTATATTCTGGCCAGGGAATGGGTTTTAGTCCCATTTCCATTAGTTCACATATTTACCTCTACACAGGGGTGTCTAATGGGTACGAGTCCCATGTATTTAATTTACATGTATGTAAATTGTGTGTTCACTACCAACCTCTATACAGGGGTGTCTTATGGGTACCAGTCCCATACTATTGTTTTGGTCACGCTTCTAACCTCCACATAGGGGTTCTAGTGGGTACGAGTCCCATGTGTTACATTGTTCTGTGCACGTTTCTAACCTCCACATAGGGGTTCTAGTGGGTACGAGTCCCATGTGTTACATTGTTCTGTGCGTTTCTAACCGCCACATAGGGGTTCTAATGGGTACGAGTCCCATGTGTTACTTTGTTTTGTTCACGCTTCTAATCTTCACATAGAGGTTCTAATGGGTCCGAGTCCCATGTGTTCTGCTCTTCTGTTCATGTTACTAACCTCTTATTAGGGGTTCTAACGGGTACTAGTCCCTTGTGTATCATTGTTGGGCGCACTAGTTTGCCGCACTCGTGGTTGTCTGTCCCTAGGCCTTTTTGGCTGTATGGTTAGCAGTCAACATTTTTTTTTCTTTCCCCTTAACTATTTTTTGTGTTCATGTTTGGTGTAGATGCTCCATGTTTCTGGTCCATTTATTCACCTGTATTTTGGGGAAAGTCAGTTCGGTTGTCCGTCACCCATTACTAATGTTTTCTTTAAAAAAATTATAGGAGGATGATGGGTGGGTAATATATATTTTATGTATATTTATCTTTGCATCTCCTCTACATTGTTTATTTTTCTTACATGTACTTCTCGTACATCTCTTGTATACTTTCTCTGTATTTTCTTTCCATTTCTTGGGGTTCTCCTTGTTTGAACCTTTTTCTTCTTTGTGGTTTCCATTTTTGTTTTGTGGGAGAAGGGAAGGTATGTTGTAACCTGTATTGTATTTATCTGGTTACTTTCTCCCTAGCTGCTCAGCCAGTGTGAATGTGATGCATGGAATGTTGGTGTGAGAGTCTTGAATGGAATGTTTGGGTGCCTGGATGCTTGAATGTGTCAGTTGGAGTATGGGCTGAGCAGCAGGCAGACTGTTCCTGGTGGGGCTGCATCTCTACAACTCAACTACTTGTAACTGTAACTAATAAATCTACATGAAACTACATCTTGGCTACGGACCTCATCACTACAGGTTTCTACATCTTTGTGACGAGATAAGGACCATTTAAATGTCTGGGGCAATATTACAGCATGAGTTCTCTTTACCATTTCTCTCTACAGTCAAGCTCTCATCTCCTGAGGGTTTCCATCCAATCTGGATGCTTTTCTTTCCCTGAGGGTCTTCCCTTTCTACCTTGTGGCCCTTCTCTCTGCCATTCTGGCCATCTCTCAGTCTTGTCTGTGGCCTCTCCTCGGTTATCCCATCTGCTGAGAAGTCCGCGATGCGGAATGCATCTTGGAAGGATTCAAGCGCATACTGTCCCCATCACCTACATCCTTCTCCCCTGAAAGAGGAAAGGAAGCAGAAATGGGTAACCCCATCTATATAGACTGCCTTCATGTTGGGAAAGAAAAGCCCCTCGCATGATGACGACATGCACCCCTGCCCGAGTGCCCCACCTGTTATGATGTCTTGGTCCCTGGTGCAGATTTTTGTTGTCATGGGCAAACATGGATCATCTCTATGTGCCATGACATAGGCCCTTCTCACTGATTGCAGTCTCATTGGACCAGTAGGGGTGACCAAAGAGCTACCCTCATAATGGTGAAGTAGCACAAGCACGATGGGAGACCTTTTTACCTGTGTCTCTGGAGGGATGCTTACTCATGTAAAGTTCCGCTGCTGTGGACGTAACTCACCCTAGGCCTACAGGAAGCTACTATGTAGCGCTGTGGAGTGCGCGTGGTTGCAGGTGCCTGCTGTGTGTGTGTGTATGTGTGTCTGTGAATAGTACAAAACATGGAAGACTCTTGGCGTTATTTTGGGAGACTCAGGGCTGACTGGAGTAGCATGAGGAGGCAGAGAAATCCCCCTAGACAGATTTGTGGATTGCTGCATTGGTTTCAGACCTTTATTTTGCCTCTTTCTACTGGTAGCTGACTTTTATTTTTTCCCTTGCTGCTCGGTTCTGCCCATTATTTTTGCCTCTTTTTGCTTGTTTCTGACCTTTATTTTTCCCCTTTCTGCTCGGTTCTGCTCGTTATTTTTGCTCTCTCTGCTTGTTTCTGACCCTTATTTTTCCTCTTTCTGATCATTTCTGACCTTTATGTTTCCTCTTTCTGCTCGTTTCTTCCCTCTTCTTGCTGTTTCCCTCCTCCCACTGTTTCCCTCCTCCTGCCACCCAGTGCCCCACCTCCCCCCAGGACCCACTTACTGGAGGTTTAAGCGCGACCCTATTGAGCAGATGCTTGTACCAGCTCCCCCTGAGACAGTTCTCCTGTCTAGATCGCCTGCAGTCCGCTGCAGTCTTACATTCGTGCCTTCTCTGCTCATTTTCTGTCTTATTTGCCTTCTTTTCTGCTCGCATTTCTGACCACTTCTGCTCTCTATTTTTGCGTCTATGCTCGTCCTGCCCATTATTTTGCCTCTGTCTGTTCGTTAATGACCTTTATTTTTCCACTGTCAGCTCGTTTCTGCCCATTATTTTTCCTCTTTCTGCATTTTTCTGACCTTTATTTTTCCTCTTTCTGCTTGTTTCGGACCTTTATTTTTCCTCTTTCTGCTAGTTTCTGACCTGGCTCGTCGACTGAGACGTGACATCCACAGTGCCCAGATACCCATAGGGGTGACAGTGCTCTGCTATACAAATGGTGATTGATTGAATTTGAAGGGTGCTCTTTAACTCATGGAGAGGTCACTGGAAAGGGGACTGGGCACACCTCAGGAAGGAGTTGGGGTTGAAAAGAGGATGATAAAGTGTGGGGCTGAGGGCCATAGGTTAACCTTTTGATGCACATATCACTGTGGCTGACATCCAGGTGTGAACCTTTAGCTAATCCATGGCCTATGCTGTGGGGTTATCAGATCTGGAGTCTCCTCGTTGTGACAGACTGCTTTCTGGAGGAAAGGCAGGACAGAGGATTGGGCACTTCAAATGAAGCAGACCCCCAACACAAACTTCAAAGTCTCACATCATAAATCACATTTGGCGTCTGTAAAAGGACTATAAGAAGGGGAGCTCAAGGCCTCCAAATTGTCAACTGTCAAGCAGCCAGTCAGGATGTGCAAGAAGAAGCTCTGCAAGACTTCTACCTGTGACCATAACTAGAGGATAAGGCGTGCCAGTCTTCCAGCTGGGTAAAGGGACATCACCCAGGGACATCCAAGACCACCTGCCCCTGAGCCTAGAGCACCAGTGCCTGCCGGCTTGCCATGATCAGTGTATCTTGTGAGGAAGAGGAGAGTGCTGGAGAGAGCGAGGTCCAGTGGGGGATTCTGGCAGCTGGATAATGGTAGTGAGGTGTGAGGAGACGGCTGCTGCACCGATCCAGTCAATGCCCGTGTGCAGGTTCAAGTAGGTGACCCGGTATGCAGAGGGAGCCACCATGAAGTTAGTGATTGACAGCATCACTGATGTACCGATCAGTCCAGAGCCCATGTGCAGAGTGAAATCGGTGACCCCGAATGCCAGATAGGGCTGCCGTAAGGATTTCTGCTGTGCCGATCAGGCCATGGCCCATGTGCACAGTAAGGTCAGGGGCCTTGTGTGCCAGATGGGGCCACCGGAAAGGACAAGGGTTGTTACTAGTTCAAGCCGTCGTAATGAGGAGAGGTCACAGTGGTGCACAAATAAGTGAACCACCGAGATGTCCATAGTAATCATGGTTACCTCCTACTGGGAATAAGGAAGCACATATTGCCATAGCTTTGCAAGTTTGACTTTAAAAAGGTTATTCCCTATCTGCGAGTTTTCCATTTCTTTTGAATCTATTTGGTTAAATGGCAGCGCCTATTGCAATAGGTGTGAATTACCGGGAAGCAGTTACTCAAGATCTCAAGACTAGAGGTGTCCCCGATTCAGGAGTAGGGGAGAGATACGTTAGTAATAGCTGCTCAGGCGCCTTATGCCTTTGAGATGTTTTATTCAAGAGGGTGGAGTTAGAGACTGAAAACACCAACACAGGGAAGTTTCAGGCTTATAAACCTCCATCATTGCCTGCTTACTATAGGGCATACCAGGATCTGGAAATCCCTTTAACTTACCAAGAACATCAAAAACAGTTTGCTGGTGAGTTACCACACACACGTGCACGCATGCATGCGCACATGCGCGCATGCATGCACACTTGCAAGCACTGCACACACACACACGCACGTCTGATTAGGACCCCTTAGTAATGATGGGGCTATGTGGCCAGTACTAGCTGGTTACACACCCTTGCCACATCGTAAGACATTAGCACTAGCTGATGTAGTAGGGATCTTGAATTATACAGTCTCCATATACAGGAAATGTATACAGTTTGCACTGTCTGTCATAAACTCTAGCCCTGCTCTAGCGGCGGGAGCAGTAGTTCAGGGACAAGTACAATCAATCAGTTCGCAGACGATAAATGCTATCATGGGAAAGGTGCCCCTGAAGCATGATGAGATTGCCTTCTGGAATGCTGAAAAGCCCAACCAGTTGGAAGTGGTCTATTCGCACATGACCACCCAAAACAAACATAGAATACTGACTATGCGTTTTCCTCTCGATATATTACCACCAAAAAAGAATGTAATACCTGAGGAAGCATATTTCCATACATCTCTTCTAACACATATAGCACACCGCCTAAAGAGGGAGTTCTGCCAGAGGTACTAAAACATGTACAGAAAGAGCAAGGGGCTGCACCAGCTCTGGACTTAGGAATGAAGTTAATGGGAAACTTCTCAATAATTTCCTCAATCATCCTGAGCAACATTAAGGGAGAAGCTTTGGATCTGGATATACGTCAGAGACTTGAAGCAGTTCAATATCCTGAACGGGAAATACCGAAAATAATTGTGGAAGTTTACACCGCTGTGGGTCGTGATATCTTGGTTGCATGAGCTGTTAAGCCACATTTAGGTCACAGTGAAGGTTCTGCAAGAAGAAATCCACAAAAGAAAGTAGGAAGAAACAGAGGGAGAGACAGCAAAGGTGGATTTGATCTCCTGTAGTTTGGAAATCCAGTTGGGTTGTTTATAATTTAAGGGACCGCAATAAGATTAAAAAACTGGAATGCTATCAGTAATAAGCACCTGGACACCTAGCTTGCCACTTGCCTGTGGCCTCCAGTTCCCTCTTGTTCCAGACTGATCCAATGACACTGCGGCTGCCTGGGTTTTCTCGCTGGGGTTTTCCCACTCACCATTCTTCCCACCAACAGAAGCCCCGACCACCCCAGGACCTACTTAATGCAGGCTGCAGCGCGACTGCGCCGCTGGCGCGCCGAAGGCGCACCAAAGGGATGCCCTTCTGTGCCCGTCCGCTCCTGGACTTTGCCCAGCACCATGACCCCTGGCTCTCCTGCCCCCGAAGGTACACTATTGCTGAGCTCTACACCCTCGACCCCGACGCCACAACAAAAATTTTCACCGTGCCGACCCACGCTCCATGGTAGGACCTTTCACCTGCAGCCAGTGCCACTTCACCTGCCACTGCACACACACCAGCCCAACAACCAGCCCCACCCCAAACACACCACAGCCACCACATGAATAAAAACACCAACTCGCATGCGCTCTTCTCAACACACGCTCACTATGCAAGCATTCCACTGAGTTATGGGACCTCATCACCACCCTCACACTCGACATTGTATTCCTCACTGAGACCTGGCTCAACCCCACATCTGCCCCAGACATTGCCACAGAGATTCCTGACAGATATAAAATCACTAACCAGGACCGCATTAACAACCCGGGAGGAGGAACAGCCATCATCCACAAAAAGACCCTACAGTGTACCACTGTCGTGTAGTTCCTATAGTACCCATGCAGGACCTGCGCATTTGGATAACATAAACCGTGGGATTGGTGGTAGACTGACTCTGTGCACCCCCACCGCGTATGTTAGCCTGATTTGCATTAGCTAGCTCACAGTGCCACTAGAATCTCCTCTTATCGGGGAGAGATTAGTTTCTGGCAACCTTAGATCATGACAACCCAAATTCCTCAGAATCGTGGAAACAATGTACTACCTTTCACTCAGTCACTCGTGCTTACTTATTCAGTTTGTCTCAGAGAGTTACACACAATAAACAGTCTGGGCGTTTCAATAAGTATTTATTGAACAGTTGTTATTCTAGTGTAAAATATATGTGCTGCAGCAATCAGCAGACAATAGCAGAGATTTGTTATCAGTAGTACGATAAAAGCAAAGGGATAGAACAGTTCTACCATATTGCAAAAGTCATGAATACATACATGAATATAAAAAGCATTATGAAAAGTGCGCGTACTCCTACTTTGCCTAACTAGGTGTACCTGAGTGTACCTAGCATATGTGTAGGTCTAAAAGCCTAGGAGCCAAGAATGCTTCTAGGATTTAGTCGAACCCCCACACCTGAATAGAGAGAGTGTGGGACCCCGTCCTGGTCTCGAGTTGGACACCCCGCAAGGGCTGTGTTAGACCGCTGTCAGCTGGAGCGACTGCATGCAGGAGCCTCAGCGTCTCTGGTCAGTGTGTCAGCATGGAAGTCTCGGTTCCCTCTGTCTTACCGGGGTAAGATGTGGTGTATTTATACCCTGAAGACTCTAGTTGCTTCGTATGGTTTGTATTGGCTCTTGCTAGACGTGAGGAAGACGTCAGGGGTGAACTTTGTACATACATATTATGCAGGTGGTGTATTCCTAGAGAGCCATGCATAATTGATGAGTACAGTGTGGGCCTGTGTTTGGGAAAAACCCTGCTGTATTCAAAACCACAGACTAGATAACGTTCAGCCCTCAGAGCTCGTTGTGTACTAGCGAGGACCAATGTAGGTGAAAGATCATGCCTATGTAAGGAATCATGACTATAATAGGACATGTACAGTTATGACCGTAATAGGGCATATGTGGCTTTGACCATAATAGGGCAAGTACGAATATGACCGTATTAGGGCAAATATGAATACGTCCATTTTAGGGCATGTATGAACGGGTCTACATTAGGGCCTCTATACGGGACATAACACCCACTCCTCTTCCGAACAGGATGACAATGACCATACTTAAAATCTGGACAATTTAAAAACATTTTAAAAGCAAGTAAAAACATGGTTTTAAAATTGTTAAAAAACTTCAAAAATGTTACAATTCAGCTATTTCCAATTGCCACTAAAAAGGAATGTCTTTTTTGTTTCTCTATGTAAGTTGCTTCACTCAAAGTGGAAGAAGGCCATGCTTTTCTCAAGCGAAAGTGTTAATTTAGGAAATGTTCCAAATTTGCTCGCTTATTATGAAAACGAGTGGAGTAGCCGAATTCTTTCCCAGGACGTGATGAGCCAATTTGAGATTAGGTGTCCTGGCTGGGAAGCACAACATTATCCGTATTAGCTACTGCAGACGACAAATCCAATGCCTCACAGAGAACGTCAATCGCACATAGATGGTATGTAGCACTGCCAACAGTCGGTGCTGCGGCAGCTTGTGCGGCAGTTGTTACCTGGGTGCCTGTGGAGGAGTCACCTAACCCAGCAGGAGCAAACAGCACCTGTGGATTCTCAAGGAATGCATTCATCAGAATCGGAAGACGCTGGGGACAACGCAGAGCATGGGCCTTTAGGGGCTCCAGCATTGCATCCGTGTCCGGAGGCGCATCTGATGGAAATGTTAGACAAAGTTCCAACATGCATTCTTCTCCGCAAAGCAGGCATCGAAGAACAGGTAAGATGCAGTCTACACAGACTGGTCGAAAGGATAGAAACCAGGAGGCATTGAGTTCTCGCAGGAAAGAGATGCCCAGAAGTTGTACCATGCGTTCACGGTATTTCCACTCCAGGAGCATGTTCGCCATTCCCTCGGGAATTGGGCCGTCCATTGCGTAGCAGTAGTATTATGAATAGGACCCCTGCAATCAGGAATAGGATAAGCGGGAGTCCTCCAAATAAGCTTCCCAAAACGGAGTGTATAAAATTTCGATGACTGTCTGAAAGGTGCTTAACAGTCCTGACCCTATGTTCTTAAATAGGTGTACAATACCGCTCGTATCAGACATATTGAAGATACGTCCCACCATTTCTATGAAATGAAAGGGGCAGTTTGTACGTATAAGCACCTGTATCTCAGTCGAGGTCCTTGCAACTTGAAGTTCAAAGGTTTCTCGAGCGGAGGTTGAGGGCACGGGTTGCTGTAAAAGCATGGCTTTCAATCTGCTCAGAGTATCAAATTGCCATAGCGGCGCCTCCCTGACTGTGTTCAGTGGTGGAAAAATACTTGCATACAGCAAGTAACCCTGGAGTTAACAGTGACCAGATAGGCGACGCCCGGAAGCATCCCACAGCAACCTTGATCATTTAGCATCAAGTAACTCCCATTTGAGAGCAGCTGAAAAACCGGTGTGATCATGGCCACTGGGGTCCCTGTCATGTGACACGATAGGTTTGTTACTGAACAGCTACAGGCTCCGTGTAGTGAAATATCCTGACCCATTCAGTTGATGGTGATTCGGCTACAGTGAATGGTAACCTTTCCAGTTTCTCAATACACAGCATTGTATACTTGGCTCCCCTTTGTGCCATTTCTGTCTGTTTATCAGTTAGATTGTATTCTGAAAACAGAGATGTGGTGTTTATAAAACGCCAGGGCACTGTCACAGGCCCTGTGTGGCTATGACCATGAAGGAGAGATGAAGCACACTTGAGGAAAAGGAGATGCCCCGAGATTATTCAGTTAAGTGGCTCTTTAATATTTTAGGCAATCTTGTAGGTCAAAACAAAAGTAGCGGCCAGTCAATGTCGCCGTGGGCGAGGAGAAAGGAGAAAGCGAAACAGTCTCTATGGTCCGTGGGAGTCCTAGGATCAAGGAAGCTTCGGTGGCGTCCCGCGTTGAATCAGCTCCGGCAGGCGGACATCCCGGCATTTTGGAGAAACAAAGAAATAAGCCTAGGTCAGTGGTATACTCTAGGGAGCCGATTTGACAAGGGCAGGGTGTGTGCGAGGGGATCACCTCATAGACCCAACACCGGTGCAACCACTATAAAAAGTCGGTGTCCACCCTCTTCGAATTACCCTTTCCCTCCCCGTGAAAACGCAAGCCCCCGTAGACGCTGACATACCTGCTCCAGCCACTCTCCTCCTGGAGGGTGGCGGGGCGACGCGTGGGGTCGTTGGCCTCCAGGCGTCTGGTCCTCCTTCGGCTTCGTCTCGCGGGCGTCAGGAATACTGGACGACACTGGATACAGTAGCGGCTTCTCCGGGCTTCCTTCACGTTCCTCTTCTCCTCTCCGTTCTCCGGCTTGAACACTTCCTGGTTCCTTCTCCTACCCTTTCAACGCGGCATGGCTCCCTGATTGGGCGATGGGATCTGACGTCAGGCTCTCAGATACGTCCTCCCGTAGGCCCCAAGCAGGCTTAAAGGGGTCAGGCCATTCCTGTTCACGGAGGAGGAGCAAAGCGTCAACATCAGACGAGGCATGTGGGGCCCACTCGCTAGGGGATCCGTGACAGGCACATAGCCTGCACGCAAAGATTGCAGCGTCCAACTTAGCATCATAATAGAACGTAGCTGAGATTGCCCGTGTTGTAACAAGGCCAGATCTTGTTCTAATATGTCGATTGCCGAAGACACAATGTTGCCTAAGGAGTAAATCCTGGAGGTCAAAGTTGTTAACCCATTATCCACTACAGCTAATGCCTTTTCTAAGTTAATACGGTCTATTTCCCGTATTCTTTCTGCGGCCTCTTGTTGGGATATTTTCCAGTTTTCATTATGATAGGCATAAATGCCAGCATATATGAAACGTTTCTGACGTGTTTTCCTTGGGCCTAGTAAAAAATCCCCAAGGTCTACATCAGATGTCAGTAAGGTCAAGTGATGTTTTACTTCTGTGAGTGTTGAGGTCTCTAGCCAATCAAGGCACAACTTCCCAACACTATAGGATGTCACTACCCCTGGGTGTTGGCTCTGTACATAGAGTGTATCTGGCCTATGGATACTAAACCCTTCGGTTGTATTCATAAATCTCTGTTGACAGGTGTTTGTGTCAATGGGCCAAATCAGCCATTTCGTCCAATCAGGTTCTGATCTGTTGTACTGGAGAATGTCATCTAATCCTACCCCTTGTGTAGTTGAATTCTGCCCCCCACCCATCTGTGATGGTGCTGGAAACCCGGGTGAGTTCAGTTCCTTATTCTTGGCTAGTCCAAGACAGGATGTCTGTTGCACAGTGTCATTTAGAAATATTATCTGCTGTGGAATGAGGTATGCTCTAAAAAGCGCTTCTGTTCCTTGGACTTGCCACTCCCTAGAACCCCAGATTGATTTTAAATCTATATTGTCCTTCCATAGGTCGAAACCCTGTGTAGACAACTGGGCCATGAAGGAAGCAGAGTAAATCTGTTTGGTGTTAGTCAACATAATTTTCTGTGCTGTTGTTTTTGCCACTTTGTAATAAAATGACTTCGGGTCAGATGTGTTGAACCCTGAAAAGTATGTGAATTTCTTTGCAAAAGTTTGCAAACTACCTTTTGGAGGAGTTGGGCAGTGTTCCCACTGGTGGTATTCAAATACATTTCTAGGTGTTATAGATTTATGCAAGAAATGATGACCATAATGTTGGTAACAGTACAATGTATCATAGTCTGAAGTACCTTCTAACATTTCATTGCTCGGAAATGCGGCAGTTTTTTCTAAATCAGACATCATAGCATTTACAGTTTCAGTGTCCCAATCATCAGAAAATGTACTGGAGGTAATGATATCATTTAAGGAAATTTCAAATACATGTTTAAGCTTTAAAGGTTCAGTCGGACCGAATATATCAAAATCAATCTTGTCCCATACTATACCGTCCGGTATAGGAACTGCTGTGATGTTCACTGAAGACAAGTCTCTTGGTTCACGATGTGAAGACTGGTGTGGTTTTAAAATCAAATTGACTCTTTGGGCTGTAGAGCTCTGCTGGAGGTATCGTCCATTAATAAGCATACTAAAAGTTATAATTAAACCTAGCCAGAAAAGAAAAAATAAAATCCCAGTGATATACCATAGTTCAATCCAAGGTGATACCAGGTAAGTCTTTCTAAAAAAGTTCAAAAAGTCAGTGAGTTTCTGTTTGCGTGATTTTTTGGCTGGCGTAGTTTCCGGCTCACTTGGATCCAGTAAAAACATCAAAGTTCATGAAATAGCCAGAAGCAGTTCGATCAATTGTTGGAATTGCATCGGGATTTGTTGAAATCGGATTTTGCTCTTGACGAGGTATGTTGACGTAGATGTCTGTAGTCGGTCTGATTGCAACTTGGTTGTTAAGTTGATTTTCATTTTGAGGATGAATTTCTTGTTGAAGTGGAACGAGTTCCATAGCATTGTTGCTTAGTCCTTCATTCCGTACAGGTGGCTCTTCGAACGTGATGAGTCTTTCTGTTTGGACTTATTGGATTGTAGCGAGAGGAGGGCATCTGCTACTGTGGAGTCCACGAGGCCTACTGTTTAGTATCGGCCACATAGTGTGGTTTGATTAAGTCGATTGAGACAAATCTTTTCTCCTTTTTCCCGGCAAGAGGCGGCAGAAGTACAGTTCTTGTGCCTTGGATTGCAAGGACCGGTACAGGCTTTCTGTAGGATGGCCCAAATTCTTTCTTATCAGCAATCTTCTCTCTGACCAGATCCCCGACTTTTGGGATCCAGACAGGTCTTGCCGTTACTGCCTTGACTTCCTCAGTGGCGGCCTGTTTCTGGAGCACGTTACTTTGTTGTGTCCTGGATTCATTTAGATCCTGTAAAACAGCCAAACGATCATGGATATCAAATGGTTTTTCATCCGCCACTGTGCCTTCACGATCAAGATCAGGTACCCACATTCTTGTCCCAAATAGGACCTCGTAAGGAGTGTCACCTCCTAGAGAGCTTCTTGGCTGATTGTTTATTGCTCGTTGTACCCCATAAAGGTGATCAACCCATCTACCGCCGTTGCCTAATACCCTAGCTGTTAAAGATTGCTTTAAGTCACGGTTTTTCCTCTCCACAACGGAATTTCCCTCAGGATGATACGGAGAGGAGTACCGCAATGCTACGCCCATTCCTTCCATGGCCTCTTTGTAAGCCCAAGAGCTAAACGCCGGGCCACGGTCAGAATGTAACGTGCCAACTGCGTATGTGCCGATAAAGACTCACAAATCTTTTATACCAGTTCGAGCGTCAGCCGAGCGCTGAGGCCAAACCTTGAGGAAACTTGAGCTGGACGTACACGAACGGACAACCTAATGCTGTCTAACAATGGTATCTGTACTGGACGTGTTGCGGTGGACCCTTCCATCTGCTTGCAGATGTCGCAGTTCCAGACATAGTCTCTAATCTGCCTTCTCATCACGGGCCACCAGTAGCGTTGTTTCAACAAAGAAACAGTCTCCCTAAGTCCCTTATGTACAGAACCTTTCCCTTTGTGTGCCGCCACAATTAAACCTTGCCTACGATCCATATTTGGTATTACTGTATCCCCCACTCCAGGAATCTGAGCATATGGAATGTTTTGTGCATCTAACTTGTAGGAGTACTTGAGTGGAAATTTCTTTGGTACTGCTGTGCTGGCTTTGCGTGAAGCATTGACAGCTACCATAATCTCGCCGTCTACTCTCGTCTTTGAACGAGTAACTGCAGCTACGGCGGCTGTGCGTACAGCCCCCTTTGCGGCTTCATCAGCCAATGAAATCCCTTCAACGTGAATGCCATCACGCTGATGACTCAGTGTATGTATCACGTGAGCCCTTTGTAGTTCGTTTCTCAACTCCACTACCTGTTCCCATAGCATTTTATGCTTAATTGTGCCACCTTTTGCATCTTTGAACCCGTTTTGTTCCCAATTATGTAAATATTCATTGTACGACTGTACACAGTAAAAGGAATCACACACAATCAGTGTGGGGAATTCGTGTTCCGTGTTTACAAGTGCCAGTATCAGTGCTTTTAACTCTGCCAACTGAGCCGTGCAGTCTCCTAGAGATTGCGTTTTAGTACAGCTTGGATGGAACTTTCCATCGTGCATGCGACCTTTAACAATCGCACACGCTGCGCTGTAAGCTTGCTTACTCCCTATGGCTGGTTGAGCAGATCTGTCAGTGTAAATAATGTATTCATACTGATCTAGAGGCAAAATCTCATTTGGAAGAGGATATTCTTGTTCGTATTGCAGAAATGCTTGTGTTTTTAAACTTGGATCAAATCTGTATTCAACATCCGTTGCAGTAAGAGAATTAGCCCATTGTATCCATCTGGGATGTAAGGCTTTCGCATTTGGAATGCTAGCTTTTGTAACAGCTTCTAAAGCTGGTACTGGGGTCACGACAATTATGCGTTTACCCTGAGCCAGAGCTCTTTCTCTTGCTACAGCGGTCTGCACTGCTGTTGAAGTGAATCGCATCTCTGCGTTTGTGTACAGGTGTGATTTGTATGCAATTGGTACTGTTTCGCCTTCATTGTTTCACTGTTTCGCCTTCATTGAAAGTCAAATAAGTGTACCCGCATTGACCCGCTATTACTCGGATCACTAAGTTGCGTACGTTTACGCGTGTCTGTAAATGTTTAGAAGCTATCATGTCTTCCTGTAGGGAACGCAGGATATTTGTATGTTCCTGTGTCCATTGTCTGATTGAAAAATCAGGTTTTATTAAGTCGTAGAAAGGTTTTACTCTTTCTGCGTAATCCAAAAGGAAAATGCTACTTACCAGTATGCATCTGTTCTTGGCATGTAGAGCTGCAGATCCTCACACTTTGCATTAGATCGCCATCTGGTGTTGGGCTCGGATGCTTGCACTTTGTTGTTGTCTTCAAAGAAGTCTTTTGTAGTCATGTGATAGGTGACTCCTCCTTTGGACAATAGTGCGCATGGGCATCGACTCCATCCTCAGATTGTTTTTCGCCATAATGGGGAGTGATGGAGTTAGTAGAAAAGGAAAAGGATGTCCATGTGTGTATATCTAAATAAGATAGGACTGGAACACATACAGGTCCCGGGGAGGTGGGTGGGCGTGTGAGGATCTGCAGCTATACATGCTAAGAACAGATGCATACTGGTAAGTAGCATTTTCCGTTCGAGGCATGTGAGCTGCAGAGCTCACACTTTGCATTGACTGTACAGCAGTATCTCCCCTAGCGGTGGTCACCTGTACGTGTTGCAGTAGTTTGAAAAAGTGTTCTAAGGACAGCTTGGCCCACAGCAGCTT